>CM050163.1:404060100-404397600 GCA_027410445.1 Discoglossus pictus | reverse complement strand
TTATATATATATCTATACCTATATAAATATATATATATATATATATATATATATATAAATATATATATATATATCAATATATATATATATATATATATATTATAGATACAAATATCTATCTATCTATCTATCTATCTATCTATCTATATATATATATATATCTATCTATCTATCTCTATATTTATCTATATATATATATATATATATATATATATATATATATGTGTGTGTGTATATATATATATATATACAGTGGATATAAAAAGTCTACACACCCCTGTTAAAATGGCAGGTTTCTGTGCTGTAAAAAAATTAGACAAAGATAAATCCTTTCAGAACTTTTTCCACCTTTAATGTGACCTATAAACTGTATAACTCAATTGAAAAACAATCTGAAATATTTTAGGTAGAGGGAAGAAAAAAAATAAAAATAAAATAATATGGTTGCAGAAGTATGCACACCCTTAAACTAATGCTTTGTTGAAGCACCTTTTTGATTTTATTACAGCACTCAGTCTTTTTAGGTATGAGTCTATCAGCATGGCACATGTTGACTTGGCAAGATTTGCCCACCCTTCTTTGCAAAAACACTCCAAATCTGTCAGATTATGAGGGCATCTCCTGTGCACAGCCCTCTTCAGAACACCCCACAGATTTTCAATCGGATTCAGGTCTGGGCTCTGGCTCGGTTATTCCAAAACTTTAATCTGGTGAAGCCATTCCTTTGTTGATTTGGATGTATGCTTTGGGTCGTTGTCATGCTGAAAGATGACGTTCCTGTTCCTGTTCAGCTTTCTAGCAGAAGCCTGAAGGTTTTGTGCCAATATTGACTGGTATTTGGAACTGTTCATAATTCCCTCTATCTTAACTAAGGCCCCAGTTCCAGCTGAAGAAAAACAGCCCCAAAGCATGATGCTGCCACCACCATGCTTCACTGTGGGTATGGTGTTCTTTTGGTGACGTCCAGTGTTGTTTTTGCGCCAAACATATCTTTTGGAATTATGGCAAAAAAGTTCAACCTTGGTTTCATCAAACCATAACACCTTTTCCCACATGATTTTGGGAGACTCAGATGTGTTTTTGCAAAATGTAGCCTAGAATGCGGGAGATTGTTATCACATGTACCACACAGCCAGCAGGGGCGGCCCGTCCATTGGGGCGTCAGGGCAAACTCCCCCCCAAATATTTTCTTCACCCTGCAATAAAAAAAACACAACAATGTATTAGTATAACCCAAAAACAAATAAATATAAGGTGTACATCATCATTTCAAGTCTAAATAGTATTAAAAATGAAGTAAAGTTAGTAAAGGGACACTGTCACTTTAAAATAACCCTTGCGCTACATTAACTAATGCTGTGTATCTATCGCCCCCTGCCTGCACCCTGTGTGATCAAATTACAATAGTTATACACTGTGTACACTAACCTTTAGACTCTTCTCTCTCTTCAATGAGTCCTGGCCTGGCCCCCTGACCGTTAATGCATGCCGCCCACCATCACAGTGACGATATGCATGGGCGGTCATAAATGTATCAATTAATAAATGACAGTCTTCCATCATTGACCAATCAATGATGGAAGGCTGTCCAGTTACTAAGTGATCAATCTAAACCCACCCAGACCGTTAGCCCTGAGCGCCCGCCAGCAAATAGGGCCTCGAGTTTACATTTTGATTGACTGATACAGTCAATAAAACCACCAGTTCCCTGTCCCTTCCCCCTTTCTGTTTCCTGACCCTGGTCACGCTGAGACTGAGAGACCTCCCTGGCTGAATCTACTCATCTGCTCTGCCTGCCTAACACAGTAAGTCTACACCTGCCTCTGCCTGGCACCTGCCCTGCCCCTGGCCAAACCAAAACCCCTAGTAGCCCCTAATAAAAGTTAGGGGTGACCAGTTACCCCCAGTCCCCCACTATGCCTGCCTAGCCTGCCAGTGCCACCTACCCAGCCACCCACCAACTACCACCGACGACCCCAGCCATCACCCCCATGTGGCCTGTGCCACCCCCGATCAGGCCTGCCCTATGCTAGCCTAGCTATGCCATCATGCCACCGCCGGATCACGGGATCGGGGTAGTCGGGTGGTGAGCGGGGTGGCACAGGCCCACATGGGGGTGATCGGATCACCCCCTTGATGAGGCCTGTGCCACCCCTGATGACCTCCATGTTGCCGCCCTATGCCACCCCCGAGGCCCGATCACCACCGGGCCCCCGGCACCACCCCGATGCGGCCTATGCTACCCCGGGTATTCGGGCAGTGAGCGGGGTTGACCAGGCCACATGGGGGTGGATGTTCACCCCCATGAGGCCTGTGCCACCCCTGGTCGTGGCCTATGGGCGACCGATGGGCGCCTGACCGTGACCGACCCCACCCTGGATGAACAAACTACCTACCCCCCCCCCCTATTTTTATTCCATTTTTAGAAGTAACAGGCATGTATATGTGCCTGTCACTTCTAAAGATAAAATAAAAATAAGGGAAGGGAAAAAAAATACAGTAAAAAGTAAAAACATTATTACAATTAAACAGTAAGCGAACACATTGTTAGTACAGTTAGTAACACATTTTATACAAAAATAAACAGCTTTAAACAAACATTAAAAAAAAATAAAATAAACAACAGCACATACTTACCTGTAAAATTGACCCCTCCAGCGTTGGCCTTCTGTCCTCTCTGGATATAGTCATGAAAAATAAATAATCCATGTTGATTGAAGCCAATGGTCAAATAAAATAATCCATGTTGATTGAAGCCAATGGTCAAAATAAAATAATCCATGTTGATTGAAGCCAATGGTCAAAATAAAATAATCCATGTTGATTGAAGCCAATGATCAAAAATAATCCAATCTTGATTGAAGCCATTGTCCATCCATCCATTCTGGCCCATTGAAAGAGGCCTCCACAAAAAAAAACCGACGCTCTAAAAAAAAAAAAACAACACACTAAACAGCTCCTCCTACAAGGAGCCCCTCCCGCGATTAATTGTTTTTTTCCCACGGTCTGCTATATATACTAATTTTTGAAGGACTCTGATTGGCTGAAATTTTTGATTGACATCGATTTCAACCAATGAGAGTCTTCAAAAAATTAGCAAATCAGCAAGCAGGTATGGAAGCCTGTAAGGGTAAAAAAGGTTAGTGTGAACTTGTTTGACCCTGTATGTATTATACATATTACAGGGCTATTTTATGTGATATACATGTTACAGGATAATATCCTGTAACATGTATAGCCAAAAAATAGCACTGTAATATGTATAACAAATAAAGTGTAATAGAAATGCATGAACAATATAATATACCATGTAATAAAGAACATCAATTAATCAAATAATAAATATCAATTAATATATATTGTTGTATGTATATGTTTATGTATATTTATGTGTATTTTTTATATATTTATATATATATATATATATATATATATTTGGATATATATATATATATATATATATATATATATATATATAAAAATTAATATCAATATATCACAATAAATAAATATATATATATATATATATATCAATTTGATATATATATATATATATATATATATATATTTATTTATTGTGATATATTGATATCAATTTTTATATATATATATATATATATATATATATTTATTTATTGTGATATATTGATATCAATTTTTATATATATATATATATATATATATATATTTATTTATTGTGATATATTGATATCAATTTTTATATATATATATATATATATATATATATATATATATATATATATATATATTTATATATTATTTTTTTTTTTTTTTTTGGGCCTATATGTTATTTAAGGTTTTTAAGGTGCGGTTGGGGCCTATATGGTCCCAATTTGTTATTTAAGGTTTTTAAGGTGCGGTTGGGGCCTATATGGTCCCAATTTGTTATTTAAGGTTTTTAAGGTGCGGTTGGGGCCTATATGGTCCCAATTTGTTATTTAAGGTTTTTAAGGTGCGGTTGGGGCCTATATGGTCCCAATTTGTTATTTAAGGTTTTTAAGGTGCGGTTGGGGCCTATATGGTCCCAATTTGTTATTTAAGGTTTTTAAGGTGCGGTTGGGGCCTATATGGTCCCAATTTGTTATTTAAGGTTTTTAAGGTGCGGTTGGGGCCTATATGGTCCCAATTTGTTATTTAAGGTTTTTAAGGTGCGGTTGGGGCCTATATGGTCCCAATTTGTTATTTAAGGTTTTTAAGGGGCGGTTGGGGCCTATATTGTCCCAATTTGTTATTTAAGGTTTTTAAGGTGCGGTTGGGGCCTATATGGTCAAAATTGGCTATTTAAGGTTTTTAAGGTGCGGTTGGGGCCTATATGGTCAAAATTGGTTATTTAAGGTTTTTAAGGTGCGGTTGGGGCCTATATGGTCCCAATTTGTTATTTAAGGTTTTTAAGGTGCGGTTGGGGCCTATATGGTCCCAATTTGTTATTTAAGGTTTTTAAGGTGCGGTTGGGGCCTATATGGTCCCAATTTGTTATTTAAGGTTTTTAAGGGGCGGTTGGGGCCTATATTGTCCCAATTTGTTATTTAAGGTTTTTAAGGGGCGGTTGGGGCCTATATTGTCCCAATTTGTTATTTAAGGTTTTTAAGGTGCGGTTGGGGCCTATATGGTCAAAATTGGCTATTTAAGGTTTTTAAGGTGTGGTTGGGGCCTATATGGTCAAAATTGGTTATTTAAGGTTTTTAAGGTGCGGTTGGGGCCTATATGGTCACACTTGCTCTTTTAAGGTTTTAAACGTTACGGTTTGGGTCTTAAACGTTCTAATGTTTTTTTTTTTTTGTTTTCTATAACTTCCCAGGTGCAAACTATCTGTGGAATCAGATTTGTTTGGACTCGTTGGTTGACTTACTGGACGTGAATACCCCGAGAAGGAGAGTCAACTGTTGGTGAGTATATGGTCACACTTGGACTTTTAAGGTTTTAAAAGTTACGGTTTGGGTCTTGAGATTTCTAATGTTTTTTTTTTGTTTTCTATCACCCCCCAGGTGCAAACTATCTGTGAAAGCAGATTTGTTTGGACTCGTTGGTTGACTTACTGGACGTGAATACCCCGAGAAGGAGAGTCAACTGTTGGTGAGTATCATTGCCTTTAATTTTCTGTCCATGTGTATAGGTGCAAATTTGATGTTGATGTAGTCTTGTCACATGAGGGTTTGCAATCTGTAATGTATACCAATGAAATCAACACACTGTTATTTTAAAGTAATTTTGTGACATAATATAAATTAATATACCGTGATCTCTTTCTTTTATTGGTATCAATATCAGAAATGAATACTATTGACTCTCTACTTGTGAAGCCTTTCGGCACCCTAACCTATGAGGAGAAGGTGGAAGTAAAACGGTTAGGAGCTGACCAACCAGAGATAAATCTGCAGCAAATCGCAAGAATCGGGAAGCAATATGTCCGTAATTTCAATACTGAATGGTAGAAGAAGAACGACTGGCTTTCTGGAAGCGTTTCTAGGAAGTCCCTATATTGTTTCCCATGCATCCTATTTGGTGGTGACGCTGCTTGGACCAAAACTGGAGTGACTGACGTCAAACATCTAGCTGACAAATTGGCAAAACACAAAAGTTCTAAAGCTCACTTGGATAACAGGATCAAGTTTGAGATGCTTGGACAGGCGAACATTGCTGTTCAACTGGACCAAGGATACCAAGTCAGCATTCAAAAACACAACGAAGAAGTGGCTAAGAACCGGTACATCCTTTCGAAGATAGTTGATTGTGTTCGCTTTTGTGGCGCTTTTGAACTGGCATTAAGAGGACACGACGAGAGTGAAACATCGCTAAATCCAGGAGTGTTTCGAGGCCTGGTGGATTTGGTTGGCAGTATCGATAGTGCAATGGAACAGCATTTGAAGACTGCAACTGTGTTTAAGGGCACTTCCAAAACCGTGCAGAATGAGCTACTGGACTGCATGCATGAAGTTATAAAGGAAGTGATTCACCAAGAGCTTAAGGAAGCCCAGTTTGTGGCAATCCAAGCGGATGAAACAACCGATATTTCCGCTAGGACACAGTGCGTTGTAGTCTATCGCTACATTGAGAAGAAGCATCAAGTGGTGGAAAGATTTGATGGCTTCACGGAAATGAAATCAACGGATGCAGACTCCATTGCTGCTGTTGTGCTGGAAACACTGAATACTGTTCTCCCAGAGCCAGAAGACAAGAAGAAACTCATAGCTCAAAGCTACGATGGTGCCAGTGTGATGCGTGGAGATCAAGGAGGAGTTCAAAGAAAAATAAAAGACGTGTACCCGAACGCACACTACGTCCATTGCTATGCTCACCAACTGAACCTAATAATGGAGAAAGCAGTTTCAAGGATTGGAAGAGTTAGAGTTTTTTTTTCAAACATAGGCGGCATACCATCTTTTTTTTCACGCTCTCCAAAAAGGACTGGAGTTCTGGATGAGGTAGTTGGTAGAAGACTTCCAAGAGGTGCACCGACACGATGGAACTTCAACGTTAGGACCGTGAACGTGATCTACGAGAACAGAGATGCGCTACTTGAGTGTTTCCAGACAATTGAAGCATGTCTAAACTTTGATCCAACATCTATACGGGAAGCCGCAGGTTTCATTGGAATGCTGGAAGACAGGGAGTTCCTTTACTTCCTTAAATTATTTCATTTAATAATGCCACATGTTGACATCCTCTATAGTCAGCTTCAGAAGCGAGACACGGATACTGTTTATATCAAAAAAGTCACAGAAGACTTTGTCGCCAGCATCCAGAAAATCCGTAATTCTGTGGAAGAGATAGAAGCAAGTTTGCCGAGCGATCTAACAGTCAACAGACGGAGTGCGGAGATCTCAACCTTGAGACAACTTTCAAGAGAGGTATGTGACATAGTGGTGGTTCATGCAAAAGAACGTTTTTCATTTTCAAATCACCTAGTCAGTGCCAAACTTGTTCAAAGTGACTTGTATAAAAACCATGACACTTGCTTTCCAACCCAAGCTCTGGAAGACACCGTGCAAGCATATCCAATACTGAAGAAGGAACAATTACGCACTGAGCTGTCACTTCTGTATGGGAAGACAGAGTTTCATACTTGTACAAGTGCTGTTGCTCTGCACAAACTTTTCCATCAATTTAATCTGCAGAATGATTTCACAGAGACAGTAAAATTATTAAGAATCCTGATTACAACACCAATGACTACTGCAGAATCAGAAAGATGCTTCTCAACATTGAAGAGAATAAAAACCTTTTTAAGAAGCACCATGTCCCTGGAGCGGTTGAATGCATTGGCGATGCTCTCAATGGAAAAGCAACTGATTTCCGAGATCCCAGACTTCAATGAAAAAACCATTGAGAAGTTTTCTTCTTTGAAAGATCGCCGTGCAAAATTAAAATACAAGTGATTGAAGCAAAGAAGAATGCATACCCCCAAGGTGTGCAAAGATAAACTGCGTTAAGCAGCACCACCTTACACTACCAAACATAACTAGTGGTAAGTAAAGTATGAACGGTGTGTGGGTGTGCATATTGAAGGAGCTATGAAAGGTGTGTGAATGGTCAGTAACAATTGTTGAAGCCTTGGCGTGGCGTTACTGCTCATATGGTTATCCATATGCTAATTCAACGTGTTTGTTTGACATTGATTATTGTGTTGTCTAAACAGAAGTGAAATGTTGTTGTTTTCTTGAATCCCAAGATCCACTGGTTTGGGCCTATGCAGTGCTGATTGGTCTTCTAAGGTATGTTTGAGGCCTATATGGTCCCACTTGGTCTTCTAAGGTATGTTTGGGGCCTATGGTCACACTTGGTCTTCTAAGGTATGTTTGAGGCCTATATGGTCACAGTTGGTCTTCTAAGGTATGTTTGGGGCCTATGGTCACACTTGGTCTTCTAAGGTATGTTTGAGGCCTATATGGTCACACTTGGTCTTCTAAGGTATGTTTGGGGCCTATATAGTTCCACTTGGTCTTCTAATGTATGTTTGGGGCCTATATAGTCACACTTGGTCTTCTAAGGTATGTTTGGGGCCTATATAGTCATACTTGGTCTTCTAAGGTATGTTTGGGGCCTATATAGTTCCACTTGGTCTTCTAATGTATGTTTGGGGCCTATATAGTCACACTTGGTCTTCTAAGGTATGTTTGGGGCCTATATAGTCACACTTGGTCTTCTAAGGTATGTTTGGGGCCTATATAGTTCCACTTGGTCTTCTAATGTATGTTTGGGGCCTATATAGTCACACTTGGTCTTCTAAGGTATGTTTGGGGCCTATATAGTCACACTTGGTCTTCTAAGGTATGTTTGGGGCCTATATAGTTCCACTTGGTCTTCTAATGTATGTTTGGGGCCTATATAGTCACACTTGGTCTTCTAAGGTATGTTTGGGGCCTATATGGTTCCACTTGGTCGTTTAATGTTTTTTAAGTATGGTTTTGTTCTTGAATGGTATGATTGATTTGCTTGTTTTCTTTCAACCCCAGGTGCAAACCCTATGTGGCTGCAGATTTGTTTCTACTCATTGGTCAACTTAATGAACGTGAATACCCTGAGAAGAAGAGCCGACTAATGGTAGGTGTCACTCCTTTAATTTTTCTGTTAATACGTATAGGTGCAATTATGATATTGCTGTAGTCTTGTCACATGAGTTTTTTCAATCTATATTGTATACCAATGAATTTAACACATTGTTACTTTACTTCTTGACATTTCTGCATTGCAGATCATGTATTTCAATGGGCTTTACAAGCATAAGGTCATTGGGCGGGGCTTATAAAGGTCATTATGACGTCAGGGGAGGAGTTATAAAAATGGGTGTGGTTTGAAGGGGGAGTGGCTATGTTTCGCCCTGTCGCCCCTCCAACTTGAAAAGTCACCAGCCGCCACTGACAGCCAGTACTTGCCAGATATTCCTGCAGCTCCTTTAATAATGCTGTAGGCCTCTTGGTAGCCTCCCAGACCAGTTTTCTTCTTGTCTTTTCATCAATTTTGGAGGGAGCTCCAGTTCTTGGTAATGTCACTGTTGTGCCATATTTTCTCCACTTGATGATGACTGTCTTCACTGTGTTCCATGGTATATCTAATGCCTTGAAAATTCTTTTGTACCCTTCTCCTGACTGATACCTTTTAACAATGAGATCCCTCTGATGCTTTGGAAGCTCTCTGTGGACCATGGCTGTTGCTGTGGAATGCGACTAAGAACATTTCAGGAAATGTTAGAGCAGCTAAACTTTATTTGGAGTTAATCAGAGGCACTTTAAATGATGGCAGGTATACGCTGACTCCTATTTAACACAATTTGGAATGTGATTGCTTAATTCTGAACACAGCTACATCATCAGTTATAAGAGGGTGTGCAGACTTATGCAACAACATTATTTTTATTTTTTATTTTTATTTCCTCCACCTAAAAGATTTCAGTTTGTTTTTCAATTCAGTTGTACAGTTTATAGGTCACATTAAAGGTGGAAAAAGTTCTGGAATGATTTATCTTTGTCTCATTTTTTTACAGCACAGAAACCTGCCATTTTAACAGGGGTGTGTAGACTTTTTATATCCACTGTATATACAGTATATATATATATATATATATATATATATATATATATTATAGATAAAAATATATATAGATATATATATATATATAGATATAGATACCGGTAGATATATTAAATATAGCTATATATATATATATATATATATATATATATACATATATATATATTTATATATATATATATATATATCCATATATATATATATATATATATATCTATATATATCCATATATATATATATATATAGATATATATATATATCCATATATATATATATATATATATATATATATCCATATATATATATATATATATATATATATATATATCCATATATATATAGATATATATATATATATATATCCAGATATATATATATATCCATATATATATATATATATCCATATATATATATATATATATATATATATATATATATATATATCCATATATATATATATATATATATATCCATATATATATATATATATATATATCCATATATATATATATATATATATATATCCATATATATATATATATATATATATATATATTTATACATATATATATCTATCTATATATCTATATATCTATATCTATATAGCTATATATATATATATATATATATATATGGTATATATTGTAGATATCTATATTTATATCTATCTATCTCTCTCTCTCTCTCTCTATATATATATATATATATATATATATATTTATATTTACATATAGTACTTGACACAAAAGGAAAAGGGGAGTCCAAAAGTGGCTCAATAAAGAGACTAGATTGGTAAACAATACTAAAATAGATAATAAAACGAGAAAAGATTTTAAATAAAATTGCAAATAAAAATGTGAAAAGCGCTGAAAACCAGTCAAAGTCCCCAATAAGTGACCAACAGCATTTAAAAACAAACTCACCCAGAAGGTAGAGAAAAAATGTGACAAAGGAAAGGATTCAATGTGTGGTGCGTGTGTGAGGCTAAGTGTCTATAGTGTAATAGGATACTAGTGAAAAAGTGTGCAATAATAATGTATAATAAATGGGGTGAAAAGATAAGAATGCTAAAAATAAAGACCTTTTAGGAAGCAAGGTCTAAAACAGTGCATGCATACAAAAGTTTATATGCTGATATAAAGTGTTTGTGTGCTATATATCAATAGACTTGGTCAATATCCTGCGTAAATATATGCTGTATAAATATACTAAAAAAAGATATAAAAAAAAGTGTAGAAATACATATATATATATAAAAATATAATCTAAATGTTCCTCCCACATCTATACTTGCGAGTATAGATGTGGAACAATTATACAGCTGCATTCCACACCATCTAGGAATTGAAGCACTCGGATATTTCCTCACACGAGGCAACTACTGTCCGTCTTGGAAAAATTTCATTATTACCCTCATGCAGTTTATTCTGGACAGAAATGTTTTCTTTTTTGAAGACAAATTGTATAG
Source organism: Discoglossus pictus (assembly GCA_027410445.1). Classification (NCBI taxonomy): domain Eukaryota; kingdom Metazoa; phylum Chordata; class Amphibia; order Anura; family Alytidae; genus Discoglossus; species Discoglossus pictus. The sequence goes on along the minus strand of CM050163.1, from coordinate 404,386,583 downwards.
GCAAGTCAGGGGTTCAGCAATGGGCACAGCCTGTGCCCCTGGCTATGCCAATCTGTTTCTGGGCTTCTGGGAAACAACTATGGTCTTCAGTGAAGCCAACATGCCATTAACCAACTGTATACTATCATGGTCAAGGTATATAGATGATATTTTCATAATTTGGGAAGGATCAGCCGACTACTTTAAGGCTTTTGTCCAGCATCTCAATAACAACCATCTAAACCTCAAATTCACTTTTGTGACCAATGCTAATTAATTGGAATTTCTTGACCTTAAAATCCTTAAAAACGAAGGAGTAATTAAAACGATAGTGCACTACAAGCCCACAGCAACGAATATGCTCCTAGATTGGCAGAGCCAGCATCCAACCACACAGAAAAGCAGTATACCGACAGGACAGTATTTACGCCTGCAACATAACTGCAGCGAGGAAAAAGATTTTAAAGAGCAACTCAGCAAGCTGATATCTTGAGAGCGAAGTTTGAATAAATATTCTTTTATTAGAAGGTATACAAATTCCATACATAAATAAAACATTCTTAACAGTCATAAATGTCAGTTTTATCAAGTCATCTAAACATAAAATTATCATTTTGCAGCAATTAACTGACTACACCTTCTTGTTTTTTAATTTTTAGTGAGAACATTTTCTAGTGTCTAAACTGGTTTTTCCAACCATATAGAAAATACAAGGCATAATGAACCAATTAAATTCTAGAGTACACAGTTGATAGGAGTATACAATATAAAAGTTATTACCTATCTATTTTTACTAAACTATCGTATACCATATCACAAAAAAAATAATCATTGGCCCCTCTAGGCGGCTCCGGAGCGATCCCGGCTGGTTTCTCCCTCTTACCTCAGATCCTCCTTGCCATCTTGTACCACTGAAAGGTCTCCAGAGCTCCACCACTCCAGTCCACTCTTCAAAATCGCTTCAGACAATTACAGGTATTATACTAGGGGAACGCTAAAGGAGGATGTTATCCAAGGGTCCCAAACTATCTGGAATTGGGGCATCCTATCTAAAACAATATGGGTTAGCCTCTCGTTAATAAGTAAGTAGTTGATCTTCCTAGTCACCTCTTGAAAGTTTAGATTCATGTCCTTCCATCTACTGGCTATGTGAATCTTTGAAGCTAATGCCATTATTTGAAACAACTTGTTCTGGGGATGCGACAAGTTTTTCATATGGACCCCCAGTAAACAGGATTCTATCGAAGGAGTTACTTCTTTATGAAAGATTGTGGAGGCTAAGCGGGTCAATTGTTCCCAGAGATTCTGGGCACGTGGACAGGCCCACCATACATGGATATGATCCCCCACATCCTGGCATCCCCTAAAGCATTTATTACTCTCCTGCGGCCTAAACTTCTGCATTTTGTCGGAGTACAATAGGCCCTGTGGAAAACTTTTATTGATGTTTCTAATAAAGCCGAATTAATTGATCCTTTTGAAAGATTGGAGCAAGATTCAGTCCATTTGTCCCAGTCCCACTCTACCCCCAGGTCCTTTTCCCAATGCAGCATAAACTTGGGTTTCTGGCCCCCCGTAGTGCCCAGAAAGGTGTTATACAGAGAACTCAGATTACCTTTGGCAAGTGGGAAATTTTTACAGATAACTGATAGCCAGGAAGCTCTGGGGGGCCCGGAGTCCTTAACCATCTTGGTAACCCAACTTCTAATTTTTAAGTAATTGTAGAGTTCCGTAGTTGGCAAGTCGTGAGTCGTGCAAAATTGGTCAATGGTCAATAGTTTGTCATTGGCGAACCAGTTCCCTATGCGATCCAGGTGTCTGGAGGTCCACCAGAATTTAGACATAGAACTTGAGTCTGCTAAAATTTGTGGAAAGGACATAACTGACAGAAGAGGTGATAATTCTGTGCTAAGTCGATGCCTAGAATTAGCCCATCTCCAGGCCTGAAGCGTTAAGGAGATCATGGGGTTTTGATGAGTTATGAACGGGGCAGAATCCTCAGGAATCCAAACCAACTTATCCCAACTATGTGGAGACATTTGGTAATTTTCCATAAAAACCCAAGATGGATGGTGTTTTGTAGAGTGAGCTCTAGGCAAAGGGGCCAAGTGTGCGGCTTTAAGATAAAGTCTTAAATTCGGGGTCGCGAGGCCACCTCTATTCTTGGAGCGAAACATCACCTGCCTGGGGATGCGAGGGCGTTTATCGTCCCATATGAACCGGGAAATACTATTCTGGAATTTATCTAGGTCTTTAAGGGAGAGAGGGATAGGAAGGGATCTAAATAAGTACAGTAATTTAGGTAAGATATTCATTTTCACAGCCGCAATGCGGCCTGTCCATGAGATCTTAAAGCTCCTCCATTTCTGCATATCCAATGTCAGAGATCTATACAAGGGGGGAAAATTTGCCCCGTACATATCCCCGAACTTGGAGGTAAGTCTGACACCTAATTATTTTATAGACTGTGCGGGCCAAATAAACTGGTGATTAGCTTTTAGGGTATCAATCTCACCCGCGGCAATCTTATCCCCAGCGCCTCAGTCTTCTCAGCATACAGCTTGAGACCCGAGATTCTGCCAAAATCCTGAACAGTGGACATGAGTGCAGGTATGGATGAAAGGGGATTGGTCAGGGTGCAAAGCATGTCATCCGCAAAGAGAGAGCATTTGAAATGCTGGAGGCCTACCTGCACCCCCTGGATGACTGGGTTGGCTCTAATCGCTTGCGCAAGGGGTTCTATGGCAAGAGCAAATAACAGTGGGGAGAGCGGACACCCTTGCCTGGTCCCTCTTTGAATTTGGATGTCGGCTTTGTGATCCCCTGGGAGTTTTAGATTGGCTGCTGGGGAGTCATAATATCTCTTAAGTAGATTAATAAAGCGTCCCTTGAATCCAAATTTGTCCAGAATCTTATATAAATATGGCCATTCTACCTTGTCAAAAGCTTTCTCTATATCTAAAGCTAAAAGACAGACTGGTATATTAGACTTCTGAGCCATGAACTGTGCATTCAGGACCCTCCTAACATTGTCCCCGGCCTCTCTAAAGGGGACAAACCCAGTTTGGTCCTTGTGGATCAAATCTGGTAGAAATTTAGAGATGCGGGTGGCCATAATTTTTGCCAAGATTTTGACATCCCCATTGATTAGGGATATAGGGCGGTAATTTTTCACCTCTAGAGGGTCCCTGCCATCTTTTGGGAAAACCACTAAATCAGCCCGGTTTAGCTCCGGGGGCATAGGCTCTCTGTTTAATATGGCATTAAAAAGAGATGTCAAGTGGGGGGTAAGAAGGGGTTCCAATTTTTTATAATACAAATTAGTGAAGCCATCCGGCCCTGGGGATTTGCCCAACTTAAGATTCTGGATGGTAAGTTTAACCTCCTCCTGTGTTATTTTTAAGTTCAAATTATCCAGTTGATAATCCGGTATTTTAGGGAGATCGCATAAATTTAGAAAGGAGTCTATATCTGATCCACTGCAGTGGGGTTGCGAGGAGTATATTTTTTGGTAATAATTTTGAAACGTTTTTTGAATATCATTGGGGCTGTAGGAAATTTGACCGCCAGGTATCCTAATTTGGGTGGTTCTGGGTTGGGAGAATTTATTGTTTAGTCTTTTAGCCAAAAGGGAGTCAGGTTTGTTTGCCTTCCAGTAATAGAGGTGCTTCATTTTTCTCATAGCCCGTTCAGTTCGATGGGACAAAATAGCGTCCAGCTCTAGCCTAGTCTGGTCAATTAACTTACGCCCCTGAAGAGAGGGACACTGTTGGTTTTTCTCCTCTAACCTCTTTAATGAGGTTGAAAGCTCTGTCTCCTTCTGCCTAAGAATTTTCTTATGTATAGAGGACAGCTTAATGCAAGTTCCTCTAAAAAAAGCCTTATGGGCAGCCCAAAGCCATCCAGCCCCAGTGTCGGGGGAGTCATTAGTCTCAAAAAACAGCTGTATGTCCTTGGATATGGAAGCCATACTACTCGGGTTAGACAGTAGGAATTCGTTCAGAGCCCATTTATAGGGAAGTCGAGGGTTAGGACCTAGATCCAGCTCAACTAGTACCAGAGCATAGTCTGACCAGGGGCAGGGGACTATCTCAGAGTTTATGGTGGAGTCGTACAATGAGGAAGTGATAAGAAGAGCGTCAATCCTAGAGTATGTCAGGTGAGTCTGGGAGTAGAATGTGTACTCTCTCTTGTCTGGGTGCTTACACCGCCAGGCATCAACTAACCCCAAACCGTTTAGTAAGGACTTAATCTGATTAGTCTTGTTAGGAAATCTGTTGGTCGGTTTTCCAGATCTATCAAGGGTCGGGTCTAAGGTCAGGTTAAGGTCCCCCCTAATTATCAATTTACCCAAATCCTGAGCCTCTAGTTTTTTCAACAGGTCTATAAGAACAGAGTAGGGAGAGTTCGTAGGAGAGCACAGGGATAGTAGCGTTATTCTTTCCCCTCTTATAGTCCCAGTTGCCATAACGTAATTACCGTCCCCATCTACCCGAGTGGACTCTACCTGGAAGGGAAAGGTTCTATGCAATAAAATTGCACATCCAGCTCTCTTAGTAGGGAGAGAGGCCAGATAATAGGTGGGGTAATCCTTATGTAAGAATTTAGGTTTGTTGCCGAGGGAAAAATGGGTCTCCTGCATGAAAATGACAGAGGGAGTGTATTTTTTGTAGAATGCAAAGGCCTTCCTCCTTTTAAAGGGGGAATTGAAGCCCTTCACATTATGGGTTACTATGGTGTATTTAGAAGTAGCCATTGGAAGTTGGGAATGTAGGTGTATGCAACCTTACCTGATAGCTGAGCATGTGAGCGACAAGGAGTGGAGGAGCCCGCAGAGCAGACAGAAGTCCCAGCGAATATGCTGTTGGCGGCAAAGGAATCTCCCTTTTATCAAGAGGGCTGAGAGCAATGAAAAGGGAGAAAGGCAGTTTAATATCGGAAAGGTAGGTAAATCTGAGATAAAACAAACAAGCCAATAATAGAACAGAAAAAAGAAACACAAAAATAAAAAAAATCAGAGCAGTAAACCTGCAAGTTTACAGTACGTCTAAACTTCAAGCTGCAATTTAAAAAATATAGCAGGATAAGCATAAAACAGTTGTCTACACATAACCCTTCTATCTCTATTTCTAGAAAATAAAGTAAAAATCAAATCCACGTAATGTGGGGAACTAGTCTGGCAAACTATAATAATTCTAAATGGCAATAGTTCAAACTATTCTAGCAACATTCTATCTGGATTGTAAACAACGAAAAGTGAACATCAGACAATCAGCAAAATGTTATCAAAGTCCAGCTAGGTAGGAGGCCTCTCAGGTCGCTGGCCCAACTTTGAAGTGGCAGAGAGACCAGAGTCTGCTGAGTATACCAAGCGTTTGTCTTGCAGATCGCCTACATAGTCCCGGAAGCCGGGACAGTCTTCCAGGAAGCGGGTGGTATAAGTCTTGCCTTGATAAGTGAAAGTCAGAGCAAACGGAAAGTTCCAGCGGTACTGGATCCTGTGCTGAAGAAGAATGGCAATAGCCGGTTTCATAAGTATTGAGAGCGAAGTTTAAGGATAGAGGTTATCCCAACAGGGTCCTCAAAAAAGCTTACCAAAAAGCCTGTCAGACTGACCGGCCAGAACTCCTGTACCAACCTAAAAGTAAATCTGATACAGATCTTACTAGATGCATTATGACCTTCGGTTCAAACAGCACGTCCATCATTAAAACCTTAGACAACTATTGGTACCTACTACAAGAAGACCCTGACCTCAAAAACCACATCTCCCCTAAAGCAAGCGTAACATACAGAAAAGGGAGATCCCTGGGACAAATTATAACAGGAAGCGCCATGCCAACCATGAAGACAAAATGGTTATGCCCCCCAATGGGTCTTTTCAGATGCCTCAAATGCAAGGCTTGTCCATATGTTTTTCCAGAAAAACACTTTTACACCCAGGAACCAAAACTGTTTTGAAGATGAAGGCGAAGGAGGTCGTAGGAATGTAGCCAGCTTCAAGAAAGCAAAACGTGTTAAGACAGAAGAAGAAAAGGAAGGGGAAGACAAGAAAGATATAAAAGAGGTGGTATACGTGATGGTCTGTATTTGTGGCCTCTTGCATGTTGGCAAAACGGAGAGGCAACTCAGAAGGCACATTTTAGAACATATTCTTTTAATAAAAAAACAATTGGATACCCCTGTTGCTAGACATATGAGGATTGCTCACAGCAATAATACAACAGGGCTAACCTTTCATGTTTTAGACATCATAAAACCAACAGCCAGAGGAGGAGACTATAAAAACATGCTGCTACAAAAAGAAAGCAAATGGATATACGTGCTCCAAACACAGTCTCCCAAAGGGCTCAATGAAGGATTTTCGTTCTCCCCTTTCATTTGAATTCAATCATATTGTGTTCCTATTTCTCATTTCATTTGTCTTCTCTTCTTTTCCTTTTTCCTTCCTTTCCCCCTCACCCTCTTCTCCTTCCCTCTTCTTTAACTTGGAAGCATTTATGTGACCCCCCAGGGACACTAACACAAGATATCTTGTAGTCCATATCAACATATTCCTATAAACCTATCTCACACATAGAAGGTCCTATCTCAATTCCATCGTTTACCCTATTTGTGGTCCCTGATTGATACACTTCCAATTTCTTTCCCCCTCTTTGGTACACCTGGGAGTCCCCCATGTGCTGCAGACCCTGCTCCATTTGCCCCGGGTTCATGCTCAGCCCTTTGGTTGCCCCGTTTCTGGATGGCACTCTGCCTTGATCCTATAGGCGAACACTGCCACCCCTGAGACTCCCTTTTTTCTAGTCCCCTTCTTTTTCTCTCTTTGTTTACTCTTCCGCTTTTTCTGTTTCCCCCTTTTCCCTTTATCTTACCTGTGTTTTCTGTCTTCCTTCGTTTCTCCCCTTTCCCATTTCCTTGTTCCTGTTCAGGCACACAGGTCTGGCAACACAGTGATGCATATGTCATCACGTTGGGCTTCCATTTGCGTGAGGGAGGCGTCCCGGGTTATCCCGGATGATGTCAGACTCGCATGCAGCCAATTAAATTCCTCCTAGGATGCCTCAAATAAAGCCCGCAAACCCACAACAAACATTGAGTCCACTATTCGCCTTTGAAAAAGCTCTCATGCGCGAAATTAGCGTCCGATCAGGCAAACTGCATTTGTCTGTGTCCTAAGTCTCTGATCCTCTGTATCACAATCTGTGGTCTACAATAGAAATGATGGGAGGACTCTTCTCTTGGAATGACGAGCGGTGAGTTTTCCCCAATTCCCACGGGACAAACCCTCACGCTCTGACCTAATACCTAATATTATACTTTATATTCTATATTTTATACGGTGATCTAGTGAATTATATCTAGTGAATTATATATAGCAATTAATTCAATTGCATACACTATGACCATCTATATTTAGAGCCCCCACTAGTTCATTGGATGGTTTTCTATGGTGTGTTAGTCAGGACATTTATCCCTCCACACACACTCTTTTCATACATTGTCTCCATCCACTACTACTCAGCTTTTTGGCTCAGTTATACACACACACTTAATTGAGTCTTTATACAGTAGCTATAGGCTTCATATACAAGCTACATTTTTGGTACAATTTTCTTGCATCTTATATTTTGGATCTTATATTTTGTACTCTTTTTGTGTGTATACTGTTGCCACCATTTTCATATGGTCACAGAGGACACAACACAGACTCATGCAGCAGATATTAGCAATGATCTTTTTTATATACATATATTTATATATATTTATTGTTGTAATTTACTACAAATATTCATCAGATTTATTAGAGCCTCCAACTGAGGTCACCTTTTGACTTATACTTATTAGAGCCTCCAACTGAGGTCACATTTTGACTTATACTTCCCCCTACTCATTTTTCAGATACACTATATTCCTTTAATTCCTCCCCCTTTTTCTAGCACCTGCCTTCCCCCTTTTTTCTAGCACTCACCACTTTTTACACACTATCAGCACCTTTAGTCGTCTCTGTTTTTTTGCACTTGACCTATTTTGCAGTCACTGCACTGGTCATTCCTCACACTTCTTTTGCTTTTGCAGTCACTGCACTGGCAACTGTAGCTGGTCTTTTGCCCAGTCCATTTTCTTTTACACACTTCTTCTGTCTTAGCTGGAACCTAGTGTGCCTCAGCTCCTTCATATTTGGCACTTTTCACTTTCTTGGTTCTGCGGAACTTCACTTATCACTTTACTGGTCTCAAGTGAGTACCAGCTTTATTAGCCTTGCAGGTTCACACCAGTCACTTTACTGGTCTCAAGTGAGTACTAGCTATATCCTTCTCGCAATATTTCACTAGTCACTTTACTGGTCTCAAGTGAGCACCAGCTCTATCCTTTCTCGCTATATTTCACTAGTCACTTTACTGGTCTCAAGTGAGTACCAGTTTCCTCACACACCCCTTGAGTTTCTACTAGGTGCATTTTTTATTTTATTTATTCTCTTCCCTTTTATATTTCTTAGGAGGCATTTTTTGTCTCACTATTACTTTTTTCAAACTCTTTTCTTTTTCCTTCTTTTCCCCTCTTTTTCCCCCCCTTTTTTCTGGACTCTCTTGTCCTTTCCCCCCCCCCCCCCCCTCTTTTTTCTTGCTTTGTTTACCTATTGTTCTTTTTGTCTATCTTATTTTGGAGCCATATTCGTGACCACTTTTGCTGGTTCTATTTATCCACTTCCTACATTGTTTTTATTTTTCACTCTCTAGTTTTGGTCACTTCTATATGACCTTTATGGGCTCTCGGCGTGTTCAATTTTAAAGATATCTATTACATTTTTGTTGATTTTTAACCTTTTATCTTTAGGCCCCTTATCTCCTAGCGGTTCATTTTGGAGCTCTTACGTTACCCCCTTGCTTGTTTTTGTTTTAGTTTATCATTAACTTCGGTGTTTCAATGACCAGGGACCCTAACTGTAGTCCCACTTGTGGTTTTTATCCACATTTCCTTTTTCTTGTTCATATATATAAATATGTCAATAAATAACGGTGCGAAAAATGGTGTAGAAAATGTCTAAAGGTAAATGTATAAAAATAAATAATAGTGTACAAGTGCGTTCAAACTCTTCTGGAGTGAGTAGGGAATGAATAGAGTCAATAAATACAATAAATACAATAAATACAATGTGTCTGTATAGCACTTCATTCCTGAAATTCTCCTCTATGAATACTTGGTTTAATAATATCGATGGCGTGAAATGTTATACCTGCCATGTTGTTGTTATGAAAGATTTGTATATGTCTGGCGACAGGGGTGTCCAATTGATTTTTTACTGAGAGTACGTGTTCAAGAATACGTCTTCTGAATTGCCTCTCCGTTTTGCCCACGTATAGACACCCACAGACGCACACCAACACATAAACTACATAAGTTGATAGCAGTTTATGAAACTTTTTAAAGGATAGATTCTGTTGGTCACTGGGTGCGTGAATCTCTTTTCAGGAGACACGTAAGGACAAGCTTTACATTTGAGGCATCTAAAATGGCCTACCGAGGGGGCAAAGCCATTGTTTAATGGTACAGGATGTAGGACCTTTAGAAATGATCTGACTTAGTGGTCTACCTTTTCGATAGGCAAAACTTGCTTGAGGAGATATATGTTCCTTTGCTGACTAGATTAAGAGAAACCCCGCAAATACAGCATTTTACCACTGAATCCTCTGTACCTTTGCCTTTGAGAAAGCGTGCATACGCGAAATCGGCGTCAGGTCAGGCAAGTTCTTTCACCATTCTTCGCACCATTATATATATATATATATATATATATATATATATATATTTCTACACTTCTTTTTTATATATATTTGTTTAGTATATTTATACAGCATATATTTACGCAGGATATTGACCAAGTCTATTGATATAGCACACATACACTTTATATAAGCATATAAACTTTTGTATGCATGCACTGTTTTAGACCTTGCTTCCTAAAAGGTCTTTATTTTTAGCATTCTTATCTTTTCACCCCATTTATTATACATTATTATTGCACACTTTTTCACTAGTATCCTATTACACTGTAGACACTTAGCCTCACACACACACACCACACATTGAATCCTTTCCTTTGTCACATTTTTTCTCTACCTTCTGGGTGAGTTTGTTTTTAAATGCTGTTGGTCACTTATTGGGGACGTTGATGTCTGACACTGGCATCTCTAATATCCAAAGGAAGATATAACACCTGGATGGACTGAACAAATTGACTTTTCAAAGGAGCACATTTCTTGACTTCATTCTACAGTTGTGTTCAAATATCTGTATATTCTACAGATATTGTCCTATAGGGAGCTGTAACAGCTCAAGTGGATTATGTAGATTTTCTGACTTTGGAGAGAAATAGATAAGGAAGTAGTGAGATAAAGAGCATATGTGAAAGAAAAGCTGGAAAATGAGACAGAATATGAATGTGTTTGCATCACATGTTCTCCATCTAACATCTTAGACAATAGCTTTATTGGCTTTTAATCCGAACTGTACCACTTTCTCCATTGCAAATGTGGTTAATATAAGGGGCATAAAGAAACGTTTTACACGCTGATGTTTATATATATATATGTCTTTTTTTTTTAAATGCTAAATGATTTGTGCAGTTAAAAAAAATAATTAAATTAAGTTGTCCTTTAGTTTGGTAAATACAGCTGGACATAAGTAATTGTGTGTGTGTGGGTATCATGGAACAGCCACAAGACACTGTAAATGGCAGGGGGAAGAAGCTGGAGGTCTGAACTTCCAAAAGACTGCATGTAAATGTGAAGAGGCTACAAAACTTCCAAAAGACTGCATGTGAATGTGAAGAGGCTACAATAAAAAATGCAATATCTGTTCACATTGATATTAACTTCAGCAACCAAGGCAGTAATTTGGTGGCTATTATGGTTTTAGCAACACTAAATAAAGTGGTTTATACCAAGTGTATGCTCCTTTGAAGAACTAGACTTGGTAAAGGACAAAATCTTTAAGAACATTTAAAAATATGGAGTTTATTCCTTTGATTAAAACAAAATATTTTGAAAAACTAGTGGTGGTAGGAGGAGAAATGGAAACACAGTAATCCAAAATCCCAGTGTGTTCAATAGGACTAATGAATATCTCCACACCCTGCTGAGAAAGCAGCATAAACAAACATCCTAAAAATACACAATTACAGTACTTAGCAACATAAAGCACCTCTGTAGTGATACATTTAAACTACTAATTTGAAGAGCTACATTTGAAAATAAGCAAAATCTTTTAAAGATTGTCAAAAATAATACACCATTCAATGGATTGTCTCTTATGTGCAATTATGCTACTGTGAAAGCTGACATTTTAGTTTCCACTCCTTAATGGAGTAAGAGATTAATTTGCAGATTCTATCTGTACAATGGAAATATGGCAGCTAAAAACTGTTAGTGCCTTCAAAAAATTAATGTATTTAGGGAGACATAAGCTGCAAGATGCAAGTGAATGAAGAAGATGGAAGTCTTTGAGTTACAGGACCTTAGAACCTAGTAGGAAATAAAGCAAAACTCGATCGCTGTAGGCCGTATGAATGTGGGTATGTTGCGGGCTCCCGTTCGTCTTCGATTGCTATGCTATTCACCCGAGCAAGGTTGTCGAGTTACGGGCCGAAGCCTCAAGCCCGTAAATCCCTCCCGCGGCAACAACCTGTTAAGGGGCTGGCCGAGCTACATATGAAGACTATTGTATTGTGTTGTATTTTCTTTCGAAGTAGCACGCAGGTCCCAGAGTTGGTGGTTTTGGAGAGTGACAGAGAGAGCAGGAGTTATTTCAGAGCAGTAATTTGCAGTTTTGTTCTTTTATCTTCTACTATTTAATATTTTACACTTAATCATTGATTACACATATTTACAGATTACACATATTTGCAATACACATAAATTAAAGAACACACAAAGAGACATATAGAGCTAGATCACTCCCTACACACACCCCATGCCACCCTCCACTGAGGAGGAGAGGAGTGGTGGGGAGTAGGAGGAGGAGACCGAGAGGGGTGGTGGAGAGGAGTGGTAGGGAGGAGGAGGAGGCTGAGAGGAGTGTTGGAGAGGAGAACGAGGAGGAGAGGAGTGGTGGAGAGGGGGAGGAGGCGAGGAGAAGGAGGAGGTGGTGGAGGAGCAGGAGGAGGAGGAGGGAAGTGTAGAGGAGGTGGGTGGTGGCAGGGTGGCCCTAGCACCAGACACACTTAGGAGAGGGGCAGAGGGGAAGAGTCCTGATCCCAGGGGGGGGTGATAGTTCGGGGAAGGGACAGATCTCAGGGACAGCTCACTGTCCACAATTGGGAGGGCAAGTGGCTAAAGGCAAGCACAGGGCCCACAATTACTTGCAGAATGTGGTCCGCCTCTGTGCTATCCGTGGCCGCCCCGTCAGTCTTGCAGGGAAGTTAGACCAGGGCCTAGGGCTCAGGCATGGAACTAGGTAGCGGCTGAGGTGACAGCAGTAGACACAGCGCCAAGGGATGTTAGGTCTGTCAAGCACTGGTTTTAATGACATCAGGGCCAAGGTGAGGAAGATGATGTCTAAAGAGAATAAGAACCAGACTGTGACCAATAATGAGCGGGAGGGGGTCACCAGGTGCCCTCTGCTGGAGCTTCAGGCCTGGTGGCCCAGGAGGACCCAGCCCCCATGCCAGGTGAATATCACATACACCAACATGCCTCCACATGTACATCACACACACTACACATGTACATGATGACCAACAAGGACACTGACATGTCAGCTCCATGGAATTAACAAGGGATAGATGGATGCGTTACTAAATCCATGAAGCTGACAAATCACTGTTATTCCTGGCCTAAACAACTGTAATCCACTGATAGTACATGTATTGGTGTGCCCACTGCAGCCTATGCAGTTACAGACCGCAGCCGGAATCAAGTTAGCTTTAGGAGACAAGAATGAACAAGACCAAGAGCCAAATAATAGCTCATATCAAGCAAATTACAGCTAATTTGAGTTGCAATTACCCCACTATGCCCCTCCTCCAAAGACTGAGCATAACGCTGCGGCCATCCAAATGGAGCGATAATGACAGCAGTCAACCCCCCCCCCCCACCCCCCCCCCCCCAGCAGTGCGCTGGACTGGCCGCCACCACCACCAGGCCCAACCACACCACTGCCGACATTGCAACTCCTTCCAGCCTCCACACCCCTTGAACATACATCCCCAACATTAGCCCAGGCTGCGGAGGCAGAGATGCTGGCCCTCATGTGTCAGAATCTGGACTAGGTAATGTGCAACCTAGCAAAGTGCAATAGGGAGAGGAGAGGAGGCATCATCTGATGACTGAATCCTACCTAACCGGGATGCTCAGGATTGGGGCGCGCCAGAGTGCATTCCCGGGAGTGACCGCAGAGGCCATGCAACGCACTCTGGTCCCCAGCCCTGCCTCTTCCACTCCAGAAACATCCCCGGCCCCCGCAGCCCGGCTTCTCCTCTCTTCCCACCATGCCTCCACCACTGTAGATTCAAATGCCTCCCGGGAGGTTTCCTCACCCTGGCCCCCACCACCGCTCCACCACCACCAGCACAATTCAGGTCCATGAAGGCATCTTCTGCATCTGCAAGCATTGTGAAGGAAATGTATGAGGTGTAAGGTTTGCCCAGTGCCTCTCAGGAAGACATTCCTTCAATGACAGCCCCCCTTAACATGTAGCTCCCGCAATCTTAAAGCAATCATATAGCCAGATATCTAAGACATGATTGTTGTTAGCTGAAATGTAGACTAATACTGCTATGGCTGTGGACTTGCAAAGTCTCTCAATGGCATGTTAATGACAGCCAGCATTGTTATATATAATTATTAGTGTAGCATGTGATCCTGACCTCAATATCGGTCTGAGAACAGATCCTTGGGTCTGATGTAGGTATCAGTGAATCTGGCTGTTGACCTTTGTCACCACTCTGTATTAATGGGTATTTTCCCATATAACTATTAGAACTAGCTAATGGTAAGTAATGCTTGAAGATGGGAATCAGGTGAGTTGGTATATTGTTACAGTTACAGTATTTAGCACTGTACATGCATGTTCATTTTTTTTATCCTCCTCCACCTTTATTTAGTTGACCATTTTTTCAGATTTTTGTTTTGTCACCACACTGTATGTGTGAAACTGGATTGGATTATGCAGCCCAGAGGTTGAATCATCTGTTTCATTGTGCTATGCACATTAATGATTTCTTCAATTAAATGAAGTGATTTCTGATGATCCGTTTTTTCATCAGATTTCGGTTCAAGTGGTATAGAGACCACATGTCACCCTGGTAGGTGCTATGCATCATGCTTATTTTTGACTACAGTAACATTACCCACTGTAGGTATACCCTTTTTACCATAAGCCTCTTGCTCTCCCGGGATCTGCCCACACCACACCTTGAACTTTTCTGATTGTGGTCTGTTATACCGTGCTTTGTTATACCGTTCAATGGTTGGGGTTATGGGACATCCACATACTTCACATATGTGTCACATTCCTATATATGCAAACTAATGAGCCCTAGTTACTATGCAATAGATCAATACATATAACAGTAATAATAGTCATAATAGCATTAGTTATCACATATAATAGTTGTCATAATTGCGAGTTTGTCATTAACGCTATGTTAAATGCTTCAGGCTTGCGCATGCCAAAAGCGCTCATTGCAGGGCTTGCGATGAACTCCATTGGAAGACCGCCAAAAGACGCCAATTAATTAGAAAATTAACTTCCAACCTCACACACATTACAGTGGGAGAGGCAATGAGCCTGTAAGGAAGGTTGCAAGCTAATTTGGTATTTAATTGGCGTTTTGGAGAGGTCTCAGAACGGTGAAGCGAGGAAAAAAATGGCGGCCATAAAGCTGTAATTTTTTTTCAAGCCCGAAAATCAGACACACATTTTGGCCTCAGGGAAAATGATCAATTTCCCAAGCCCGCAAATGGTTTCACACCCATAAATGCAAACAGGATCACAGGGGAGGTAGAGGGGGGAGAGGGTGGAAAGAGACACAGGGGAGGGAGTGGGGGTGAGTAGAGGGGGGAGAGGCTCGCTCATCGGTAGGCCCGCAAGTTAGAGGGGGGAGAGCCTCGCATTGTGTGGCAAACAGCATTGCCAGACTTCAAATTTTATTGCCGTCATTTTTGACAGGCAAGTCTCTAGTCATATATAAATATATAAATATTTATATCATATATAATCAACATAAAGGGTTAATACACATGCAAATTTCCAATTAGTGATATTGTGGAGTATCAACATTCCCCTGAGCGCCTGCTAACAATATGACAGGTGATACTGGAGTGGGTTGCCAGTTCCTTCTCTGGTGGACTGTGATTTGTCTGACCTCTCTGCTATGACTTGCCCAACTAGATAGAGTGGCTCTACATGGTATAGCTCACAGCTTCAATCAGGTACACAAGCCCTATTCATGACCACTTAGCAATCAAGAAGGGGACCAGGGGAACATTCACCACACAAATGTAAATTGATGAATATGGCCACTTTCCAGGATGGGTATAACGGAGATTACCCCTGATGGAGGTGAATTGGCTGTTGATCCCCGTGCCTCTGTACAGCCTTACGTGTTTTTGCGGCCCTTCCTGATGTGTTAGAGTGGATTAGTGTGGTGTATGTTCCCCTTGTCCCCTTGAGGATTGCAAAGTGGTTGTGATGATGGGGCTTGTGTACCTGAATGAAGCTGTGAGCTATACCATGTTCTTTGTATTTTTAAGGTCCACATTAGAGCCTCTGTGAGTGTGAAAGGGTTAGTATGTCAGCCATTTGCATGTATTTGTGTTGCAATTTAATGAGGTAGTGTGTCTTTAATAGCTTTCAGCATGTTGCAGCATGGCTTTTCATATTGGCATATGCATGACCATTGCAACATATGTGGAAAATAATATTTTCTTTTTTGCAATATTTGATATTTGGGAGTTGTTGTGCATGTAATTGAGATGTTCAGCGATTGCAATTAGAGATTGTCGCGAACGGAAGTCTTGCGGCCTTGAAAGATCAAAGGCTTTGGAAGGCTGTAAGTTATGAGTTTAACTATTGCCATTTTTTCAAGGCCGTAACTCGTAGGCCGTTTGGAGCCCGCAAAAAGGCGCCAATTGAATAGCAAATTAACTTGCAACCTCTCTTACGGGCTACCGGATCGCCCTAAACTTCAATAGAATGGGGGCCGTAATCTGTAGAAAGAATACTCTTCAAGAGCTAGTGTACTTTTAAATTTCTAGGGTCCTTTAAACATCTCTGAATTTGTACAATGTCAACATAAATATACTTGGCAATTCAACATGGATCAACACACTGCTGTGGAATCTTCCTTCTAAAAGCTACCTTTACAGAAGTAGAAAAAAATATATTACTTATTACATATTTGCAATTGTAGAAATATACGGGGAGCCAATTAAATCACAATCTTTAATTATCAATGAATATTTACAATAACCATAATCTGCACCTTGAGTTGTTCTAATTGACTACAAGTTCATCTATGATTATGACATTATTTTGTAGATCTGAATGGATTTATATTTTAGATACTAATTCCAAATTCACTTCAAGTTAATCAAGGTCATTGGTTTAAAAAAACGAAAAAGCTGCTAAATTTAAAAAAATATATATATATATACAAAAGTACGCATTGTTATAATTATAAATTATACTTACATTGGATTTCTGGTGTACATTGATCACTAATGGAATGTACAGTAGTTTGTACTGTCTATTACTGCTCTGCTTTGATCAATGCTGACCCATGAATATCTCATCCAGGCCAGCTTCAGCATTTATAGGTCTAAATGCATTATGATGTCACTGTAGTCATCATAAAATGTCACAGCACTATGTGCAGCTGGTAGCCTAGCAACAGACAGCACTATATACGGAATCTTTTAATATATTATTATTGGAAGAACATACATTATACAAACATATATTTTCAAGGTTTATGTTATTTATAATCTTAATTTCTATATTCTTCACTTCCTTTTTTATTTCTCTTTATTAAGAAAAACAACTGAACATAAAATAAATTTTAATTTGCAGCTTATATACTAATATACTAATATTTTTACAAAGCTCTCATTTTTTGTTGTTGTATAACTCTATTGATCCAAAAGATTAATTTCTTGTCATAATGTAATACCCTGAGTTCTAATGAGTATGTCATTTTGTGGTTTATACTAGATGTTGCTCTTATTAGGCTAATTATGTTCTGATTTTATTAACTGTGAGTAGACTGAAATAATGCGTGCAGAACACCAACGAGTAGGTATAACTATTAACAATAATGGAATGGAAGTGGAGACACTGAGAGTTATCCATATTGAGGATTTAGCAGTCCTGGAAAGTCAAGTGTGGGCTTGTTACTGTTGTGGCCTATCCATCTGTTCACCCTCCAAGTGGCTTCTATTATTCTAAGGCTACAGTTTCCCTGGCAGTGGAACTGCAGAGCAGGAAGATCTTATAACAAAGCAGTCATACCCACAAATGCTGATGGAGGAATCCGAGCCACCTTTCTTGTACCTGGACCTGGAGAGTGTAGTCCTGGAAACAGTACAGTTCTATATTGAGCCCCCAAACAAAGGCCAGCGACCAAACCAAAGTATCTTGTAAGGTGCTTTGGAATCCAGCACTATGTTTGTTTGATTTCAAACTCAAATACAGGGCAATCCATTCTTTTACAATGTGTTAATATTGTTTTTGACTTGTACTTAACCCCAGAATATGGCCTAATTCTAATGCCCTATATCAAAAATCATGCCATGTTTAAGAGCAAAATAAAACTACCTAGTTATGTTAATCACCCATCTCAGGAACACTGAGAGAGAACTATTACAAGTGACTGCGACAAGAAAGAGCCAAAAACTTTGGCAAACTTTGTTAGACTTTTACACCAAAAAGACTATATGGATCACTGGCAAATCGGGGCAGTGCCATGACATTACAAATATTACTGTAATATGTACTAAATACCACTCGCAAATGGTTTTAAAACCAATGGTGTGTGCCAAAGCAGCAGTTAAAGAAATTATGAACAATCATCATTTGACACTTAAAAGTCCAATATAAATATATGTGTAATTAAGACATATGATATTTTATTATTATGTCAATTTCATTATACAACATCCAGTTTAACACACAACCCAGTACTCAAAGGGTCAATACATATCAGGAAACACCTGGACTAGGAACAAATGCTCTAATGCATTGTCTATATATATATATACAGTATATATATATATATATATATATATATATATAAAACACAGTTATATATATCTATAGATGCAATTGACACATATACTTAATTTAATTCAATATAAATAAATAATTAATATATATATATATATATATATATATATAAATATATATATATATATATATATATATATATATATATATATATATATATGGTTTCTTGCCCCAGTTACAGTGTTTGTTCTCACTCATTATAATAATCATGACATTCCCATTTTCTATTGGTTCCTAGAGTCGTTTCTCATCCGCAAAGCTTGTTTTTGTGTAATATACTGAGTGAACACGTACTTCATACACTGAAATCTTCCGAATAAGGCAGGGGATTTACAGTTGGGGACTGAGTGCTATAATATTGTGAGTGAAAAGATTAAATGTGTAACATAGGGAAAAAGCTCCCACGTCCCACATCCGTTTTTTAAGGAATACTGTTCGATTAGAATGAGGACCTATGTTGGTGCTTTACATATAAAAGATAAGATAAGAATAATAAGTATTGAAATGTCTTGCACACTAACTTCTGGACTGTGGCAACAGAGCCTCTCAATGCAATACGAAACCTATCTCGATTTGACAGTGAAAGGGGTATTGCTCAGTCAATTGATGGATATCTTTCAGCTGCAAGCTCACCCTCTGCCTCCTCACAAACAAAACAGCGAGACCCCAACAACAGACCGCTTACTGATTACTGCATAACCTGTTAAGGATCCTCATGCTTTCTTCTCCTCACAACAAATTTTAAAAGAAAATTGATACAAGAGAATCAAACAAATTAAAGGAATGATAAGTATTTCTTAATAAAGGTTTCAACCCTAGAAATACATCACATATATAGTTGTGAGCATGCGAGTTGTTGCTAACGCTTGCGGGCTCGCGTAGCGAAGCGAGGTCAGTGGGCGAGGGCCTCAGTTGCTGGGATGGAGCGCCGAAGGCACTCCATGCCAGCAACTGCGACCATCACAAACTTCACGTCGCAACGCAAACAACACGACACAACAAATTACAACACTCGCAAAATTTTACGAGCAACGCAAACAACATACGACACACGTTAACACACATTACGGCCTCGCAACAATCGGACGCAACTCGCGAACATTACAAAATTCAAAACACAATACATACACGCAGCACATACATAAAAAGCTTACCTACAGCAAGAGGTAGCATCCAGGACCTCAAAAATGCAACTTACACCTTCATTTCACTCAAAATAAAAGAGTTTAGACACAAAAAAAATTGCTAAGCGAGAGAAAAAATGGCCGCCGAACAAAAACGAAAACGAGGCTACACACGCAAACACCATACGAGACATGTTACCAGACATTACGACCTCGCAAACATCGGACGCAACACGCCGACATACAACCATTTAAAACACAATAAATACACACAACACACACATAAAAAGCTTACCTACAGCAAGAGGAACCATCCAGCACCTCAAAAAACCTAGTTACACCTTAATTTAAATACAAATAAAACACTTTAGACACTAATAAAATCGCTAAGCGAGTGAAAAAATGGCCGACGAACAAAACGAAAACGAGGCTTCAGCACTCTCAACACGTAAAACACCACAACACACTCGCAAAACACCACACGAAACTCGAAAAACACCACGAAGCACCAACGGATAATCCGCAAAGACGCATACCACAGATAACCCACCATTTTACGCCAATGTGGAAGTACACCACTACGCTAACGGTTTCGTCTTGAGCACACACAGTATTACACTGCACACATTCATCACGCTTACACAGCAGCTCCACACCACTAATGCTGCAGCAACCTCAAAACACATTGACAGCAAAAGCCACAGTTGCTGGCAATTAGCGCCAAAGGCGCTCCTTGCTCTGGTGGAGATGAGCGCGAGGGGCCACATTTGCGGAGGTGGAGCCTCCCACGTCAGCTGCAATGAGCCGCAGGCTCATGGCAGGCCGCAAATGCGGACTTACAGAAAAAAATTACGACCCGCAGGACTTAGAAAAAATCCATTACAGACTCGCAAAAATACGACCGTAACGGATAACCCGTGCACAGCGGCAAACATTAAAAACCACAAAAAGAAAACAAAAAAAAACCTTCCCCACAACAAGGGGGGACACCCTCTGCAACACAAGTTAAACCTCGATTTCAGTCAAATTTACAAAGTTTAGACACTCAAAAATCCCCTAAGCGAGAGAAAAAATGGCAGCCCAAAAAAAACAAAACGAGGCTACATGACCCCTAAAGCCGCAAAATACAGCAAAGCAAATAGGCTTTTAAAAAAAAACGTACGACCTACAAAATACACCATTAGCAAGGGCGCTAAATCATACAAACCCACCTACCACATACACATTCGCCGCTATTTTACAACACTAAGTAACACAATGCGGAAGTACCCAGCTGGACAAACGGCTTCCCCTCGCGCACACAGCCTATTTACACTACACTTTGCACACATTGCTGACACTTACACCTCAGCTCAACAACACTGCAAATCTACATTATATGCTGCAGGAACTTTAAAACAGATTGTTAGCTCTTCAGCACATTTCTTGCTGCATATATAAATTACAAAGAGTTAAAGAATATTAATTTATGATTTAATTAATTAATTAATTAATTAATTAGCATTTTTTTTTTTTTTTACACAAAACAAAAAAAAATAAAACTTTTTTTTATTGCTGTCATTTTTTAACAGGGGAAATTGTTAGTAGAACATAATGTCAAGTACCTTTCTTTCTCTTTTAATGATTCAGCACATGTGTATAGTCTATGTTTTCATTCTCCACAGTTAATTTTACTTACATGCACTAGAGGAATCCAAAGCTTCCCATATCAAAATAACACTGTTCTCTTGAAAAAGCTCTGATGCTGGGTAAGTTTGAAGGCACCCAAATGAGGACTGCAGAGGCAGAGCTGGATAGATGAGGTCATTGAAGTAATGAACATGAGTTTGATGCTGCTCAGTGGGGCAGTGACTGACAGATGTTCCTGGCGTGCTGCGGTCCTTAAGGTCATTGAGAGTCGGACACAACTGAATAACTAAACAACAAAAAAATACTTCTTAAAAGTTATTAAAGTTGGACCATTACAGTGGATGCTAGTGAAACAGAATATGCAGATTATGTAATATTTAAATTAGGACTACTCAGTGTCCAAGTCACATTTTTAATATTCCTCTAACTGACACGTAATTAGTCAATTATCTTCACTTTTACTATTATTTTAATAGCTAGCCTATGTATATGCTGATCTGCACGCTTGGCCTACCATCTTGGGCACCCAGCAAATATAAAAGTCCTAAATCCCAACAGTGTTCCTATAATCCTCTGATACATTTTAATCCCATTACATTTTCCATGTGTCTATTTTAAGCAGGCCTTGCAATGAGCAGATGTTGCTTAATTAACAAAGCTGTTGCCAAAAAGTTTGATCATTGATGAGGAAAAATTGGCTGTAATGCACATTTAACATTACAGTTTTATTGTTGTTTAAACTATAGTAAATATTTCCTAGATGGATTTTGTGAGTTAAGTACATAATTATTTTTAAAACTAAAAAAAATGTTATTATTTAATTGGTTGCGCACACAATTTTTTTTTCTTAATCAGAAAGTCTAGATAGGAAAACGATCATTCAGCCTCCGAAGGAAATCACTGCCAACTTGTAAAGATAAATAATCTAAAAATGATTTAAAACATAATGTTCTTTGCAACAAATATTTTTCTTGTTTTAACACTTTGGCTCTGTTATAAGTAATCATTAAGATCAGTCACACTGTTTTGTATTGTCAATAACGCAATTAAAATGAATAACCAATCTATAGAAAGTAAAGAAAAACTGGCCCTGAAGATAAAAACACCACTTTCATATCTAGTCCAAAACCTCACTGGGCTGCTGCATTATTTTAAACAAAGGATGACCCAATAATTGTTTATTTTTTTTATAATCTAACAACTCTGGAAGCTGTTTTGTGTATCTATTGTATTTTCATAAAAGGAATTAGTGCTGTCAATGCTCTTTAATAGAGCTACACATGTATGCAAAAAGTAGGGGGAGTACCAACGTATTTTTTACCTCATTCATTGCTACAGTGGATTTGCACAAGTGAAATATATTAAAGGCATATCTAAGTGAGCTGGATTATGAATGCATCTGATAGAGGAGCATCAGTATTGTAAATGACAAAATGTATGCATGAAAAAAAGCTCATAATATTTGCATTTAAAAAATAAATGTGTTGGGGATGATGTTTACACCCCCAATACTGCTCGCTGCACTTGAAGGTTTGTTATTTTAAAAATGAACCCTTTTGCCCTGCGCATGCGCGAGGCTGATCAGCGTTTCAGCCAATCAGCAAAGAGACGTGACGTCAGCCGTGATGTCATCGCTACTTCCGATTGCCTCAGAGCAGAACTTGGAGGTTTAGCCGAACTCCTCCTGCGTGCTCACTCCTGGTGACCTAGTAGATCTACAGATTGGCTGTGGTAGCTGTCAGGGAATGGGGAGGGGGGAGGGGGCAAATCACTGGGGCTGAGGGAGGTGATGGGGCAATTCACTGGGGCAGGTGGTGACAGGGGCAATTCACTGGGGCTGGGGGAGGTGATGGGGTAATTCACTGGGGCTGGGGGGTGACAGGGGCAATTCACTGGGGTTGAGGGAGGTAACATGGGCAATTAACTGGGGCTGGGGGAGGTGATGGTGCAATTGACTGGGGCTGGGAGAGGGGACAGGGGCAATTCACTGGTGCTGGGGGAGGTGATGGGGCAATTCACTGTGGCTGAGAGAGGTGACAGGGGCAATTCACTTTGGCTGGGGGAGGGGATGGGGCAATTCGCTGGGGCTGAGGGAGGTGACAGGTATAAATCACTGGGGCTGGGGGAAGTTTCACCCTGGATGCTATGTAGATATGAATGTAGTCAATGAAGGGACACAGACCTTGTTCTGGTTATTACAGAATTTAATTTACAGACCAAAAAGATACAATGTATTATGTATGCTAATTTTCCCTGGGATTTTAAGGGGGTGTCAACATTGATAGAAAACAGTTTGCAAATGCAAGACATTCTGCAAACTTTAGGGTAACTGTTTAAATGTTTATTTTGGTATTTTTTCATGCAAAACAAAAATGTCATAAAAATGTCACAATCTGCTTCTTCAAGGGGGCTTGATATGAACCTAGTTCCAACCTACCCCAGCAGAATCATGTAGTTCCTGTTCTCTGTGGTACAAAAGATGGCTTCTGAAGAGGGCAAGGCCCAAAGGTACAGGCAGAAAATACTGCATACAGGTTACTAGTGGCCTCCAGCAAGACCACATCCCAAGTCAGGATACAAAAAACAGAAATAGTCTCACACCTTGAATATGTGAAACCAGAACTGAACCTTTATTGAATTATCAAAAAACATATGTATACTCTCCAATACCACACCCTTGTGTACATTTGTGTATGTGTGTGATGAAACACATCTGCCTTGTAGCCTTGGGTTGCTATAACAATTGAGATAACACTCATCAGATGTCTAAACAATAGGCCAGATGTCCATGGTTATACTTAGGACTACTTGAAGTACATACATCTGTCTTGACTGTGAGGGTGCAATGATCTGCAGCTAACTTCTGTGCCGAGCATTCTTACCAGTTCCATATATGTTATATATAAAATTTTCCCTCTCAGAATACTGTATATAATAACTAGTCTACATAATAACCATGTGCAGGCAACATATAAACACACACAATAACACATAATCCCAATGCAACAATGTCATTCTCCCTTGGCCATATTCATAATTACTGGCATTATGAGTCCTTAAACAATTAAATCATGACAGTCATACACTACTAATTTGCCTCTATCAGATGCGTTCATAATCCAGCTCGCTTACATTTCCCTTTAAGTCACTTTCTTCATTTATCAGTGCATCCCCGGTATTACAGGGATTGTAGCCTTTATTTCATCATTACAGCCTCATTAAACAACTATGCAGATCATGCAAAGCTTAGCAAATCTACCCAAAAGTGTCTGTAGTAAGACATATATTAGCTTTTTTTGTTTGAGTTGGCAAATAAATAATTTTATAGACCACATATGTTTACATGAAGGTTATGCTATAACTGCATCTTAACCTTATATCTCGCAGCTCTGGCTACTGCTGGGGTAAAAGTGAAAGCAACATGGAGGAGCCTAGGGCCAATGTTGGGGTGGGACAACCTCTCTAGGGATTCTGGCAGCTGTGGCTTCAATGGATTCTGGATAATCCTATGGAGAGTAAGGAAAGGAATTCAACTCTCAATATGCAGTGTATTAAATAACTAGGGTCCCCACAGAAATTGCAATACCTTAAGCAGCACCTGGCTGGATGGCAGAGCCCCATGTCTTTATGAGATGTGTGTACAGTTAGGTGATTTCCAGAACAGGAGTGTCCCTGTATGACTTTATGGATTAAGTATTTGCTTCTCTCTTGCTTCTCTAAGTATATGTATTCAATTATGAGGAACAAAATCAAAAGATAGATGGAAGCCATTTTGTATCTTCTCCCATCACCAGTGATCCTTTGACTAAATTGTTAATGCAAATGTATTACTACCTAATGTGTAGTGCACCATCACCATGAGAGAAATGTGTATATTTTGGACTGATATGGATCAGTTATTGCTGTTTGCATGCTGCCCCTCCACATTTAATTTCCTAGGCCTTGTCATTCTATATGTTTATCTCTGGAAAAGTGTTAGGGAACCAGGAGACAGGATTGCATGTTACATTTTCTTCACACAAATTTCTAGTTACAACCTTTGCCTGCCAATTCCTTCTTTTCTTTCTGTTGTCTCTAATCCCACTTGCAGAGAATGGATTAATGTTTCTTGGAAATTGTTAAACCTGCAATGCTAACAATGTACTGTTCATAGGAAATCATATATACTGTTTCCAAGAAGCACTGTTACTCTAAAGCACTGTGTCCTAACACACGTCTAGATAGAAGAATAACAATGTTTATCTTCTGTTGTTTTCCTTAAATGAACCAACTCTGTCATGGTAGGATTATATGGAAACCATATATATTTTCAAGCAAGAAGCACTCCATTGAGAATGAACAAAGCATAGTGGTGGGTTTTATTGGATTTTACTTAATTTTCACTTAACTTTTGTATTGTTAGAGAAAAATACTTAGGGTCTCATTCAAATGCTATGTTTTTGGCATAAGTAGCTGCAAGAAGAGGTTGCAAGCTACTTAGCTATTCAGTTTGCAGCCTCCGATCGGGTTACGAGCCTTGAGCTGCGATTCCTTGCGATTTGCTCAATCGCAGCTTATTTCTGTCAAAGCCTTTGATCTTACGCGGCCACAAGAGTTTGGGTCGCAAGAAATCCCAATTCACTATTCAATTGCTGCTATCACCCTTTTGTCAAGTCCGTAAATCGCTAAAATTAAACCACAGCTTACTTACACCAAAGAGGTCCTGCAACAGTCTTACTTACAAAACGTAGCACTAATAAATCACATAAAAAAGTCATCCTGCCCTTTTATTAGGAGGGAAAGTGATTTTAAGTCTTAGAATTAATAGCACAACATTCCCATGCTCTCAAATCGGCAAATAAAAATAATTTATTTAATGTTACATTTTCATGTTCTTTTCATTATGCAAGTCCTACGGGCTTGGAGCTTGAAGTGCAACGTCAGACCTGCAACGGCTGCTGGATTAGCCTCCGTCAAGTCCGTAAATGGCTAAAATCGAACCATAGGTTACTTGGGCCACTGAGGTGTCGCAAAGGGCTTACTTACAAATCGTAGCACTAATTAAGCAAATAAAAAAGACATCCTGAACTTTTATTAAAAGTGAAAGTGATGTTTGGTCTTAGAATTAATAGCACAACATTTTCAAGGTCGCAAATCAACCAAAACAAATACTTTATTTCATGTTAAATTTTGTGTCACAACCATCATGTAAAGTCCTACGGGCTTGGAGGTCATTCATACTCTAAGCCAGTACAGGCTTGAATAACGAGCTACGGACTTGGAGGTAATTCAAGGCCGTAGGACTTTGGACAGAAATTAAACATGAAATAAAGTATTTGATTTTGGCGATGTGCAAGCTTGAGAATGTTTTGCTATTAATCCTTATGTCCTACAATGTGTACCCCATCATTTACTGTGCTTTACAGGGCTGTCTTGAATTTATATTTGCATTTACATTTATCCGAGTTTAAAGCACTGTAAATGATGGGGTACACAATGGGTGACATGAGGATTAAATGCACAACATTCTCAAGCTGGCACATTGCCACAAAACAATACTTGATTTCACGTTTAATTTATGTCCAAATTCCTACGGTCTTGAATAATGATTTACGTGCTTGGAGATTATTCAAGCCCGAAGGACTTTGGACGGAAATTAAACGTGAAATCAAGTATTGTTTTGTGGCAATGTGCCAGCTTGAGAATGTTGTCTCTTTAATCCTCATGCCACCCATTGTGTTCCCCATCACTTACAGTGCTTCACAGTGATGTCTTGAATTTATATTTGCATTTACATTTCTACAAGTTTGCCGTCTTGAAACACAAGTTACGGCCTTGAGGTCGCAAACCTGTTCAAGCACGCAAAAGCTTACTGCTGAAAGAATGGTTTGCGAGCGGCTGCAAAAGGGACCTCCTTGTGGCACCGGCCAATTTAATAGCAGCTACGGGGGGCAGTAGCCCAATCACAGGGAATCGCAGACTTGCGACCAATTTGCGGCCCCAGTTTGAATGAGGCCCCAAGTGTTTATGAGTGGGAACAATACAAGGGCAGTCCATCACTAAAATGCAAAACCCTTTCCCTACTCTAGACTGTAGAGCAGATGAAAGACTGTAACAGCAGACACCAGACATGCTATTTATGTGAGGTTACAGATGAACAAGTCTTAGTGCTGTTTGATAACAAAGAAGACATTTTTCATGCATTATCAATCCATTTTGCCCATGAGGGTATTCCAACACCAACATGACAAATCTTAGGCATTAAAGGGCTATCACTAGTAATAAAATATGCCTATGGATCTATTTATTTTGATTGCCTAAAGATCTTACAATTTGTACCTGTTTGCCCTCTGCAGCTCATGCAGCTTATGGATACACTCACTGTGGATCGCAGTGTTTCAAATTAGCCAATCAGTGACTTCTCTCAAGGAGCATGATGCAGAATGCAGGTAAAAAAAATTACAAAGTTTGAAGCATCAGTTACTTAAATGTAAGTGCTTTTCATCTTAAATATAGTTTCTAGTTAATCATTTTTGTTGTTTAGTCATTCAGTCGTGTCTGACTCTTAGTGACCCTATGGACCGCAACACGCCAGTTACACCTGTCAGTCACCGCCTCTCTGAGCTCAATTAAGTTCATGTTCATCGCTTCAATGATCTCATCTATCCATCTCCGCCTCGGTCGTTCCCTTCTTTGTGTGCCTTCAATCTTTCCCAATCTTTTCTAGGGAATCCTGTCTTTTCATGATATGGCCAGCTTCAGCCTTATAATCATAGCTTGCAGTGAAGAGTTTGTCTTGATTTCCTGAAGCACTGACTTATTGGATCTTCTCATAGTCCAAGGAACTCTAAGCAGTTTTCGCCAATACCACAATTCAAAGGCATCAATTCTTTGGTGCTCATCTTTCTTTACGGTCTGGCTCTCACATCCATATGTTACTACTTGGAATACCATAGTTATAACTATGCAGACCTTTGTTAATAGTGTAATGTCTTTTCGTTTTACTAGCTTGTCCAGACTTGCCATGGCTTTCCTCCCCAGAAGCAAACGTCTTTTAATTTCATGGCTACAGTCACCCTCTAAAAACATCTTGGATCCCAGGAAAATAAAATATGTCACATATGTCCACTTCCTCCCAATCAATTTCCAGGAACTGATATTTCCGTTTGCCATGATCTTTGTCTTTTTAACGTTGAGCAGCAGGCCAGCTTTTGCACTTTGTTCTTTTATCTGCATTAATAGGTCCTTCAGTTCCTCCCCACTTTCAGCCATCAGAGTAGTATCATTGGCGTATCTGTGATTGTTGATGTTTCTTCTAGCAAAATGTATTCCGGCTTTGGACTCATACAGCCCTGCTTTACGCATGATGTACTCTGCGTATAAGTTGAATAAATAAGGTGACAATATACAACCTTGTTCCATAGCTTTTCCTATCTTGAACCATTCTGTTGTCCCATTTTGGGTTCTGACCATGGCTTCTTGGTCTAGATACAAATTCCTTAGGAGGTGGATGAGATGATCTGGTACTCCCACCTCCTTAAGAACTTGCCACATTTTGTTGTGATCCACAGTCTAAGAAGCAGAAGTAAACATTTTTCTGGAACTCTTTCGCTTTCTCTATTATCTATCGGACACTGGCAATTTGATCTCTTGTGCCTCTTCCTCTGCGGAACCCGACTTGCACATCTGGTAGTTCCTGGTCCATATATTGTTGGAGCCTAGCTTGTAGTGTCTTAAGCATGTGAAATTAGTGCTATTGTTTAATTGGAGCACTCTTTGGCACAGCCTTTTTTTGGGATTGGGATGTAGACTGGCCTTTCCGGTCTATTGGACACTGTTGAGTTTTCCAAATTTGTTGTCATAAGGCAAGCAGCACTTTCAAAGCATCTTCCTGTAAAATTTTGAATAGTTCAGTTGGGATTCCATCAACTCCTGCAGCCTCATTATTAGCAAGGCATCCTAAGGCCCATCTCACTTCACACTTCAAGATGTCTGGCTCCAGCTCATTGGACAAACTATTGAGGTCATCACTGCTGTAAAGATCCTTCCTGTATAGATTTTCAGTGTAGTCCTGCCAACTCTTTTTTATCTGATCTGCTTCTGTTAAGTCCCTACCATTTTGGTCTTTTATCACGCCCACTTTGGCATGAAAGTTTCCTTTTGAGATCCCCAATTTTCTTGAAGAGATCTCTCGACTTTCCTATTCTGTTATCTTCTTCTATCTCTTTACATCGCTCATTGTAGGAAGTCTCCTTGTCTCTTCTTGCTCTCCTCTGGAATTCTGCATTCAGTTGTACAGTTCCTTCTCCAGTGGAGCTCAATTTGTTCATCATTAACTAACATTAAAAATACATGTACAAACAGCAGTAAAGCATTGATGGCTACTAGTGTACCCTCTCCCCACCTCTCTCACTGTCCTGAGCACTACTGCAAAGAAGAATACACATTTAAACAGAGGTAACATTTATTAGCAGATTTGGTGATCTGAAAGTTACACATTCTGGGGATGCAGGAGGTTGTGGAATTGTAACTGTAGACCCCTTACCCTACAGAACATGTTCCAGCTTACTATGGCCCTCATTCAATTGCAATTTGGCCAATTAAATAGGGGTCTAAATAAGCACATAACATATATTTTTAAAGAAGTTTTTAGTTAGTAAACATCGATCCAAAAGCAAGGTTTTTCACTAACTAAAAACTTCTTTTAAAAAAATATGTTATGTGCTTATTTAGAGCACTATTCAATTGGCCAAATCGCAATTGAATGAGGGCCTATATCTGCTTGATTAGTGTTATCCTAGTTTAAATGTTTGCTCTTCTTTTCAGTAGTGTTCCAGACAAAGAGATAGGTGAGGAATATTACAGAAGCAGCCATGAATGAGGTAAGGTGTATTTTGTACATTATGTTTTCTGGCTACATCTTTTTAAATAGATTTAATATGAAAATCATTTACACCTGCCCTTTAAAGACTTGAATGTGGCATATACTGGAGGTTACAAAGTGACTTCTATTTAGTCTTTGCCTTCAAGTGTCCTTCAAGTGGTGATAGTGGTGAGATGCAGTTCTTATATATAGCAGAAGTCACAAATACATTGAATGGTCCAAATTGTAAATACTTACACCCTTATTAAATTGCAATTCAGCAAATTCTAAAGTGTTCTATATAAGCACATAGAATATTTTTTTACAGAAGTTTTTAGTCAGTGAACTTTTATCCAAAAGCAAGGTCTTCACAAACTAAAAACTTCTGTAAAAAAAATACGCTCTGTGCTTACAGTATATAGAGCTCTTTAGAATTTGCTGAATTGCAATTTAATAAGGCTGTTAGTTAGGCCCCTATTCAATTGAGCAATTGTAAGTTACTGGAGCCCGTAATGTAGCCCATAAACTAATTTGCTATTTAATTGGTGTATTTTAGAAAGCCGCAAACGAACTACAGGTTACAGGCTGAAAATCTCTGCGGTTGTTAAAACCGTAACTTACAGCTCATCTAAGCCTTTGATCTTTCAAGCCTGCAAAAGTTACAATCGCTAAAATCGCAAATCGCTATTCAGTTGCTACAATTCCTCACACCCGTAGATGGCAAATGTAAAAGAAACTCCTACGAGTACCAGATAGGACTCGCAAGGGGGATAAACACCTGATCGTAGCACTGTAAATGCAAATAAATAATCAATATTGCACTTTATATATGCAATATAAACATATTTATGTTTCATTTTAGTGTCATATCAATCTTGGGAATCAATGAGTTAATACATATCAGGCCACCCACATGGACTAAAACAGTATCGCCATACATTTTTTAGATTTTGTACATTGCTGAATTGTGAGTTTGATCACATATCGGACCTCTAAACTCTAATTGATTGACATGTAACCTCCATGTTTTACCGACGTAATGATGACATTTACTAATTTACTAATGATCTCATTTACTAATAGCTGTTTCTAAATCGGTAGATACGGCCTTGCTTAATTGATCATAATCACTCTCTGAAATGCTACTTTTCATTGCATGGTTTCGGCCTGTTCACTTGCATTGCTCTGTAATTGAAGCAATGTAATCTGCGGTCTTGCAATTGAATAGGGGCTTTACAGCCTTATTAAATTGCGATTCGATTGGATAGGCCTCTATTTAAGCACATAGCATATTTTTTTACATAAGTTTTTAGTTAGTGAAGACCTTGCTTTTGGATAGAAGTTCACTAACTAAAAACTTCTGTAAAAAATATGCTATGTGCTTAAATAGAGCCCTATTCACTTGGCCGATTTGCAATTTAATAAGGCTCTTAGTATCTATAATGTGCAAATGCATATACATGAGTGAGTGTTCTGAGCTAGTGGTCATGGGTAATCTGTCTAAATCACTGAGATCACCAAGGGCTCTGATAAATGCAAGTGCCATTGATAACTGCATCATAAGTAGCCGACAATCACTATTGCCAGTCATTTATATACACCAAAGAGAAGCAAGATGTACAACCACATCGGAGCACCTTCATGCAGGAAAGTCCTAAGTGTAACAAGATCTTGGTGTTGCTTGCATGCTGTCTTTATTTTGGTTGTCTGCAATATTATTTAAGTATTCAATCAGATTTTCCAGTCAATCATCTTTTTTACTGGCGGACTCCACTTTTTATGAAATTGGGAAAGAGTATAGCTTTTCCTGCTCAAGTTCGCAAACAAATAGATTTGTTTCAAGATGAACTATCAGATGGCTGAGTTTTAAAACATTTATATTTAGTGCAATATAAAAAAAATCTTTCTAAATTTCTAAGATATAGAGAAGCAAAAAAGCATCATTGCAGTGGTGGTACATATGTTAATGTCTTTATGGTCTCATTTCTATAGACAAACTCTATAGTTTAGGAAAAAACTCTGTGCTCATAAAATAAGTTGCAGACTAAGAACATTAGCATCTGCGTAAGCCATGTGCATGAAAGCATTTTTACAGAAAATGTTAACATTTTTGTAGAACCTGTTTGTGTATATTGTCGGACTTCAGCACTTCTTGCTAACTTGGAGTGCCAGGGGTGTCCTTATCTTCTATATCAGTGCAGGCATGTGGGAGATGGATTTGTTATACCATTGCAGATTTTAGTATTTAACATTTTCACAATTCCTCTGTTGCAAGGTATACTGCAAACCCAGAGATGTCAAATTTTAGTTTGAACTTATGGTGTTGTTTCATGATATAATCCTTAAAACTAAACAGACATAAATAAAATACAATAATTAGAATTAAACTTCACTTTAATTGTACTGAGAGGACTTGAGGCCCAATGGGATTGTGGTGATATAGAGGAGAAGGAGGAGAGAAGTTATTGCTTGGAACCTTGGTTTTTACAGGCACAGGCTACACTTTGGTTCTTCTTAGCACAAGCTACACTTTGGTTCTTGTAAGCACAAGCTCCACTTTGGTTCTTGTAAACACAAGCTACACTTTAGTTCTTGTAAGTACAGGCTACACTTTGGTTCTTGAAATCACAGGCTGCACTTTGGTTCTTATAAGCACAGGCTACACTTTGGTATATGTTAGCACAAGCCACACTTTGGTTCTTATAAGCACAGGCTTCACTTTGGTCCTTATAAGCACAGGATGCACTTTAGTTTTTATAAGCACAGCCGAAGCTTTGGTTCTTGAAAGCACAAGCTGCACTTTAATTCTTATAGACACAGGCTACACTTTGAGTCCTATAAGAACAGGTTGCACTTTGATTCTTATAGGCACAGGCTGCACTATGGTTCTTATAGGCACAGGCTATATTTTGATTCTTGTAGGCACAGGCTACACTTTGATTCTTATAAGCCCAGGCTGCCCTTTGATTCTTGTAGGCACAGGCTGCACTTCATTTTCCTTAAGCTCAAGCTGCACTTTGATTCTTGTAGACACAGGATGCTCTTTAACTCTTGTAGGCACACTGACTGCTTTTGGGCTCTTGTAGGGCTGCTCCACTGCTCCACTATACTTGTCCTT
Source organism: Discoglossus pictus (assembly GCA_027410445.1). Taxonomy (NCBI): domain Eukaryota; kingdom Metazoa; phylum Chordata; class Amphibia; order Anura; family Alytidae; genus Discoglossus; species Discoglossus pictus. The sequence continues at coordinate 404,353,606 of CM050163.1, read as the reverse complement.
ACTTCCTGATGAGTACCAAACACAAAGAGTTTTCAGGTAGTGGAGTTCCGAGTGTCCACTGTAAATTGTTTACACCATTTTATATTGCTTCCAAACTTCTTCATTAGCCCTTACTCTAGTGCAGGGATGCAAAAACTAGGTCAATGGCCATACTGGGTGTCCCCAAAAAATATAAAGGGAATTGTTTGAGCCATCAATCTATATCCCTAATGGAAATAAGGATAGAGTGGGGAAAGTAGATATAGTAAGTGAGTTGGCACAAGATCGAGGAATAAGAACAAATTTAACCCATACATTACATAGCATGTGAGCACCAAAACTTAGGATAGACTGCTGACCTGCATTTAAAGAATATTTAAAAAATAGTATGTGATTTCATTGGTTCTGTTATGTATTTATACAATGTATTTAAATGTTAACATGTTCTCCTATGTATGTCATGAATTTCTGCAAGAAAACAAAAACAAATAAGCAAAACTGACCTAAAATGTTTTAGTGACCCATATTTGCACAGACAGACATTTCTCTTTTATCTTGATTGAGGTCCTTGACTTTTTATTTGATTGAAATATATTAGACATACAGAATATAGTTTAGTATGATTTCATATAATAATAATCTAAAATATTTTTGTTAGCAACTCCGACATCACAACTAATTATCAAAGTTTCATCTGACATCCCAGAGGCAAACTACGTAAGAATTAATGTCCCTTAAGTTCCTGTCACACCATAACCTCTGCAAATGTTCTTATTTTTGCTTTCTGCCATAGTGTGAAATAACAGCATGTGATAACCGCACAGAAATGAGATCCCTTCTGTGATGTGTCTGTCGATGCATGAGAAATGAAAACAGTATAGCATGGAAATATTCTTCAGCAAGGCCGAGACAACTTCAAGTATGTTGCTCACAAGCTGTAATATTAATATATTAAAGGAACAGTAAAAAACATATTAATTGTAAGCTCTTTAAAAAAAGATAAGATAGTGAAAAAGATAGTAATTGTGACAAGAAACATCATTAACAAGCCTAAGTCATAAACAAATCACAGCCTAACATCTTGTGAGAAGTAGGAGGAGTTTTGGCGTGATCAAAAAGGCATAGTGCTTTGATTTTATTACCGGTCTTATTATTGCTATACTATGCAACCAAACACAGCTAAAGAAAATAGACTATATGAAGTCTTAGTGCTTAACACTTGCTATGAATGAACAGAATATTACAAAATTGGACAGTCATTAATTATAAATAAACCAGGTGCAAAAAGAAATCCAATAAAAACATAACCTGGGGTAGATATACCCTGACGATAATACACTTTTGTATGATTCATTAACAATGGCGAAAAAAAAAAAAATGTAATAAGTAAATGTTATGTAGTGTACTTGGAGGTCCTTCCTAAAAAAGATGGGTAAATAAAGTGCTTAATATATGTGAAAATAATAATAAATAAGTGCAAATGAAGAAAATACTATAAAAATATACTTGTGTAATGCAATACAAAATTTCAAAATCTAAGAAAAATTAAATTAAATAAAAAATAAAAAAAACACATTCCCAAAGGGGATCCTGTGCCCTCACAGAAGACCTCCTAAGGGTGTCACCAAATCTGACATACACCAAATCTTACTAATAACCCTAATTCTCTCTAAATAAAAACACCAAGCAAATCAACGTGCTTTAAGGATAAATATAAATATATATCACATATTATAATTGTCTAACTGCGATTCGTCGTCACGCTTCAGACGAATCGCAGTTAGACAATTATAAACTGCTGCGCATTGCGCAGAGCGCGGCGCGAGCCACGCTTGCGCAGAGCGTGGTGCAAGCCGCGCTTGCGCGCAGCGCGGCCCGAGAGCAGATGAAAGAGTGGGGAAGAGGGGGGGGGGAGAGAGGCACAGAGGGAGAGTGGGGAAGAGGCAGAGTGGGGAAGAGGGGGGGGAGAGGCACAGAGGGAGGGTGGGGAAGAGGGAGAGTGGGGAAGAGGGGGGGGGAGAGGCACGGCACAGAGGGAGAGTGGGGAAGAGGCACAGAGGGAGAGTGGGGAAGAGACACAGAGGGAGGGGGGAGAGACACAGAGGGATAGGTGGGAAAGAGACACAGGGGAGGTAGAGGAGGGGGAAAAGACACACGGGAGGGAGAACAGGGGGAAGATACACATGGGAGGGAAATGGGGGGGGGGGGGAGAGGGGAACAGACACAGGGGGAAGGGGGAAAGAGACACAGGCCAGGGGGGAACAGGCACAGAAGGAGAGGGGGGAAGAGGCACAGAGGGAGAGGGGGGAAGAGACACAGGGGGGAGAGATACAGAGGGTGAGGGAGGAAGAGACACAGAGGGAAGGGGGGGAAGAGGTACAGAGAGAGGGGGAAAGAGGCACAGAGGGGGGGGAACAGAGGAAGGGGTGAAGAGACACAGTGGCGAGACACACAGAGAGAGGCGGGGGAAGAGGCACAGAGGGAGAGGGTGGAAGACACAGTGGGGAGAGACACAGAGGGTGAGGGGGAAGAGACAGGGAGGAAGAGGCACAGAAAGAGGAGGGGGAAGAGACACAGGGGAGTGAGAGGAGGGGGAAGAGACACAGGGGAGAGAGTGCAGGGGGGAAGATACACAAGGGAGGGAAATGGAGACACGAGGAAGGCCGTAACAGACTCAGGGGGAGGGGGAAAGAGACACAGGCCAGGGGGGAACAGACACAGGGGAGGGTTGGGGGAGACACAGGGGGGGGGAAGAGATGCATGGGAGGGAGAAGGGGGAAAGAGACACAGGGGAGGGGTTTAGAGACACGGGAGGGAGAGGGAGGTAAAAACACAGGGGGGCAGGAGATACAAAGGAGGTAGACGAGGTGGAAGGAGACACAAGGGAGGGAGAGGAGGGGGGAAATAAGACACGAGGGAGGAAGTAGACAGAGGGAGAGACTCGCAATGAGCTCCAAAGGGGCTCATTGCAAGGCCTGTGATGAGCACCAAAGGCGCTCATCACAAGGCCAGTAAAGTAGAGGGGGAGAGGCTTACATTGTGTGGCAAACAGCATTGCCAGGCTTCAGTTTTTATTGCCGTCATTTTTGACGGGCAAGTCGCTAGTATATATATATATATATATATATATATATATATATATATATATATATATTCCCTAAACAAAGGGTAACACTCAAATATATACAAAATAGGTAAATATTTTTTTCCAGTGCATAAACACTCATTAATTATAAAGAAAAATAGATGTTGGAAAAAACAAAAAAACATTTTAATCATTTTCCTCAAGACAGCAACACATTTAAAAACATTTAAAAGAAAAGTATTTAAAAACAATGGATGTAAGTCCCTTGATATTTTCCACCTAGGGGATTATTAAGACAGGACACCAACTAGAGGACAAAATCTCTGCTTGTGTCCATATTCTGTTTTATCCCTCTATATATACCAGAATGTATCTTTTTTGAATAGCAACAATATTTAGCTTCTTAATAAAGTATATAAACCAACTAATGTCTTTATTTTAGATTTTCTAATAGAGGTAACATCAATGAATATATTTTCAGTATCTTTTTCTCATCTGAGGGTTTGTTATGTTGCTTTTACATCAGATGGTAACACACTCATTTATACCTTTACACCACCATAGTATCACATCTATGTTTACTTTTAGTCTTTTAGGTTTTTTAGTATATTTCAACTTAAATATGTCTCCACAAAGTTAGGGTATGTTTTTGTTAGGGTATGTGACATCCTGAGTATAGAACAGAATAGGATTCCCTTATAATTCAATTAAAATATTTTTGATATTGTCAAAGTGTTTTATACACTATATAGCAATCATAAATCTGCACTAGATCTAGTGTCAGAACAGGACAAGGTTTCATTGTAATTACATTTGGATGTTTTTAGTATTTTCAAAGTATTTTATATACTATATAGCAATCTTATATGTCTGCACTGATTGTCCCAAATGCCTAACACTAGATCCAGTTAGACTGTTAACCAATTCGTCTTAATAAATATTAACATATTTTGTGTCTCTTCCTCGATATAATAACTGTTGGTATTTACTCAATTATAATCAATGGTATTAATTAAGATACTGCTGAGTTATTGTAGATGATTATAAAACAAAAATAGGGCATATTTGACCAGCCTGTCTCTTGTTCTACACTGTCTATTTCTGCGTCTGATGTCAGATGCACCCTGACGCATGTTTCGTCACTAACTTGTGACTTTCGCAAAGAGAGGGGCTCAGACGCGGATAATGTCTCCTATTTATAGTTTACAAGTTGCCATAGTAGCCTTTGGATTTAAAGTATTAGATATACAGAAAAGATAAATGGGAACAACATATGATTGATCATATATATATATATATATATAATCCAAGGATGCTAAATTAAAGAAAACTAATTATGGGTAATATCTAAAGCTATTCCCCATAGTTCTAATATGTCAGCAAATATTATACATCTTCCTATTTAATTGCCATACTGAGGTACTTAACTAAAATAAAATGATAAAACTTCCTGCATATAGCTATTGCTTCCTATAATGTATAAGAACTACTAGAATCTTTCTCTATGCTATACATAATAGTGATATATTAAGAGGCTTATTCTAGCCATAGATCAAACTATAAAAAAGTAATAAAAATGATTAAAGTTTATAGTACTTAGTCACTAAACAAAGACTAAATATTAAATGTTAATATTCAAAACAATGTATGGCGAAAATTTCCAATGGTGAACATAAACGCTTTTGAAACATCAAAAGCCTAAGACGTTCCTGTAATGGAATGATATGTACTATCCAAAATGTGAATAAGACATACTGAGTGATAATCATGAGAGAAAAATGATATAGTGCCAAAAATATGACTGAAATAAAATTACCAAATGTGTTGACTAAATATTACTAGTAAAAAAATATTTCTAAAGTGTATGGGCCTAAATGGATAATTTAAAAATGAACTGTGAAAAATTCTAATGGTTCAAATAAAGTATTATACAAACATTATAACCATATTAATGAATTATTATGGAAACATTATGGACTTTGTAGAAACATAATTTAATAAAAATAATAACCCAGGATAGTTTTATAATTCCTTAGTGTCTTATTAGAAGGTGTTATGATCAGTTACTAACAAGATCATATATGGTAACTATGTTACTCTGGATATGTGAATATTTTTGGGATGGGAAATATAGATCTCTAAGATGGTGTAAATAAAGATCTCTTGGATGGTGTAACCTTTTTCCCCCACAGACTGCATATTTATAGAAAGGCCCTGAAGGAAAATCCCTTATTCAGTCCCCTTGGTGATTGTGCCTTCAATCTATATATCCATTTGCATTACTTTTTGAGTAACAATCGATCAATGTTGCTCTTACTAGTGCCTAATCTCACACCATCCATCACACAAAATTTCAGAACAGATGTGTCTTTATTATGATAGAATTTGAGATGACGTGCAACCAGTGTATCATAATCATGATATGTTATAACACTCAAATATAAATATGAAGGAACCCTTACATGCTCAGAAGAAGACATTCACAAGAATTACTGTTTTTGTAGAAATGCAAAGCCCATCTCATATATGCAACCTATAAAACACATCATGGATGAAAAGGATATATTTTCACATATTTGTAAGCATACATAGTTTTGTTTCATTGTAAAATAAGGTTTTCAGGCATTCTGACAGATCTGTGAAAAGTTATAAACATAGCAGTATATCCTGACTCTGTGAAGAATATAGTAAAAACACACATTTTAATAACATATAATATTAATATATCCTAAAACTTAAATAGCTGTTGGAATACATAGCAAAGGAAGCTTGGATTTATTTACTACTAGCGAATTGCCCGTCAAAAAATGACGGCAATGAAATTGTAAGGTAGCTAATGTTGTTTGGTGTGTAATAGTAAAGATATAATACATTAATAAATTAATATACTTTACCTATTTGGAAGCATTAGTGTTGTGGAGCTGCTCTCTAAGCGTGGTGAATGTGTGCAGTGTAATACTGTGCGTGCGCGAGTCGAAACCGTGTGCGTAGTGTCGTACTTCCGCATTTGCGTTAAATGGCGGTTTATGTGTGTTGTGCGTCTTTGCGTATTGTCCGTTGTTGGTTTGTAGTGGTTTTCGAGTTTCGTGTGGTGTTTTGCGAGTGTGGTGTGGTGTTTTACGTCTGGAGAGTGCTGTAGCCTCGTTTTCGTTTTGTCCGTCGGCCATTTTTTCTCTCGCTTAGCGATTTTATTAGTGTCTAAAGTGTTTTATTTTTATTTAAATGAAGGTGTAACTTGTTTTTTTGAGGTGCTGGATGGTTCCTCTTGCTGTAGGTAAGCTTTTTATGTGTGTGTTGTGTGTATTTATTGTGTTTTAAATGTTTGTACGTCGGCGTGTTGCGTCCGATGTTTGCGAGGTCGTAATGTGTGGTAACATGTTTCGTAGGTTGTTTGCGTTCCTCGTAAAATTTAGCGAGTGTCGTAATTTGTGTGTCGTGTTTTTTGAGTAGCGACGTGAAGTTTGTGAGGGTTTGAGGCCCTTGCCCAGTGACCTCGCCAGCAACTGAGGCCCTCGCTTCGCGAGGGGCCTCAGTTGCTGGCATGGAGCGCCTTAGGTGCTCCATGCCAGCAACTGAGGCCCTTGCCCAGTGACCTCGCCAGCAACTGAGGCCCTCGCTTCGCGAGGGGCCTCAGTTCGCTCCATGCCAGCAACTGAGGCCCGCTGCGCGAGGGCCGCGGCTCGCTTCGCGAGCCCGCAAGCGTGAGCAACGGCCGGTACGCTCACAACTATATATGTGACTAGCAAATTGCCCGTCAAAAAATGATGGCAATGAGATTGTGAGCTAATGCTGTTTGGTGTATAATAATCAAATAAATAATACATTAATACATTAATATACTTTACCTATTTTCAAGTAATATTTGAAGGAAGCATTCTGTTGAAGAGCTGACAATCTGTGTTGATGTTGCTGCAGCATTAGTGGTGTGGAGCTGCTGTGTAAGGGTGCTGAATGTGTGCAGTGTAATAGTGTGCGTGCGCGAGACCAAACCGTTAGCGTAGCTGTGTACTTCCGCATTGTTCTAAAATGGTGGCTAATGTGTGGTATGCGTCTGTAGTGGAATATCCGTAGGTGTTTTGTGGTGTTTTGCGTGTTTCTTGTGGTGTTTTGCGTGTTTAGAGTGCTGTAGCCTTGTTTTCGTTTTGTTCGGCGGCCATTTTTTCTCTCTCTTAGAGAATATTTTAGTGTTTAAACTCTTTTATTTTCAGTTAAATTAAGGTGTAACTTCATTTTTTGAGGTGCTGGATGCTCCCTCTTGCTGTAGGTAAGCTTTTTATGTATGTGTTGTGTGTATTTATTGTGTGTCCATAGGGACCCCAGCAGCCCCCCCACATTAACCCTTTGCAGCGGGGGGTGACAACAGCCAATCAGAAGGTTCATATGCCTTCAGCCAATCACCCCGTGGGGTTGTATCCCATTGTGATTGGCTGAAAGCAATAGTGCCTTCTGATTGGTTTTAAAAAGTTTGAAAGTTCCTTAAGCCAATCAGAATGGAATATAGGGGTGTATCCCATCCTGATTGGCTCACACATTGGAGCCTTTCTTATTGGCTAAAATTTGATAGACAGTTTTTTTCAGCCAACCAGAAGGCGCCATTGCCTATTTCCTTCCAGAAAAGGCTCTAGGAGGCTCATTAGGTTAATGGGTTATAGTTGGGGTTAATAGTGTAGTGTTTAGACTTGTCATTAGGGTCCCGGAGGACCCTAATGGCACTTTTAGGGTTAACCTAGGGGTTAATAGTGTCCTATAGGGGTCTATATAGACCCCTATTAGACTGAGGAGGGTAAATATAGTGTCATGGGCCTCTGTATAGAGCCCCATGAGTTAGATGGTTCGTTTAAGTGCTCATGGGGCTCTGTATAGAGCCCCATGAGTGACAGGGTTAATTAAGGCTTATGGGGGTCCGTATTGATCCTCATGAGTGACAGGGTTCATTAAGTGCTCATGGGGCTCTGTATATAGCCCCATGAGTGACAGGGTCAATTAATGGCTTATGGTGTCTGTATTGACCCCCATGAGTGACAGGGTTAATTAAGTGCTCATGGGGGTCTGTATTGACCCCCATGAGTGACAGGGTTAATTAAGGGCTTATGGGTCTGTTTAGAGCCCCCCAAGTTATGGGGTAAATTTTAGTTGCCTGGGGTTAATAGTTTTTAGCACGGGTCCTTTCAGGACTTTTATGGTCCTTTAAAAACCCGCAAGGCGGGGAATTTAAAATTTTAAATGCAGCGGGGTCATGATCGGTGCCGATCAGGGACCCCCGCTGCAAGGGGTTAATGTGGGGGGCTATGGACCCCTGCAACAAGGGGTTAATGTAGTGACACTTTGGGGATTCCCGATGGGGACCCCCAGCATAGAGGGGGGTTAATTTTAGGTGCCTGCAGCTGGGATTGGCTAATAGTGTGCCGTGGGCCCTTTAAGGGGAATTTAAATGGGGAATTTAAACGTTTTAAATGCAGCAGGGCTGGATCTATGCAGATCTGGGACCACCCCTGCAAGGGGTTAATGTGGGGAGGCTGCAGGGGTCTCTATAGGGACCTCTGCAGCATGGTGATGTGTTTAGGGAGCAGGGGGGAGCATCACACGCCTGTTTCGGGCTGCTCCGATGCAGCACGTATGTGGTTTAGGATCCCTTGCTGCCACTTTTGTGTGCCCGTAGTGATTCTTCCCAGGTGCGAGATTCACCTCATAGATTTAAGGCTGCCTGTTACTCCGTAGCTTTCTCAGAGCTTATTCTCGGCCATTTGTCTGAGTCATCTTGCAAAGCAAGCTGCGAGGGATGTATTGGGGAATCGGTCATCGCAAACAGCAAAAAACTGCCTTTTGCAAGGACCGAGGGAACTACGAAGGCTAATTTAATAAGGGCCTAGATATTTATATTAGAATGTATGTCTTTAATTTCCATCTGTTTCTTTTCCATTGTTTTCTCCACGACACTGAACGTTTTGCTGCATTCATGGCATAGCAAGAAAGCTGCAAATACCATTTGCAGTCATGTTACTCTTCTCTGTCTCCATATGTAAAACACTACAATGATATACAATTTAACTATAAAATAGTGGTCAACAAATAATAAAGATAGTGTCAGCTGTTATCCTGTTCTTGGAAATGTATTTCTATTAATGGTACTTTGAGCACAGCCTTCTATTACACAGTGGATTGTGTTCTATTATTACTGCAGTTTTACTGCACATGATGTACGGTTCTTTTACACTAGACTTAATCTGCATGACATGATGGCTATAAATATATGAGGTACATAATATATGAATCAGGTTTTGTCCAATACCACTTCTTGTGGGCCTCAAGCAGGCTAGGAATGATGGATCTTGAATACATTTACATTCACTGATTGAGCCACTTGCACTGAAGCAGAGATTTTTAAATTCTAACTTGCGTCCATCAAATATTGTAAATTGGTAACCCTGTAATATGTATAATAATAAAATTATTTGTGGGGTTTATGTGTAACCATCAATAAATCAGCTTGTTTCAGCTATTTATCTTACTTTAACAATTCATATACATTATTCAAAAAATATATAGAAATAATAAAAAGAAATAGTTTTAAACTTATCTTTTAATAAATTATTACAATAGATACAATTATAATATAAACAATAAACAATTATAATAGATGCAAATAAGAAACACTAGGTAGGTATATTTTATTATAAGGTGAGAGATTTCTTGCTATAGATTGGATACCACCCCAATTAATTTTATATTCTGTGGAGGTTTTTTTACAAATTGCAAAATTCCTGGGGGGATTTTGAATTCTCTACATAACAACATAACAATTGTTAATTTGCTATCCAATAGGCGTCTTTTTGAGGGCCCCCGAACTGCCGAGTTGAAAAAATGGCGATGGTTAAATTCGTAACTTACAACCTCCCGAAGCCTTTGATCTCTCAAGGCCGCAAGACTTCCGATCAATAAAATCTCTAATCGCTATTTAATAGCAAAAATCGCTTACCATCGCAACCGCAATCAAGCTTGCAAACGCCAAATGGCGGCCCAATGCATAAGGGTTCAAAATAGGACCCACAAAGGGTTTACAGACTAGTTGGTAACACTGCAAATGACAATATGAAGACACCAACACACTTAAAAATAATAATTCCACATAGGTTGTAATGGTCATGCATATGCCAATATGAAAAGACATGCTGCAAAATGCTGAAAGCTATTAAAGACCTCATTAAATTGCAACACAAATACATACAAATGGCTTACATTTTAACCCTTTCACATGAACAGATGCTCTAATGTGAACCCTAAAAATACAAAGATCATCTTATATACATTTCACTCATCACATCTACATTGGGACAACAAATAGTGGACAAATTAAATCCGGCATATATCAAGTACCCAGGAAACATTTTACATATGGTTGTTCAGTCCCTCACTTGTGTCCGACTCTCTGTGACCCTATGAACTGCAGTACAGCTACTAATGTCTCTGTCTGTGCTTATTAACAAGGTTTGCATGCCAAAGATACTGGAGTGGATTGACAGTTCCTTCTCTAGTGGACTGGGATTTGTCTGACCTCTCTGCTATCACCTGCCCACCTATAGTGGCCCTACATTCAGGTACACAAGCCCACTCACCACCACCACTTAGCAACCCACAAGGGGACCAAGGATACATACACCACACTAATCTAATCTAACCTATCAGGACGAGCTGCAAAAACACATTGAGGCTGTGCAGAGGCATGTGGATCAACAGCGAACTCACCTCCGTCAGGGATAATTGCCGCTACGCCCATCTTGGAAAGTCCCACACCATTGCTGGTGGCCTTGTTCCAAGATGTATACTCATTCCCATTTGGTGACCTCCCATTAAGTGTTGCTATCAATCAATTCACATCATCACCTGTCATATTCCAGACATTCAGGGGAATGTTGATACTCCACAGTATCACTAATTGGACTTCCCATGTGTTTTAACCCTGTATTATTATTATATCTGATATATGTTATGATATGATATCTAAGTCAATTATTCCTATTGCAATTATTATTGTTATATCATGTATTAATCTATTGCGTAGTAACTCATGCTCATTAGATTACAGATATAGGAATGTGACACAAATGAGATGTATGTGGATATCCCAAAACCCCAACCATTGACAACACACTGAATGGTATAACAAAGCTTTATTTCATACACAGAGCACAATCAGAAATGGAACAGGCTGTGCATTAACATCATGGGTGTGGTGTGCGTGGATAGTGGAAGGGCAACAGGTTGTGCTTGTGAACAAGGGGATACCTAAAGGGGGCAATGTCATAGTCTAGAATAAGCATGATGCATAGCACCTACCAGGGTCACATGTGGTCACTACACCACTGAATCTGATAAAAAAAAGAATCATCACAAATCACTCCATTTAATTGAAGAAAACATTAATGTGCATTGCACTCGCAACTTGTCTAGATCTGCTCAATTAAACAGATGAACATAATAATGGATAATGTCATACAGATCTATTCCACACACAGTGTGTTGTCAGATATTAAAGAATAATCTGAAATTGATTAGCAGAATATGTGACACAGAAAGAGGAGATTGAGGAACATGCCTTCATGGTCGTGAGATTGGGCTATTAAGACCTACAGAGGTAAGAAGAAGATATCAATCAGAACAATATTTTGATTGACTTCAACATTTCATCTCAATGGCAATCCACATTGAACATCAATTGCAGAAATATTCAACATAGCCGTACGTATACACACTCTGTAGCCAGCCATAAGTATGTTAACATAATACAAAATTATATTCGTTGTGGAGTGTGGATGAGGAGCACTTAGGTTCTCGATCCTCTCCTCAGGAGCCATCAGACAGGCCAATATTGATGGCAAACAATAAATGAGGCGAACTGCATTCAACGGGAGGTGGAGCCTCTAATTGCTTCACATGTGTATTCACACAGTGTTTCACCCAAATCATGGTCTGTGTGATGGGTTGTTGGTAGAGGTTTGACAACCACCGACCTGGTGGACATTCACACCTACTTCCTCTTTCTGAGGACTGGGCCCACACCTTCTGGAACCACACACTTCCTCCCTCTACCAAGTCCAGGGGGTGTTGGATTGGAGGGGGCATCCAACTCTGGTGGCTGTGTAGCAGCTGTCGTTGGCGGTAAGGGGTGAAATGAAGAGGCTGTAGGCTATGGCTGCGGTGGTGGTGGAGCCTGTAGAACTGAAGGCTGGAGTATAGGCACGTGGTCTTCAGCCAACTGCACCAGCCGCGCCAAGTGATGTGTCTGGGCTGGTCTGTCCCTATGAACCATTTGCTAGTACCTCTCCCATCCTAAGATTATGCCTCCTCACCTCACCATATATTGCTCAGATTCTTTCATTCTGATGTGCCAGCTGAACTGTCAGCTGTTGGACTGCTCCGATCTCACGCTCATCAGCCAAGCGGATGTGCTGATATATGTCCCTCAAGGTGCCTGGTGAAGGGACCTGAGTTCCGTCTCCAGATGATGGTGTACTCTGGATGTGCTGTGGTGAGGCCAGAAGTGTTGCCCATTGTGATGGTGTACCCTGTAGGAATAGGGATGGTGTTGCCAGTAGGGAATCTGTTGACAATGGAGATGGTGCTGTTGTCACTGGAGATGGTAATGGGAATGGATTTGGTACCGGCAATAGAGAAGCTGTTGCCCATAGTGTTGGCCCGGTCTATTGGGGCAACAACGGCTGTGACATCAACAGCTGCAACTACAGCTGGAGCAACAATGGCTGCAACATCTGCAGGGGCACAAATGGCTGCCACAACTGCTGGGACAACTACTGCTGGGGAAACCACTGCTGTGGCATTATCTGTTGTGGCCCGGTCAGGAGTGGGAGAGGATTGGGGTCCAGCACACGTATTGCCTAGATGTCACCAGGTGGCAGTAGTGAGCCTGTTGAGAGTGGTCCTCCATGAGCTCGACATCCCTGCAGGTGGTTGGTGGCTCATTGACCCTGCAGTCAGGGGGTGATTCCCACAATGGGCCTGCTACTGATGGTCCAGCTACCGGTGATGGGCCAGGGCCCTCGGCTTCCTCCACCACCACCTGCCTTGGTGATAGTGGTGGCTCTGGTGGAGCCACTGCCTGTGTCTTAATGGGCATGGTACACCTCCTGGGTACTGAAATGAGAGGACAATTGTACTTGAGTATTGATTCTCTTAATAATTGTTTATGATATCTCTTTCCAAATCCCTCACATCATAGTCTCTTGTAATTGGCTGTGGTGATTGTTATCTGCACATACACATTGAGTTCTATCATTAACATTGTGGGTCTTGGCTTATATCAATATATATATATATATATATATATATATATATATATATATAGCTGGTACGGTGTGCCATCTGCAGATAATTAGGACACATGCTCATCTGAATCTGGTGTGCAGTGTGTGAGACTGACCAATCTGTGACTAATGCTCAGCAATGGGTGTTAACATGCTTATGAGACATGGTCCAGCTTAGGCCAGTCCATGACACATGCACATGCAGTCCCTCAGAGTCTGAACACCCATACATGTACTCTATTTTCGATGTGAAATCATTGTGGATCTACAGCTGTACCTCATTTAATGCTGGGGATAGCTTCCAAGCAGTTGGAGTGTTAAGCGACACAGCTTTAAATGGTGCAGTGTAACATGGGAAAGAAAGGGATAGGGGAACTTATTACAAAATATATACAACTAGCGACTTTCCCGTCAAACTTTACAGGGCAATAACATTTTAAACCATGGCAATGCTGTTTGACACACAATGTAAAGCTTTTTATACTCTGAGGACCTTCGGCGCTCATTGCGAGCCTCACGCTGAGGGTCTTCGGCACTCATAGCGAGCCGCTCCTCTCGTTTACTTTTAGTCATATGAGCGCATTCGGCTCTCATGACAAGACAGATATATATGTCCCTTTTTTTTGCATAATTATTAATTAATTATTTACTTAATAAATTAATATACTTTACCTATTTGTAATTGATATATCCAGCAATGAATAGCCTGAAGAGCTAAGCATCTATTTTTATTTTCCTGCAGCATACAATGTACAGTTGACCTGTTGCTGCTCTGAGGATAAAGTGTCATCAATGTCCCAGTTGTGCATTAGAAATATGCTGCGTGCTCGATGGCAAATGTGCTAGTGTTGTAAAATGGCGTAGTTTTTCTATCTGCTATGCGGGTCTCGAGCATTTTCTGTGCTTCCTAAGTGTGTATTTTTGTACCTTTTACGTCCCTGGCAAAAGTCGTACGCATTTCGGGGTTGTGTAGCCTCGTTTTTATTTTTTTCGTCCGCTATTATTTCCCTGGCTTAGGCGATTTTAAATTTTATAAACTTGTTAAATTGGACTTTAATTAGCAGGAAACCTTACTGGCAGATGTCATAGCTGTCCCCCCATGCTCTGTGTGTTTTTTTGTTGTTGTTTTTGTTGTTGTATTTTGTATTGTTTTGTGTTGTTTTTGAATGTACGTATTTCGGCCATTAACTTTGTATTTTTGCGAACTTGTATTTTTTCTTTCTAAGTTCCGTGGGTTGTAATTAAAAGTCGTACGTCCTTGTCAGTGATTTCGGCGCTGTGGGGTCGCTGATCCTCGTTTTCATTTTTTTCCGCAGGCAATTTTATTCTTGCTTAGGCGATTTTCAAGTTGCAAAACTGCGTAAAATCGAGGTTCCGCATTTGCGGCCATAACTGAGTTCATCACTTTGCGAGCTCTCAAAGCGAGACGATGATTCGCAGTTTGACAACTATTATATGTGATTGCAATTGATATTTATACTGTTTTGTTTTATATTAACTCTGAACACACAGCAAACATAACATAAACAGCATTGGCAACTGCTATTCAGAATCCGTTTTAACCACAGGTATTGGACAGACATTTCATTGATAACAATTAGGAGGATAATATTAATATATATATATTATAATATTTACATGGTTATTGCTGCCCCATATATCTGTAGTCAGAACCAGAAATCTTACAGTGCTATTGTATGTCAGTTATCTATGTGTGTGGGGTTCATGTGTGGGCATATAAGGGTGTGATGGTGTGTATGATATTCACTTTGCAGGGTTTCCTGATAGCCAGTGTCCAACTGTCCCGGAAGGCCCACTACTGTTGCTGGCTCCAAAGACTCCTTAATAGTTCGCTCCTATCCACTGTATTTGATGTTGAGTGGTGGACCATCACCAGTCCCATGGGCTGCTTTGGCCTCCACTGCCATCTTCTTCTTCGCCTTCATCTGGCAGTCATAATATTGGTGTTTAACCAACCGGACATCATGGTTTGCAATCCCTAATGAAGCCACAGCTGCAGTCACCTCACTCCAGGCACGTGCCTTATCACCAGGCCTCACATTCCGACCACCATGGATGATGCTACGGGGGGCTTGGACTTCCCTGAGGAGGGTTTCTGTCTCCTCTTCGCTATAATTGTGGGCCCTCTGTTTTGGCAAAACCTGTTGCATGGCCAATTGTGCCTGGGGTTCCTGGCTCCCCTGTTCTCTCCCTGGGGCCGGCCCCTCATCCCTTCTTACCTCCCCCCCTGGGATCAGGCACCTGACCCTCTGCTCCTACACCGTGTGTGCCTACATCTGGGGGCACATCCCTCCCCCCTCCTGCTCTCCTCCACACATACCTCCTCTCCCTGGCCTGCTGCTTCCTCTCTCTCTCTCCATACCTCTATCTCTCCTCCTATTCTCACTCTCCTCCTCCGGTGTTCCCCTCTATTTCTCCTCACTCTCCTCACTCTCCTCCTCTCCTCACTCTCTATCTCTCTCTCTAAAACTCAATCTCTCTCTCTCTAGCACTCTCTATCTCTCTCTCTAGAAGTCTCTATCTCTCTCTAACACTCTCTATCTCTCTCTCCGTCTCTGTCTATCTCTCTCTCTTTATCTCTCTTAAAGACCCACCAACGCCTAGACCTGTGTGTTTACTTTCTCAGCTACAGCACAGTAAAAGAATTACGATTCTCGCAGTCCTCTGCTTCCTATTGGTTAATTGACCTATGCCGGGATCACAACTTACGGCTTTGACTGATGTTGGCATGCTTCATTGGATCGGATACCAGGAAGTGTTACTGGTGAAAACCGACTTTACGGGCTTGAGGCTTCAGCTTGTAACTTGCGCCCTTGCTCAATTGAATCGCATCACAATCAGAGACGAACAGAAGCCCGCAACACACCCTCAGACATTCTGCAGTCTGCGATTGAGTTGCGGGCTTGGAATTGAATGTGGCTTCAAGATATCAAGTATATCAATAGTCGCATATCCACTATACTTTTGTGCCAGTAATCCTTAGTGATCCCTATCGCCTTACTGATCCTTCGTACCATCCTCTTCTGCATGTAGCCTTGGCATCTTGTTTGAGCTATGGCATAAACATATATGTGTGTGTATTTTCACTAAACTGTTCCTTTATTGCGTAATAATCTGTGTGGTATCTTCTGTAAAGCTGGCATGTTCATCATCATCACTCTAAATTGTATCCACTTACACGCTGTCACCGCCATAATATCTGCAAAGAATAAATCTGCAGATCTCGGACTATTTGGGGTTTGACAGCTATGTACAATAACATTTGTACAGGAAATTGTGGTAATGATATAGGGCCTCATTCTATTAGCGGCCGCAGCCGTTGCGGGGCCGCAAGGACCGGCCGCAAGCTATTCTGCTATTCTATTCCCTTACGGCCGGAGGCTCCGGCAGGCTTGCGGCCGGTGCCTTGCTATCTCTTGCGACCGCTCGCGCCGGAGGAAAGCCTTTGATCTAAAACGGCCGCAAGAGATTTGCAATTCAATTGCTCCGGGAAACCTCTCTGCAAGGCTAAAAGCGAGCCGCAGCTTACTTGCAGGAAAGAGGTCTCGCTAGCACCAATTAAGCACATAAAATAGCTCAAATAAAGCCATCCTGCACTTTGAGAAGACTATAAAGGGATTTTAGGTGTTAGAAAAAATAGCACATAATTATCCTTTACTCAAATCCGTAAAATATTTTATTTTTAATATCCGTAAAATATCCATGTAAAAAGTCCAGAGTGCTTGGAGCACCTCAGACACACCCACGCCGCAGCCGGAAAATAAACAGTTAATTTGAACTCGGGTTTGGGCAGATGTGCAAGCTTGAGAGTGGGTTCCTTTTAATCCTCATGTCCCCCAATATGATCCCTAGCATTTACAGAGCTGTACAGTGCAGGCTTGAATTTATTTTTCAGTTTTTATATTTCTGAGATTACGGCCGGTTCCAAGATATGCGGCCGGCCGTAAAAGGAGATCCTTGCGGGGCCGTATAATAGAATCGCGAGTTAACTGAACCCCCGCAAGGAATCGCAGCCTTACGGCCGATTTACGGCCGATAATAGAATGAGGCCCATAGTATTTAAAATCAATATAGAAACCTCCTTCTTTAAACAAAGTCCTTATCAGCTGAATAACATCTTAATATTATTTAATATTTTATACATTTCATGAATTAGTCACTGTAAACATGTCAGCAGGTATTATCTGTGGCACATAAAAACAGTGAGATCTAATGTTTGGTGTGATTGCTGATTGTAGTCACTGAATGCTATTTTTAGCATACATATTGCTTTATATGCATTGAATACATATCTTTAATGATCCACACTGGTCATATTTTTATAATGTACTCTTTTTAAGAACTATAAATTATACAGTTTCTAGTACTGCTGTGGAATATACAATTTAGGTTTAAGTAGATCAACCTCCTGAAGTTGGAGGAGACTTTGAATGCACAGGAAGTGCCTATGAGCAACAGTATTTTGGCAGTTACAACTGTCAGTGCTCCAGGCAGGACTTATGGGAATCCCATCAGTTTACTAGGATACACCCACCTGAGAAAGTAATAGCAGCGAGCAAGAAAGCAAACTGACAGCCTACATTGGAAAAACAAAACTTTGCTCATTATAATGTTTTGTTATTTAAAATATCATACAGAAAAACTTTAACCACAGTGCTCCTATATATCTTTATTACTTTAGATTTTATTTAATATAAGGAATTCTAGAAATATAGTATTTTCAACTGTGTTGGAAATTAAAAAATGTGTTGCATGTTATATGGAGGTGTGCAGTATCTTCCAAGGTTAATGAGGGTTCAAAGACCTGCAACACATCCAAATCATTTGCTGAGAATTAATCTAGCAAAGTGCAATATTTCACCAGTGACCTATACAGAAAGTTCAAAGCTTAAGTTTTTTTGCAGAAAACGAATCCCTCATCTGGTAATACTGAGTCCCATGACTAAAATGTCAGTATATTAATCTTTCCCTGCTTCAGAGGCACTTCAGAGACGGGATTAACACATGATACAGGATGATATAGCTGAGTTTGAAAAATAACAGTTATAAAGGGATTGGAACAGCAATATAGCACCAAGGAACACTAAAGGGATATGGAAGGTTCCTGGATTTTACTAAGCATACCTGTGCATCTATTTACTTTTAGCTATTTTATTTTATGAGGAAGAGTTGATAAACTCTGGGCCCCATTCAAGTAGCCGGTAAGTGAGGTCACAAGCTATTTTGCTATTCAATTGGCGTCTTTTTGCGGGCTCTGAACGGCTTTCGAGTTACGGCCTTGAAAAAATGGCGATTGTTAAACTCGTAACTTACAGCCTCCAGAAGCCTTTGATAGCTATTCAATTGCTCAATTTCCCCAAGGCCGCAAATGTTTTCAGAACCGTAAATGGCAAATGAAGGAGAAAATCTAAGGAGTGCTAGAGGGGACCCGCAAGGCGGTTAAATACCTATTCGTAGCATTGTAAATGCAAATAAACAATAACTACCGCACTGTAAATAATGGAGAAAGTGATGATAGACATTAGAATTAATTGCACAACAGTCTCAAGCTCATAAATCGGCAGGAAATTACATTTATGTTAATGTTTTATTTTGGGGGTAAATCGATCTTGGGTATCAATGAGTTAATACATATCAGGCCACCCATATGGACTAGAACAGTATTGGCATTCATTTTCATAATTCTTTATTTTGCGGGTTTGCAAGTCTGATCGCATATTGGATCCCCGAACCTAATTGATTGACATGTAACCTCCATGTTTTACTGCCGTAATAATGATAGTCTCATTTTCTTTTGGCTGATTCGAAATGGGCAGTTACAGGCTTGCTGAATTGATCATTTTTCCGCCCTGAAGTGCTCTGAACCAGTGCATGGTTTAAGGTTTTGTCTTGGGGCCCGTAACTTGCAGCGGTTAGCAATTGAATAGCATAGTAATCGGAGAAGAACAGGAGCCCTCAACTCACTTGCTGACATTCTGCTGTCTGCGATCGAGTTGCAGGTTTGGAATTGAAGGCCGAAGGAATCCTTTGTGTGGACAGCCGACCAGTGAGGGGACTTTGTGAAGGACATGTGACCTAACTGACCAGTAAGAAGTAAAGGACATGAGTATGGGGGTGGGATTCAGAATACAGGATATAAGTAGGATTCCAGGTTGTTTCTCTCTCTCTTGCACTCTTCAGCTCTCTGGAGCTCTTCCATCTCTTCTCTCTTCACTACACTGTGAAGGCCTGGTAAAGTATCATACTCTCATACATACACATGGACATAATTGGTAGCTTTAGAATGACTTTCTGCTAAGTTAAGATATGTTGTTTCCATAGTATTATCAGGTATTATTAAAGTAATTATTGTGTTCTAATAAATACACATTTTGTAACCATAAATCTGTAACGCCTCTTGAAAATATATATATACTAGAATATTGCCCGTCAAAAAATGACGGCAATGAAATTGTAAGTGAGCTAATGCTGTTTGGTGTATGGTAATCAAATAAATAATCCATTAATAAAGTAATATACTTTACCTATTTTCAAGTAATATATGCAGGAAGCATTGTGTTGAAGAGCTGGCAATCTGTTTTCATGTTGCTGCATCATCAGTGCTGTTGAGCTGCTGTGTAAGTGTCATGAATGTGTGCAGTGTAATAGTGTGTGTGCTCCAGGCTAAGCCGCTAGGGTAGCTGTGTACTTCCGGATTGTATAAGTTATTGTTCTAAAATGGCACCTAATGTGTGGTATGCTGCTGTGGCTGATTTAGCGTCCTTGTTTTCGGATGCCCTCTGACTTTTTCCGAATATCCGTAGGTGTTTGGTGTTGTTTTGCGTGTTTAGGGTCCTTTAGCCTCATTTTCGTTTTGTTCGGCGGACATTTTTTCGGGTGTCTAAACTCCGAAATTTGGAGTTAAATGGAGGTGTAACTTCACTTGCAGAGGTCCTGGGTGCACCACCTGGCTGTGGGTAACCTTTTTATGTGTTTGTTGTGTGTATTTATTGTGTTTGTAATTTTTTTTGGGGTCGCGCAGGTTGCGTCAATGTTTTCGGATCTCGTACGTCTTTTTCGGGAAATCCGTAGGTGTTTGGTGGTGTTTTGCGTCATTAGACTGCTGTAGCCTCGTTTTTGTTTTTTTCGGAGGCCATTTTTTCTCTCGCTTAGGGGATTTTTCAGTGTCTAAACTCTTTTATTTGGAGTTAAATTGAGGTGTAACTTCAGTTTTTAAGGTCCTGGGTACCCCCCCCCCCCCCCCCCCCCCCAGCTTTAGGTAAGCTTTTTATGTATTTGTTGTGTGTATTTATTGTGTTTTTCATGTTTTTCATGTTTTCATGAGCGCTGGTTTTGGACGATTTTTGCGAGGTCTTAATGGGTCGGAACGTGTCTTGTATTTTGCTTTCGTAAGTACATAAAGTTTGCAAGGTCCGCAGTTGCTGGCAAGGAGCTACGCGAGCCCGCAAGCGTTAGCAACAGCCCACATGCTCACAACTATATATGTGATAAAGTTGTTGTCCGTGGAAGGCAAGAATCTTATAGGATGAGATTAGAATAATTATTATAATCATAATTAATATGATTATGAATAATAATATTGTAATAAATTAATGTAACCGTTTTTATAACAGTTAATGGCGAGTCAGCCCATTTTTCTTACCGTGTACATTCACTTGCATTTGGGGGGGATTTAATCCAAAATGTCTATTTGATGTTACAAGTGAACTTAGCGGACGAAAAATTTAACCTGTGATAATTGGTGATATTGTCGAGCGTTTTCTATGAAGAAAGTTGTTGGCCACAACGTTTTTGGTTTTTGGGATCCAGAGGCACAAGAGTGAGACGCATTTGGAGTAAGACGGGCTTCATTTCTGGGCATCCATTGGTATCCAGATGGAGACATCAAATTGGGGTGCACACCATTTTTGATAAGGGACCGTGCTGAAGACATATCAAAGTGTAAGTAATGGAGATAATTGCTAAATATGCTGAATGTAGCGATTTTGAACCAGTGATTGTTGAAAATGATAGTATGCTTAGCAGAATACATGATTTGTGGTTACAATGTGAAAAGCAAAAAAAGGAAATTGATAAGAAAAAATGGTGTTTAACCAAGGAGAGAAATAAGTTACAGAATTGTATGAAATTGTTAATGTGTATTAAGAACCAGATGAATGTGGGTATAATGGGGAGTATTCCAGTTTCAGCACATACAGAGACTAGAGACTATGTGAATACTTTAGAAGATAATTATCATGCAAGGGGACAATTAGTAGCCTCAGTCAGAGAATGTTTATCTGATCAGCAACATCCGATTGCAGTAATTGATAGTAATGAGCCAGCTTGTACATCAGAGGAAGAGGGTGGATTACATCTTGTAGAAGAAGAGCAGCAAGTAAGAGAAAGAAATTATGTAAGGGACAGTTCTAATGTTAGTAGGACTATACCAGACTTAACCCCTCACATAGTAAGATCTCACCCACTAAGTTTAAGTCAAGTACCAGATGCTTCACATTCAACACCATGTGAGAGAAATATAGAGAGGAATTCTGTAACATCACAGGCATCTGCAATAATCAGGCAACAAGACCAAGATAAAATAGTGAAACAATAAAGTTTAAACCACTATTCCCACAATATGATGCCAAGATAGATGTGTTGTCCAATATGTCTAATTTTGAGTCATCTGTGAAACATTACATGCTTTCTCCTAAAGAGGCATGTGCTATGTTAAAATTGTGGCTTCCAGGAGGTCTAGCATCTAGATTAGAGGTCCCAGTTAGTGGCCCAAATGATAGCAATAGAGATTGGTTTAAAGAACACAAATGGGGTACAGAAGGGGACAGGCTGAGAGCTGTATCTAGGTTAGTCACAGGGAACATAGACTTAGATAGCCATTCCCTTGCTGAGATGAGAGTAACTGTACAGGATGACCCATGGATGTTTGCTGCTAAATTTGAGCAAGTGTACAGACTCACTTAGATTTACTTATTTGGGGGGGGCGGAGCTGGCGTCTGCGGAAGGCAGACGTGTTTGTCTGAGCTCCGGATTGAGCTCTGAATAGGGCTTTTTATTCTGCCCTGGAGCGGTTGCTTGTGCCCTGCCTGCACACGGGGCACTACTGGAGGTTGCCCCCATCCCCCGGGGAGCAACGGGGAGCCTATTAGGCGGCCCAGCAGCACGGGAGACCCCCGGTCACGGGACGACGCCTGAGGCCCCAGAGGACTTCGGGGCTCTATTCCCCAGCTCCTGAGAGGGTGCTGGAGCTGATCCTGGTGGCGGCTGGATCCGGCCGGGATCCCAGGGTGACCTCTCTGGCCAGAGTGTGGTCCCTGAACAACGGGGCAGAAAGCCCGCGAAACGCGGCCGCCATCTTGCGGGGCCGCCATTTTGTGCACCCACCAGACGGCTGCAGGTAGGGGGGATCTTCCCCGGAGTGCTGTAACTCCCCAGAGGGGCCCCAGGAGAGAGCCAGACATCCCCAAATGAGGGAGCAGTGCACCCAACGCAAGTAGTGGCTACTTAGCACTCTCCCCACATATTAGGCACTGTGGCTGCCATTAAAGAGTCTTGGTGGGGTAGGAAGAGGAAGCTGCTTGAATATTTCCCAGCTTGCAAGGCACTCAATGCTCTATTTATTGTCACTTCCCCACACAACTCTGAGATCTGGGGTTAAGGCTGTGTGAATCAACTCTTTAAGCTACCCTCTCAGGACTGAGCTCTTGATATAGAGGCTTATCTCATAGCATTGCCAGAGACTGAATTGCATAATATTTGGGAGCACTGTGGGTGTACCTTGTCTCAGAAACTGACGCTCTCTTTAGGCACTTTTTATGGAACATTTGTGCATCAAACAAAATATTGTGTCTACCTACATTTGAGACTTGTGCTTTTACTGCCAGGTGCATAGACTGTGTTAATTTCTTACAACATCAGTGCATGTGCTGCCACCGTGTGGACGTTTACAATACTGCAGATCATCATTGGCCTTATGCGAATAATGCGAGAGTGGAAGTCTCCCTGCCATTCATTGCTGCTTTCTGTCTGTACTGATCTATTCTAAGGCTGAGTTCTACTTAACAGGCTCCCGTCAACAAAAGCAGACAGACCACCTGAAGAGGGTACAACTTTTTGCGCCACCCGTCTAACAAAGGACTATTCTCTGTTTGGCCGGATTTTCAAAGGCCTCTCCAGTGCCCTGGCTGGAGACTACACTCTAATTATGGAGTAAGGAGACGAATGGGAAATTGGCCTGGCAGCACAGCTATCACCTACCTCAACTCACCCTTATAATCTGGACAAACTCTACTACTTGGGCCAGCGGACTTTCACTCAGACCACTTGGGGCATAGCTTCCCCCTATTCTATACCTGGCTGATTCCATAACAGACCTTTTGCTGAACCCTGCGGCCCGTATTCCAAAATGCCGAAACCCAAAAGAACTGCTTCAGCGAAGGGCATTAGGGAGCACTTTACACCTAAATCTGCCAGATGCTCCCTACCTGCGGAATCTGCCTCAGAACACTCGGATGGCTCGGACAGGGAAGGTACTCCTGACGCTCCTAGCCAATGTATGGACCTCTCTGCCAGGTCAGTGGCTACTATTGAGCTGCTCCTGGCAAAAGCTATTGATCCTCTAAGACAAGACTTGAAGGACCTGGGGCACCGCACTCAAATCCTGGAGGACGCATCGGATCGGATGGCCGAAGCGCAAGAAAGAGACCGATCCTCTATTGCTCAAAACTCCATTCATATCTCTGACCTCACGGATAAGATAGAGGATCTGGAGAACCGGTCCCGCCGGCATAATGTACGCATCCGAGGTATACCGAGAGCGATACAGGACCTGTCTGGCTATCTGAGGGACACAATTCCCATAATCCTCCCTAATCAGCCCGAAAGTGTGTGGGAGATTGAGCGGGCCCATAGAGCCTTGGGTGGTATGAGGAGCTTGGAGGCTCCCAAGGATGTTATTGTTAGATTTTTAAGGCAGCAGGCCAGAGATCTTCTAGTATCGGCCACCAGGAAGCTGCATACCATCAAGGGGCCGGATGACTCAATCCTGCAGTTTTATGCGGACCTCTGCCCGGATACCCTGCATAAGCGGAGACTTATGAAACCGGCTGTTGCTATTCTTATTCAGCACAGGATCCAGTACCGTTGGAACTTTCCGTTTGCTCTGACTTTCACCTATCGTGGCAAGACTTATACCACCCGCTTTCTGGAAGACTGCCTAGATGTATTGCAGAGATTACAGCTATGCCCGGAGCCCACGACAGCAGCAAATCAAGAGCACCTTGTTTCGCTGATCCCTAAGAGGCAGCAGACCTCAAAGCCATCACAAGTTCATGGCAAACAAGTCCCTATCTTGGAGGGGCCCAGTGGCTTTCGGGACTATATGGGCGATCTGCAAGACAAGCGCTTGGTATCCTCAGCAGACTCTGGACTCTCGGCCTCTTCAAAGTTGGGCCCGCGACCTGAGAGGCCTCCTACCTAGCTGGACTTTGATAATATTTTACTGAGTATTTGATGTTCAATTTTCATTGTTTATAATCCAGATAGAATGTTGATAGAATAGTTCGCACTATTGCCATTTAGAATTAATATAGTTTGCCAGACTAGTTTCCCACATTACGTGGATTTGTCTTTTACTTTGTTTACTATAAATAGAGATAGAAGGGTCAGTGTAGTCGACTGTTTTATACTTATCCTGCTATATACTTGAAATTACAGCTTGAAGTTTAGTCGTACTGTAAACTTGTTGTTTTCCTGCTCTGTTTTTTTTTATTTTTTTATTTATCTATTTATTTTTTTATTTTATTTTTCTTATTTTTGTGTTTCTTGTTTCTGTTCTGTTATTGGCTTGTTTGCTTTATCCCGGATTTGTCTACCTCTCCAATATTAAACTGCCTTTCTCCCTTTTCATTGCTCTCAGCCCTCCTGATAAAAGAGAGATTTCTCCGCCGCCAACAGCATACCCGCTGGGACTTCTGTCTGCTCTCCGGGCTCTTCCACTCCCCGCCATTCACGTGCTCAGCTATTAGGTAAGGTTGCATACACCTACACTCCTGATTTTTAATGGCTACTTCTAAATACACCATAGTGACCCACAATGTGAAGGGCTTCAATTCCCCCTTTAAAAGGAGGAAGGCCTTTGCATTCTAAAAAAAATATACTCCCTCGGTCATTTTCATGCAGGAGACCCATTTTTCCCTTGGCAACAAACCTAAATTCCTGCATAAGGATTACCCTACCTATTATCTAGCCTCTCTCCCCACTAAGAGAGCTGGCTGTGCAATTTTGCTGCATAGGACCTTCCCCTTCCAGGTAGAATCCACTCGGGTAGACGGGGATGGCAATTACGTTATGGCAACTGGGACTATAAGAGGGGAAAGAATGACGCTGCTATCTCTGTACTCTCCTACGAACTCCCCCTACTCTGTTCTCATAGACCTGTTGAAAAAACTAGAGGCTCAGGATTTGGGGAAATTGATTATTGGGGGGGACCTTAACCTGACCTTAGACCCGACACTTGACAGATCTGGAAAACCGACCAACAGATTTCCCAACAAGACTAATCAGATTAAGTCCTTACTAAATGGTTTGGGGTTAGTTGATGCCTGGCGGGGTAAGCACCCGGACAAGAGAGAGTACACTTTCTACTCCCAGACTCACCTGACATACTCTAGGATTGACGCTCTACTTATCACTTCCTCATTGTACGACTCTGCCATAAACTCTGAGATAGTCCCTTGCCCCTGGTCAGACCATGCTCTGGTACTAGCTGAGCTGGATCTGGGTCCTAATCCTCGACTTCCCTATAAATGGGTTCTGAACGAATTCCTTCTGTCTAATCCGAGTAGTGTGGATTCCATATCCAAGGACATACAGCTGTTTTTTGAGACTAATGACACCCCCGACACTGGGGCTGGATGGCTTTGGGCCGCCCATAAGGCTTTTGTTAGAGGAACTTGCATTAAGCTGTCCTCTATACATAAGAAACTTCTTAGGCAGAAGGAGACAGAGCTCTCTACCTCATTAAAGAAGTTAGAGGAGAAAAACCAACAGCGTCCCTCTCTTCAGGGGCGTAAATTAATTGACCAGACTAGGCTTGAGCTGGACGCTATTTTGTCCCATCAAACTGAACGGGCTATGAGAAAAATGAAGCACCTCTATTACTGGAAGGCAAACAAACCTGACTCCCTTTTGGCTAAAAGACTAAACAATAAATTTTCCCAACCCAGAACCACCCAAATTAGGATACCTGGCGGTCAAATCTCCTACAGTCCCAATGAAATCCAAAAAACGTTTCAAAATTATTACCAAAAAATATACTCCTCGCAAACCCACTGCAGTGGATCAGATATAGACTCCTTTCTAAATTTATGCGACCTCCCTAAAATACCGGATTATCAACTGGATGATTTGAACTTAGAAATAACACAGGAGGAGGTTAAATTTACCATCCAGAATCTTAAGTTGGGCAAATCCCCGGGACCGGATGGCTTCACTAACTTGTATTATAAAAAATTTGAACCTCTTCTTACCCCCCACATGACATCTCTTTTTAATGCCATATTAAACGGAGAGCCTATGCCCCCGGAGTTAAACCGGGCTGACTTGGTGATTTTTCCAAAAGATGGCAGGGACCCTTTAGAGGTGAAAAATTATCGCCCTATATCCCTAATCAATGGGGATGTCAAAATTTTGGCGAAAATTATGGCCACCCGCATCTCTAAATTTCTACCCGATTTGATCCACAAGGACCAAACTGGGTTTGTTCCCTTTAGAGAGGCCGGGGACAATGTTAGGAGGGTCATGAATGCACAGTTCATGGCTCAGAAGTCTAATATACCAGTCTGTCTCTTAGCTTTAGATATAGAGAAAGCTTTTGACACGGTAGAATGGCCATATTTATATAAGATTCTGGACAAATTTGGATTCAAGGGACGCTTTATTAATTTACTTAAGAGATATTATGACTCCCCAGCAGCCAATCTAAAACTCCCAGGAGATCACAAAGTCGACATCCACATTCAAAGAGGGACCAGGCAAGGGTGTCCGCTCTCCCCACTGTTATTTGCTCTTGCTATAGAACCCCTTGCACAAGCGATTAGAGCCAACCCAGTCATCCAGGGGGTACAGGTAGGCCTCCAGCATTTCAAATGCTCTTTATTTGCGGATGACATGCTTTGCACCCTAACCAATCCCCTTTCATCCATACCTGCACTCATGTCCACTGTCCAGGACTTTGGCAAAATCTCGGGTCTTAAGCTGAATGTTGAGAAGACTGAGGCGATGGGGATCAGATTGCCGCAGGGGGAGATTGACATCCTCAAAGCTAATTACCAGTTTATTTGGCCCGCACAGTCTATAAAATACTTAGGTGTTAGACTTACCTCCAAGCTTGGGGATATGTACGGGGCAAATTTTCCTCCCTTGTATAGATCTCTGACATTGGATATGCAGAAATGGAGGAGCTTTAAGATTTCATGGACAGGCCGCATTGCGGCTGTGAAAATGAATATCTTACCTAAATTACTATACTTATTTAGATCTCTTCCTATCCCTCTCCCCCTTAAAGACCTAGACAAATTCCAGAATAGCATTTCCCGGTTCATCTGGGACGATAAACGCCCTCGCATTCCCAGGCAGGTGATGTTTCGCTCCAAGAATAGAGGTGGCCTCGCGACTCCGAATTTAAGACTTTATCTTAAAGCTGCACACTTGGCTCCTTTGCCTAGAGCCCACTCTACGAAACACCATCCATCTTGGGTTTTTATGGAAAATTATCAAATGTCCCCACATAGTTGGGATAAGTTGGTTTGGATGCCTGAGGACTCTGCCCCTTTCATAACTCATGAAAACCCCATAATCTCCTTGACGCTCCGGGCCTGGAGATGGGCTAGATCTAGGCATCGACTTAGCACGGAATTATCACCCCTTCTATCAGTTATGTCCTTCCCACAAATTCTAGCAGATTCAAGTTCTATGTCTAGATTTTGGTGGACCTCCAGACGCCTGGATCGCATAGGGAACTGGTTCGCCAATGACAAACTACTGACCTATGACCAATTTTGCACGACTCACGACTTGCCAACTACAGAACTCTACAATTACTTAAAAATTAGAAGTTGGGTTACCAAGATGGTTAAGGATTCCGGGCCCCCCAGAGCCTCCTGGCTATCAGTTATCTGTAAAAATCTCCCACTTGCCAAGGGTAACCTGAGTTCTTTGTATAACACCTTTCTGGGCACTTCGGGGGGCCAAAAACCCAAGTTTATGCTGCATTGGGAAAAGGATCTGGGGGTGGAGTGGGACTGGGACAAATGGACTGAATCTTGCTCCAATCTTTCAAAAGGATCACTTAATTCGGCTTTATTAGAAACATCAATCAAAGTTTTACATAGGGCTTACTGTACTCCCGATAAAATGCAGAAGTTTAGGCCACAGGAGAGTAACAAATGCTTTAGGGGATGCCAGGATGTGGGGGATCATATTCATGTTTGGTGGGCCTGTCCACGTGCCCAGAATCTCTGGGAACGATTGACCCGTTTAGCCTCCACACTTTTTCATAGAGAAGTAGCTCCTTCAATTGAATCCTGTTTACTGGGGGTCCATATTAAAAACTTGTCCCAATCCCAGAACAAGTTGTTTCAAATAATGGCATTAGCTTCAAAGATTCACATAGCTAGTAGATGGAAGGACATGAATCTAAACTTTCAAGAGGTAATTAGGAAGATCAACTATTTGCTTATTAATGAGAGGCTAACTCATATTGTTTTAGATAGGATGCCCCAATTCCAGATAGTTTGGGACCCTTGGATAACATCCTCCTTTAGCGTTTCCCTAGTATAATGCCTGTATTTGCTTGAAGCGATTCTGAGGAGTGGACTGGAGTGGGGGAGCTTTGGAGACCTTTCAGTGGTGCTGGATGGCGGGAAGGATCTGAGGTAAGAGGGAGAGATAAGCCGGGACTGCTTTGTGGCCGCCATGAGGGGCCAATGATTCTTTTATTTAGTTTATATATTTTTTTTTTCTCTCTTTCTTTTCTGGGGTATGGTATATGATAGTTTAGTTAATATAGATAGGTAATACATTTTATATTGTATACTTCTATCGACTGTGTACTCTAGAAGTTAATTGGCTCATTTTGCCTTGTATTTTTTATATGGTTGGAAAAACCAGCCTAGACATTAGAACATTTTCTCACTAAAAATTAAAAAAAACAAGAAGGTTTAGTCAGTTAAATGCTGAAAAATGATAATTTTATGTTTAGAGGACTTGATAAAACTGACATTTATGACTGTTAAGAATGTTTTATTTATGTATGGATTTTGCATACCTTCTAATAAAAGAATATTTATTCAGATTTACTTATTTGGACCGAAGCATACAAATGATGGCAGAGGAGAAAGACACCATGGAGGATGTGCTATGTATTATTGGTAAGGCACGGCAAAACATTTTAAGGTAAGGAGTCACAGGGCCACACAAAATTGCAGTTGTGACTACTAATGAAGGAAAACGTAATCCCTTGGAAATTTCCTTCAGAGGGATTTGAAATTATTGTAATAAGCCTGGACACAGATTCAGAGATTGCAGGTGATGGATGAGGGAGGATAAGCAAGGTGAGGGATGGCAGGCACACCAACATACATTAGGGTCTCCAAAAGATAGGATTGATGAGAAGGGTGCTTTCAGACAGAACGAGCCTAAACCTCCAGATAAAACAGGAAAGGAGTATGCCCCCAAGACCAGACCTGGGCCAGCACAGGAAGCTTTAAGAATGATGATGGCAGGGATGGAGAGGAATCATGAGAGGAAATATGAGAATAATTCCTCTCTGACATCCTTATCTGACTGACTAACACCGTCCCTGGGAGACATGATTCCTAATTGCAGTACATTTATGGATCATTCTGGACTTCCCTGTGTTAATGGGGTGATTTCAGGCCATGACACAAAATCACTCATTGACACAGGTGGTTCACTGACTTTAACAGATTTGCCACTAAGTCCCCCATATGGGGCAAAACACATTTTTTTATGAAACTTGGGGATCCCAGTCCCAGGTTTTTCTCAACCCAACAGTAACTGACATTAGGACATGAGGGGACAAAGGAAATTATAATTTGGCAGAGTAGGAATGCAGAAGGTATTTTATTGTGTGCTGATGTTATTAGAGCAGAAGGGATGATAGTTGATCTGTGTAACAATGTACTGTGGAGGGATACTAGAGGGAGGAAGCATGTTATGCTAGTCTTCCCTGAGTCCTGTGGCAACCATTATATCAGTTCCTTCAGAAAGGGTGTGGCCGGATACCGGTAGCCACTCTGATCTGAGGAAATTGGTTATGGATTTCCCTGACTTGAGCCCAACATAAAAATTACTGTAGAATACTGAGAGAGTATGCTAACATTTCTGTTTTCTTACAGAACAAGCAAACTCTCCCTAGTAGGTACTCTATTCAGCATGGGTTCATTTGTGATAGTAGTCCTACAGAGCCACAGTCCAAACTTCTTTTTGTAGTCCCAAAGCATTTACAGAGACAAATTACACAGCAAACTCACTCTATTTTGGGACACATTATCACAGTGCCTTAGAATACCATCTTTGACAGGAATATTTTTGGCCAGAGTTAGCAACATCAGCTCAACAGTGTATCTAAGAATGCCTTACCTGTGCTCAGATAAATCCACGCCCTAAAGCACAAAGACCAATTCTCCAGAGGGTACCAGTAGCTGATGGTCCCTGGAAATCTATTCAGATTGATTTTATAGGCCCACTTCCACTATCAAAGGGGGGTCTTAGATATGCCTTAGTCATTGTGGATTTATTTCTAAATGGGTTGAAGCTATTCCTCTTAGACATGACACTGCACAAGCTACTGCAAAAGCATTATGGGAACATGTGTTTTCAAGGTGGGGTTTTCCTGAACTCAATGATTCAGACAGAGGTACACATTTCACTGGACAGATAATGCAAATCCTCTTTGCCCTACTGGGAATACAGCAGAGATTCCATGTTTCCGTATCACCCACAATCCTCAGGTATAGTAGAACGCATAAATCGAACCATTAAGTCTAGGTTAACCAAAATGCTTACACAATATGGTAATTCTTGGGTTACACACTTACCAGCAGTTCTAATGGCTATTAGAGCTACACTTGCCACTGCTACTAAATGTTCTCCCTATGAGCTCATGACAGGGAGACAGATGGCTCTAGGCCACCCAGGTGATCCTCAATTGTCCACTTCCCTGAGAGAAGCCATGTCAAGAGATCAATATCTCTTCCAAATTCAAGATCAGTTAAGATTACTGCTACATTTTGCTGCCTCTAATATGGCCCCAACTGATTGTAAAGTGTCATCTAAAATTCAAACTTTGTTTGAAAAGGGGGGAATGATCATGATTAAAAATTGTAATAACAATTCTCCATGGGATGCAAATTGGGAGGGTCCCTATGTCATTCTAGATACATTAGGTACTACAGTGCTTAAGGTAATAAGATCAAACCCCAGAAAAAACAGAAGGCAGCCTGGTCACAAATGGTTCCATGTGGACCAATGTAAATTGTACAAAGAGACAGAAGTCCCAGATGTAGATATTTCTGCTAAGAATGTATACTTGTTTGATCTTTTCAGATTTGGCAACGAGAAGTCAACAAGGAAGATGAAAATGCATTTGTTTTTGGGGATTTTATGGACAATGATATTCACATGTAATAATCAGGAAATCGATGGACCACAAACTACCTCTTCCACAAGACAAAGAAGATCAAGTCATACACAGATGATCCAGGCATGGACAAAGATATGGAGCAATGACAATTTGGAAGAACCATGTTTTGATCAACTGACTTTAAGTGGGGGTGGGATTGTGGACATTGTTGGGACAAAATGCCATAATAACATTAGTGGATTTTGGAGGGACAATCTGGGTAATAAAAGGAACTGGGAATGTGAATGGACAAACTGGGGAAAATGGACAATAGGTTTGATAGGTGAAGGTATTAAGTTTTCCCTTAATTTATAAAACCCTGTTATGTCCATGAATCAGCAAGGGTATAGCATAACAAAAGTGATCACTGAGAACATGACCAAAGAAGGTGTAAAATTGCAGGTAGTGGGATCCAACCGGGGTGGACAAGTGAAGGGAACATTAACAATAGATGAGGGGAGGGAACTTACAACAGGAGCCCCTCCTCTGACCTATTCTACTACACTTGCTCCACCAAGGGTGGATAACTATGCTGACAAGCCCATGTGTGAGGATAAGAAAGTACTTTCCAGTGGTCCCTTTCAAATGAGTGCTATAAACCCCACACCAATATTGAGGGATGCTACATTTCAGCTGATTTCATGGAGAATAAGGTTGACAGATTGGCTAGTTTCTAAACACTTTCAAAATTGATCCACATTTACAGCTACTATGGAAAGGTCTTTAATTAGATTGGTAATGGGTACCAGAAAAAGAAGTAAGAGGGATATTGTGGATACAGTGTTGGGAGGTGTAGGAACTGGTCTAGGGGTTGTGAATTCTATAGATATTTCCAGTCTGACTACAACCTTACAGTCTGAGGGTTTGTTAAATTCCAATGGGTTACACACACAACAAACCATTAATACACTTGTAGAGGGACTGACAAAAGCAGTGGTAGATATACAGGGTCCTGCTATACAGCATATTCAGGAGATATTGGTAGGGGTAATTAGGAGGTTAAGGGAAGTGTCTTGGGATTTTGTATGTCTTTCCATTCAAACCAAGTTATCAACTGATTTTAAGATCCTGGTGCAAGCTATGGATAATAACCATACCCCTTTGGGAGGTTGGCAGCAAGCTAACAGGTTTGCTTCTGACCACAAAGAGTTATGGGTGAACAGTTGGCTGGGTTGCAAGGGAAATATATGCAGAGCTAATTCATTACTACCAACCAGGGGAACATACGAAAACATCTACCATATGACATCATTGGGAACTCCAGTAACAGAATCACATGTTTTACATCATGACTTAGAGTTTCCCAACTTCATAGTAAATGGTACCACCATAGAACAAGTAGATGTGGAAGGTTGCATGAGATTCCCCACCAAAATCTTATGTCTACCCAATCAGGTTAGAATAGTATTTGATTCATGCTGGCATAACCATTTATACTGCCAAGGGTTTGTAGAAAAGGTTAAACCCCAAGATATGATATTCCCCTTAGGACCGGGAAAGATGTGTTTTGTTTCGTTGAAACCAAGGGATGAGATACACATACAGTATGGTTTAAACATTGTATATCTAGGCAACAGATTACTCAGGGAATTTACTGTGTCATAGACTATCCGGTGAGAATAAGTTCACAGCAGTTTAATCTCACAGTGCCACAGATATTAACCTACAATAAAACCCTGGGGTCTCCTCTGATTGTACCAATTGTATCAGACAACACACCTTGGCAGAAATGGGTAAAGCAACTTAAAGATGATCATATACTGCTCAAACATCAACAAAATTTTGGAGAAAGAGTACACATACATTTTCACCATCAACAGCAAGAACTCCAAAGGATTGAACATACATTTTCTGATCTGTCAAGGGCATCCTGGTGGCAGAAATTAGTTAATTCCTTTTCAAAACACTGGTCATGGGGTTCTGCTTTTGGAAATATGATATTCCCTTCATAATTATTTTTATTATGTCCTATTATGTATTATTGTTCAGATATGCATTTGTTGCTATCTAAAATCCATGATAGCACATATATATCATTTGTACTATGGTATACGTATTGAAACAGCTGTAGTAAAATAGCAGAAACACACACACATAGCGGGGTATAGGAAACTTTTCAAATGAAGCTTAAGCTTCTATTGGAATGAAAAGGTTCATGTGTGTTTCATTGCCAAAGGGGGGATGTAAAACACACCTAGCATCAGAAGTAGGGAATAATTACCAGCTTTAATATAAAGATGAAAGGCTATCTATATTCGTTCTTTTTCTCACTCATTTGGAGATACTGTGCTCTGAATAGTGGATGAATTTGCTTAATGACTACATGATGGCGATGGATTTCACTAGCACAGTTTAATCCAGAGAATTAGCAGAAGACCATATATGGGTGTGTGTAACTTTGAGAACTGGATCTCTCGAGTTTTCCATGTGGCCGAAGGAATCCTTTGTGTGGACAGCCGTCTAGTGAAGGGACTTTGTGAAGGACATGTGACCTAACTGACCAGTAAGAAGTAAAGGACATGAGTATGGGGGTGGGATTCAGAATACAAGATATAAGTAGGATTCCAGGTTGTTTCTCCCTCTCTTGCACTCCTTAGCTCTCTGGAGCTCTTCCATCTCTATTCTCTTCACTACACTGTGAAGGCCTGGTAAAGTATCATACTCTCATACACACACATGGACATAATTGGTAGCTTTAGAATGCCTTTCTGCTAAGTTAAGAGATGTTGTTTCCATAGTATCATCATGTGTTATTAATATATTTGTATTTATTATTGTGTTCTAATAAATACACATTTTGTAACCATAAATCTGTAACGCCTCTTGAATATATATATATAAAGTTATTATCCGTGGAAGGCAAGAATCTCATAGGATGAGATTAGAATAATTATTATAATCATAAATGATATGATTATGAATAATAATATTCTAATTAATTAATTTAACCATTTTTATACCAAGCAAGTACAGCAGAATCTGCATTCATGAACTGCAGAGGGCAGACCCCAGCAGGTAATATGTATTTGATTTTAGGAGGGTAAAAGCAGACCTTATAACCACTTCT
Source organism: Discoglossus pictus (assembly GCA_027410445.1). NCBI lineage: Eukaryota > Metazoa > Chordata > Amphibia > Anura > Alytidae > Discoglossus > Discoglossus pictus. The sequence goes on along the minus strand of CM050163.1, from coordinate 404,318,429 downwards.
TAATAAATGAAAGTACATAAAATTAAACAAATATTCCTTTAATGTGTTGCTTAGAGTACATACACATTGAAATGTTAAATTCTGATTTCCCCTAATCAGAACTGTTTTTCTCCACCTCCCTTATCAGGGGACATGGACAGTTCTACTGAGGGCTGGACTGGACTATATTGTGATTTGCTTGTGATGTTGTGTTGTTGGCTCCACCCCTACTGTACACAAAGAGGTAAAACCACTCTGTATCTGCCTGATTACACAGTGACATCATGGGGTTGGATGAATGGCCACATTTTATCATAGCTCCACCCCCTTATCCGAGTTGATCAGACTTTTTTATTTAAAATGGTCAGTCATGCCCCAGGTCTTATATAGTAAAAACTGGGGGTTGTTTGTATCAACCAATGTGCAGTAGTATGTGTACTTGTGTCTGCCAATGAGATCGTCCCATGCATTTCCTACTGGTTTCCATAAAGTTTAAACAGGTTTTGCAAAAAATTTGTCTGCAAACTACAACTTTTGTAATGTTTAAAGCATGCTCTTTTAAATTAAACAATTGTGTTCCATGTCCCAGTAAAAGCATTGTATAAACATTACAGAAACATTTCTGAATTATAAATTGGTTACATTAGGTACTTATTATTCTACTCTGACAACATTTAAATGTTTTTATTACATGACTACAATTGCAATCATAAGAAACTGGTTTGCAAAATTGCTTCTTCACAAAACAAATTATAATAATAAAAAAAAACTAGGGGTAATAGTCTTGTGCCATAGGAAAAAAATTACAAATAAAAATAAATAATAATAATTTTTCATAATTTTTCTGGGCCTTCAAAACAACAAATTTCAGTATTATTGTAAATAAAAAAGAAATAAAACTCAAAAAAATTCTAGCACACATCTAAAAAAATGCTTTAAACATAGCAAAAATGTTGGTAATACATGTTTAGATTTGCAAGAATCGGAACCAACCCTTCCAACAAAATGTTACATTATTGGCAGAAGCTTGTACATTTATATGGCTAAGGCACATAGTTGTTGGCAATTAAATATTTAAATCTGTTAATTTAACTCTGGGAAATTGATTAAAAAAAAAGAAAAAAGTGAAGCATACTCCTTCATAACAAGGAGCTTTCACTGTAGTTTGGTACAAACGTCACATGCTTCTGAAATATGTAACAAAGTATCATTAACAGGTATGCAAGAGAGAAACAAAAAAGTATTTTACAGAAAATCTTATATTTGGACAAATCGGTGGCACATGGAATTCCGTTTTGTACTCTGATGCTCGCTATTTAGTGTCAAGGGCTATGTGAAGTGGGAGTCTTTTAACAAAACTGAATCCAATGTTCCTCCCACTCCTCTCAGATTTGTTTTCCTATTAGCAGCAATGACAAAATGTCTGTCATCATTAAAGCAAATAGTTAAAAAGTAAAAGCTGCATTTATTTATTTTAAATTGTGAAAAACATTTTGAGCATGATCAACTCCAGTTTTTCAAAAGGAAATACTATAAAGATGAAAATACAGTGGTAATTTAAGTCAACATAGTCAAATATATAATGCACCAATTGGTATTATTATTATCGTTTATTTATAATGCGCCAAAATATTCCGTAGCACTATACATACAGTATGTTGTGTTTAAGGCAAAACAAAATTAACACCTTAGAAAGGATAGATGGCCCTCTCTTTAAGCTAAGAATCCAGTGTTCATAGAGCTTTCCTCAAAGCACATTGCAAGATTGAAAACTCACAGACTTACAATCTAATGGTTACATACATAAGTAATGTTTGGCGCTAATCTTCGACACAAGAAGTTACAGATAAAACATTTCAGTGGGCTACAAGCTTTTCATTCACAGTGTCTTATGACAGCATAGTGCCTAGTTATTATAGGAAATGATGTTTACAGGATTCTAGGGTAGATTGCCTGGGCTTCAAAGTCCCACTGGATAGAAGGTCATGCTATGCTGATAAACGAAAGGTTGCTTGTCTGAGAGAAGTACATAGTTACTTGCAGCATTAACTGCAAAACAAGGCCACTGTATGAGATTATGACAGAAATTCAATTATCACTATATATCACCCTGTCTTCCTCACTTGACTTAGATTTGTTAGTGATAGCAATTTAGCATCAGTCATGTTTTTTTTATAAATCCCAGTGCTTCTGCTGACAACAGGATTGATTAGAGGCACGGAAAGTCATACGCAGTGGAGATTCCTAAAATATGTTTCAAGTTTCCAGATTATGTGCATTATGGAAGTACATTGCAATGGTCATCTGCATAAAATATCACTCATTGACCAATGCTAATTAAAAAAAACATGCTTCACTGTCTGATTTTATATAGTACTCAATTTGCAAGTTTATTATTTTCTGGTTAAAATTGCAGAAAGCTCCAACAAATTATCCTGCAGTTCCATTTCTTGTTTTTCTTAAAGGTTACACTATGACTGTGTTTGTTAAGGGCAGGAACCAAGTTGGAAATTCAAACATGTGTTCCCATCAGCAATCAATATACCTTAAAACAACATTCTTGCAATATGTCAATCATCATTTCAGTGAAATATTGTGCGTCACATACTACAAACCATCACTAGCTTAAAACACACAGTGCTCACATTATGCATGCACAACTATGTATTTGCTGATTCTTTTGGTACACCGTTCCACTTTAACTAATCTCATTGATATTATATATCTTAGTTTGTTATACACTTTTCATTAATATGGTAATCAGAAGGTATGAAATCTTAGTTTGTTATACACTTGATCTGTTAAATTCAATGCAGCACTGTTGCCATTTGCATTATCAAATATATGTATGTATATTTAATTCCCCAGACATGCAGGGCATTGTACTTTAAGTGTATCCTACATAGATGTGGGTTTGATATGTTTTTGCACAGCCTTTGTTTTTGTCTTTGAAATGCCTCTGAATTATTTAACTGACTGCAGTGAATGTTACTGCAGTAAGGCAGAGCTAATTAGCTGCAGGCTGTTTTGCTGCCAGTGCCAAATGTACCCATAAGTGGCTGGTGATCACAGCAGGTGCTCCTGCTTTTTTATGCCAGCAGAAACCTCCGCAGATTAATATAATTTTGTGTAGATCTTATCCTCCCTGGTGTTAATGCTTGCTTGGTTGACTGCCACAAACATATTGCTTGACATGAGTGATAAAGCTCTGGCTGGAACAACAGCAGCAGCAGGAGCTCAAACTGAAAAAGAATAGTTCAGAGATGTTTAATTGCCCTGGAACCCGCTGACTTCATTTCCCTGAACTCTTTTGTTCTCATTGAATTGCTTATTGGGCCACATCTAATCCTTCAGATGTGGAACATGTATCTTCTTCAAGACACAATCAAAGAGAATACCTCTGCATCTTACAAATACCAGAGCAGACAAGCCTGTGAGACTTAGAAGTTACATACATGTTAAGAGATTTCATATTTTAGTAGAAATATCACATGTAATGGAGATTCTTAGTAGTTGTATTTTCTGATATGAAAATTATATGAAAAGCAGCTACTAAAATAGAGTAACTTCATTGTCTGTTTTACTTTGGCATGGATGGTTATTTTGCTACATGATACGTTTCACTGACCTAAGAAGAAATTAGGTAGATATTCACTTCCGCCTTTCAAGTGTGGGTTTCATGATGTGTATTAACCCTGTGAGTCCCGGGATCAATATTACTCAAATATAACAGGTAAAAATAATATTTTTGAATTGCATATTTGTCTGTTTGAGACTATTATGCCATTAATACTAATGTCTTTCGATGCCTTACCATGCTTTTAAAGTACCGTATTGTGTGTTTAATTGTTATTACAGCTATAACAAGTGTTTAAAAGTTGCCTTCCTATTTAGTACTAGTAATATTTTTGACAGAAATGTTGCAGATTAGACTTTATTTGCGAGCTAGAGCTATGGGTCTAATAGAATATCGATATTGTGTAACTTTAATTATTTAGCAATCATAATATTAAAGCTGTGCTAAAACCAATGGAGTTCTGAGCTGGCCCGTAGTGATTGTGGGCGGGTAACTCATAATGACTTATAATAGCTAATAGAACATGTGGCAAAATTAAGAGCGGATTTGAGTGTGTATAAATTTATAAATTGGTCAATAGAATATGGCCCTTTGTCCTCACTCAGTAATAAAAGCATTTGCACAATTGTTATCTTGTACACATTGTGTGATGGAACAGTAATAAAATATAATTGTTTGTGTCACATATTAACAGATTGCTGAAGTTCCATATTTATAGATTGTTCTTTTAAAGAACTTGACTTGACAATTTTTGACATGTTTTTAAAAAGTAAAAATATATACAGCTTTTTATTTATAAATATATAGTTATACTTAAGCGTGGATAGCCATATTTTTAGTTTCTCACTAATGAAAGAGTTCCGACCAAAGAATGCAATTTCCAATAAGATTGAATGTATCTCAAAAGCAATAACATTTACCACAGTATCATACTCCCTGGTGATAAGCAAAGTAAACAATGGCCACCACCACATTAAAAAATAATTCCATATAATAGTTGTTAATAGCATTTAGCTCAATATTAAGGCTAAACAGTATACAACATAATATGGGATCTAAGTGGTCATTTAAATTCCATAGAATATTCATATCAGTAGAACATGCACAAAACAATTAATAGTCTTGTCATTTTCATCAAACTGATTATTTCTTGGTTGATTTTGTATTTGTGATATGGATGCATTTTTCACTGAGTACAATTAACCACTAGATGATTAGCTCTTTGGAGCAACTATCAACTCCACTCCATTGTCATTGTAGTGTATTTTGTATGTTCTTGTACTTTGCTCTCTCATACTTTTACTGTACCCATTTGTCTTTACTGTAACCCACTAAATAGCACTATGGAGATTACTGATGCCTTAGTAATAACCAATAACACCCAACAGAATTTTGTTTTAAAAAGAAGAGTAATTCCAGCTTCAGTGATCAAACTTCCTATTCACTGCTCTTTCTGAAAAATAAATTAGAATGTATTGACATTATAATAAGTAATATATGTTTTCATATATAGGTCATATCTATCCCATCTCAGCACCCTCTTCTTTAAATAAAACCCTGTGTAAGTTTATTCCAAGATTAAATGGTATATAAAACTATAAATGGATTTTCCCAGCAGACAGATTGATTTTTTTTTATGCTTCATGTGTGTCCTTCCGGCTGTGTGGGGCTTACCCGATCTGAGTAATGAGTTTATAGTGAGAGGCACAATCTGGAAGATCGCTCCTTGCTCTACTGCTAGCTTTGTGATGAGAATTCATAAAATAATCAACCACAACCTCATTATTCCATAGCAAATGTTCAATTTGAGGTTCCTACATTTCCAATCAGTGGCTGCCAATAAATGTCCAGATAAATAAAGCTATGTAAAGTTGGCTGTTTAGCAAAATATTTTTTCCCAAAGACACATCATTCTAGAGAAAATTACATTTTGCATATTTGTTGCCTTGGCTTAAATGACTTAGCGCAGCAGCAATGTAACATTTATTGCATGTGCCTGGTGTCAGTGATAAAATAAAATGAATTGTAAAAAATATAACACATGTGTTTATGTACAGATAAGGAAATATGAAAACAAGTGTTCTCAGCAAAAATGTCTGAAAGAGTTTTCTACGTTAATTTTTGGAGACCATTTGAGTGCTAAGAAAAAGCTGACATAAAATAGAAGATTTGATGTAGAGTGCACTATGGACTTTGATCCTAATGTCCAAATCTATTAATTAAATTTGATTATAACTGCAAAATTATTTTATCTTTATGTTTTATGATATTCCTGTAAAGTAGAAATAAGTCATAAAAAGTACATTTTGGTAATTGTCAAAAATGCAGCCTCCCGCTCTTTTCACATTAATCCCTAGGAACAAGGATGAAATAATGCCCATGTCCACAAGGTTAAAGGGCCATTTACCTCACTGTGTATGCTCTTCATGGTTTGAAATAGCACAAGCTTGTAGGTTAAAATGATCTATTGTTTAATAACACTAATAACACCTAAAAAAATCTAAAGTATTAGGTCTGTTTACAAACACAATATATCCTGCGTCCTGACTGTTCTATGATTAATAACATATGCCAACACCGTGTGGTGAGGCCAAGGTGAAGACAAAAAGAACTGTGTGGAGAAGGCAGGATGAAGACAAAGAATTATAGCAATTTTTCCCTGAACTTAGGGAAGCAGCAACTGACCTATTTAAGTGATTCCAACATTCCATTCTCTGCACAGATTCATTTGTGAAGAGTTAACTCTTTTCTTGCTTTTGCTCACTGCATAGGAGCTGCTGCTGTGGGTCTGTTTGGGGGCTTGCCAGTGACACATTTAAACAGATATTTAATTTTTTAATTTCTCAGAGAAAATGCAAATTTTTTAAAAAATCTGAAAGTATTTCAAAATGCTTTTAAAGATCTTTACAGTAGTGTGCTCCAAAGTGTGCTGAATTGTGAGGGCCCTATAAGGAGGCACATTTAAAAAGGCAGCAGGCTAGGATTAAAGGACTACTGCTATATTTATATTATTTTGAAGAACTACACTATTCAAAACCAAATAATTCACAATTCATTTCAATTTGAAAATTGACAACACTAGTAATGATTTTTTTTGCAGCCAACTAACAATGTTTAATTGTCACAGCAGATCACAGGTGTCCAAGACCAACAAGTTTCCATCATTATTTAAGCATGCATATATCACTCCCATTCTAAAGAAACCATCTCTTGACCTCTCATCTTTCTCTTTGCAAGGACCATATTAGCCCTCTCCTCCTTCTGAACTTTTTGAATGGCTAAGCTACAATTCATTTCAACTTAATTTCATTCTTCTTCTCCATCAAGTTATCCAGTTCTTTGGAATCTGTAGCATGACACTTGGCCCACATCATACCTTTCTGTAAATTATTTGATTCTTCTACCTCTAACATTTGGGGTAACAAAAGGTTCTGTCCCTTTCTCTTTCCTCTTTTCAAATCCTCCCGAGGTAGCCTTGTAAACTTTTTCAGGTTTCAGAATTGCTTGTGCACAGATGACACCAAAATGTATGTTTCCTCTATAGATTTATCACTCCACTCACCACCTACTAATCAGAAATGTCATTCTGGATGTCATCACATTTACTTAAAGCAGAGAATATCAAAACTAAGCTTTTAACACAAGCGCAAAAGTAACTCTATCCCTTGAGAACTTATTCATTTCCCACAGCCCTCATGCCTCCTGCCTCCTGCCCTGGAGTGACACTGGACTTTGGCTAGAGACTGAATGTGTGGCTTGAGGGAAAGTGCAAATACTGACACAGGTCTCTTACGTATCCTCCCCACTGCTAACAAATCAATTCCCCGCCGTGGGTCCTTAAAGGGTCTGCAGCACACTAATGGTTAACCCCATGCTGTGGAGGTACAGTAAGTACCTCCGCGGCAACTAACATTAACCCCCCCATATTGCTTCGGTGTCCCCATCGGGACCCCAGGAGGGTCTTCACAATAACCCTTAAAGAAATGCCAGTCCCACCGCGGTTTCTGTAAGGGCCTGCAGCACACCAATGCGCTATCCCTGCACATAAAAGAATCCCTCCAATGCTTGGGGTCCCCACATTGACCCTTGCAGCAGGACCCGCGCTAAATAAAAAAAATCCCTCCTGCCGCATGGGTACTATAAGTACCCCGCCCCCGGCACCTAAAATAAACCCGATCACTCATGGGGGTCAATATAGACCCTCATGAGACTAAAATGAACCCCCTTAGTCCAATAGGGGTCTATATAGACCCCTATAGGACACTATTAACCACTATAAGTGCCATGAGGGTCCGCAATGTGTCATCCTATTTAACCCTGTCTAGACCTATTTAATTCCAACCAGTCCTATTTAACCCTGTCTAGTGCTATTTAATCCTGTCTCTTCTTATGTAACCCTGTTTAGTCCTATTTAACCCCCTCTAGTCCTATTTAACCCTGTATAGTGTGATTTAAACCCATCTCATCCTATTTAACCCTGTCTCATCCTATTTAACCCTGTCTAGTCCTATTTAACCCTAACTGGGCCTATTTAACCCTAACTGGGCCTATGTAACCCCAAATGTACACAGTAAACCCGTATCCTATAAACCCCCTCCTACCCTACCCTATTAACTTATACACTACCTACCCAACTCCTACACTACCCTTTTAACCCCTACACTACCTGCCTAACTCCGACCATACCCTATTAACCCCTACACTACCTACCCAACTCCTACCCTAACTATTAACCCCTACACTACCTACCTACTAACACCTTATTAAACACCCCAACACCCCACTAATTACAAAAAACAATAAACCCCTACGAATTACAAAAAATAAAGAAACCAAGATTATAGAAAATAAAAAAGGAACATTACAGAAAATAAAAAATAGAACAATACAGAAATTCAAAAAAGCCAACCATAGATGTCCCCTGGTCTGGCACCCCTACAAAAAAAAAAGAAACATTACAATTAGTAAATACATAGATACAACATATACATTCTAAATAGTACACTTACCTTTCCACAATGCCCCATCCTGCTATAAGTATTCGGCAGCAGGGCCCCTATAAAAAAACGGGCAAAAAAAAATTAATTTAAATCTAACAGAGCTCCACCCTGGAGGAGGTCCCCGGTGCAAATGAGGGTTCTCGCTCATGCTTCCGGTAAGATTTCTAAATGTCGCCTTCTGATTGGCTGAAAACTATGTCAATCATACTTCTGCCAATCAGAAAGCGCAAAGTTGTTCCCCTGTCCAGATAATCGCAAACCCTGCCCTCGGAAGTAGCATCTGCGGGCGTGAACATGAAGCCCGTAACGCCCCCTATCGAAACAGAGATCGTCATTATGACATCAATGTGTCCAACCCCCAAGCCCGTAGGACTTGTGAAAATGCAGCCTGCCAACCTGCTGCAGTGTCCCCACATCAACCCCATGCTGCCAATTAATAAGGAATGTAAAAGTAGAGCTACTGGAGCAAGTATCCCAAAATTAGCAAATCGGAAAGTTACTTGCAAGTAACAGCCCCGAATTGAATGAGACCCTTACTAACAGGGACCTCTACTCCTTTCATATCAACATGTAAACTGCATTAGTTTAGAGAGTACTATTGGAATTCACCCCCCCCCCCCCCCCAAAAAAGGATCTATCACATAAATACATTTGATTAAAGATATTTGACAGTAGGACAGGAGGGAATTATTATTAAATTAAACACCAATTAGATATGTTGTATATGTATCACAACCTAGCAGCACGAATAAAAGAGATACACAAGCAAGAATTCTTATCATCTCGATTGAAACTCACTTAGTCACTTAAGTTAAAATTAATTTAAAAAAAAGGATGTGTAGGAATTAATTTAAAAGAGGAATTATTACACCAAATAAAAAATGTTTAAAGATATTTGATAATAGAATTAGGAGGGAACTTAGTTTTATGGCATCACAAATCACAGAAGATATGTTGTATAAACAGTGTGGGGGGGGGGAGTATTTGATCCCCTGCTGATTTTAAAGTTTGTCCACTGACAAAGAAGTGATCAGTCTATCATTTTAATGGTAGGTGTATTTTAACAGTGAGAGACAGAATAACAAAAAACAAAACAAGAAAAACGCATGTCAAAAAAGTTATAAATTGATTTGCAGGTCAGTGAGGGAAACACGTATTGTATAAAAGACACCTCTCCACAAAAGCAATCAATCAGATTCCAAACTCTCCACCATGACCAAGACAAAAGAGCTGTCCAAGGATGTCAGGGACAGGATTGTAGACCTACACAAGGCTGGAATGGGCTAAAAAACCATCAGCAAGCAGCTTGCTGAGAAGGTGACAACAGTTGGTGCGATTATTCGCAAATGGAAGAAACACGAAATAACTGGCATTCTCCCTCAGCCTGATGCTCCATGCAAGATCTCACCTCGTGGAGTTTCAATGATCATGAGAATGGTGAGGAGTCAGCCCAGAACTACAGGGGAGGATCTTGTTAACGATCTCAAGGCAGCTGGGACCATAGTCACCAAGAAAACAATTGGTAACACACTACGCCGTGATGGACTGAAATTGTGCAGCACCTGCAAGGTCCCCCTGCTCAAGAAAGCACATGTGCAGGCCGTCTGAAGCTTGCCAATGAACATCTGTATGATTCAGAGGAGAACTGGGTGAAAGTGTTGTGGCCAGATGAGACCAAAATCAAGCTCTTTGGCATCAACTCAACTGGATGCTGCCTATGACACCAAGAACACCATCCCCACTGTCAAACATGGAGGTGGAAAAATTATGCTTTGGGGGTGTTTTTCTGCTAACAGGACAACTGCACTGCATCAAAGGGACGATGGATGGGGTCATGCATCATCAAATCTCGGGTGAGAACCTCCTTCCATCAGCCAAGGCATTGAAAATGGATCGTTTATGAGTATCTGAGTATGACAATGACCTAAAACACACAGCCAAGGCAACAAAGGAGTGGCTCAAGAAGAAGCACATTAAGGTCTTGGAGTGGCCTAGCCAGTCTCCAGACCTTAATCCCATTGAAAATCTGTGGAGGGAGCTGAAGGTTCGAATTGCCAAACATCAGCCTTGAAACCTTAATGACTTGGAGAGGATCTACAAAGAGGAGTGGGACAAAATCCCTCCTAAGATGTGTGCAAACCTGGTGGCCATCTACAAGAAACATCTGACCTCTTTGATTGCCAACAAGGGTTTTGCCCCAAGTACTAAGTCGAAGAGGTCGAATACTTATTTCCCTCATTGACCTGTAAATCAATTTATAACTTTTTTGACATGCAGTTTTCTTATTTTATATTTTTTTGTTATTCTGCCTCTCACTGTTAAAATACACCTACCACTACATAGACAGTACACTACATTATAGACTGATCATTTCTTTGTCAGTGGACAAAAGTTCAAAATCAGCAGGGGATCAAATACTTTTACCCCCAACTGTATCTAACAACTTACAGTCCCATTACATTTGACCCCCGTATTATGCAATATTAATAAAGCCTTAAATATGATGTCCTATCACATGCGAGTTACAGTATATGTATTAACACATTTATTGATGGGATCGATATAACACAAAAGTTAAACATGAAATAAAGGGATGGGGGGGCGATTTGCGAGCTGGAGAATGTTGTGCTATTAATTCTAAGACCTGACATCAATTTCCCTTTTAATAATAGTACAGTAGTGTGTTGTTATATCTATTTACAGTGCTTGCTACTCCTCTCTATTACTCATTGGGCTTTGGGCTCCATTTGCGTGTTACGGGGTTGAACGCTAGTGAAATTGTAGCAATTGAATGGTATGATTGGAATTGTAGTGGTTACTGGCTTGAGAGAACAAAGTATTTGCGGCTGTGAAGTTCTATGTTCCACGTCTCATAGGCTTTTTTCGTTCTTTCTACGGCCTAACCCACAAGTCGTTTGCGGGTTGGTTTAAAAGGCTAATTTAATAGCCGTAAGTCTTGCAGGCTAAGTTACAGGTTAGGGATTTACACATAGTCCAAATTTCATAGGGCTGTTAGTAGCACGAATAAAACGGATACACAAGTCAGAATTTTTATAATCCCGAATTACATTTACTTACTCACTTAGGTTTAAATTGAATATGAAAAGGATAGAAATGGAATTAATTAACACAAAATATCTAGGATTTCACTAATATATAGGGAGGGAAGAACATTACAGAGCACTGAATATTGGTATTTATAATTGAGTATTGGATGTAGTATTTTTTGAAAATATGATGAAAAAATACTAAATACGTAGCTGGATTAAAATAACCATAAGAATAATAAAGCTCCCCCAAGTGAAAATAACAAAGGGTAAAAAAACACAACACAACAGAGCTGGGCATAAAAAAGTTTATTAAGAAGAAATTAGCTAAGGTTGGGGTATTTAAATTGTCTCATTTAATTCTTTTTTTCTGTCCTGTGGTTCTATGAGGAAGCCGCCAATGCTTCCAAACTCAAAGTATTTTGACATTCAGATTCATGTGTCTGTGGTAGAGAGGAAAGGTATTTTTGCACCTAAATATTATCAGCCAAAAGAGTCAGGGATTGAATCTGCCTGTTAAGAGATATTCTGCTTTCAAAAACTACAATAATTAAATGGCAGATATTATATGCCTTTAGGAGACACACTGGCAGCAAGGAAAGATTCCCCAAATTCACAGATACGACATTTAAAACTTGTTTTAATGCTACATTTAAAAAGAAGTCGAGAGGAGTCTCTAGTTTGGTAGAAGAATATGTAGAAACGGATACAGAAGGCAGATATGTATTTTGGTTAGGCATGATTGTCACAATCTGCTACTTTAATTGCACTTGGTAAGAACCTGGTTCAAACCTATCCAGCAGAATCGTGAGTTCCTTGTACACCTCTCATAGCAGAAGATGGACCATACACAGGAACAACACCCGGGAACTTGCTTTAGCAGACCAGATTATCAGGAATGCCATATAATCCCATAGAATTAGGATTAATGCACAGAATGGCACTTACACCTTGTCTATGTAAGTACAGATACCCCTGTCATACCTGTATTAATTGGCACATTTTATACAATTTTCTGGCGCACAGGCTGGCCAATCAGTAAGCCCCATTCCTAAACAATAGGCTGCCCTTGCTTACTTGGAAAACCCTGTACCTCTGATGAGATCAGATCTTTAATCTCATCCTGTTGATTATATTTATGTGGGCTGAGTGAGTTATCCTAGATAACAACATTGTAACATAATAGGCTGGTGCAACAGCCTGCAGACTAACTAATATGTTTCTTTACAATAATTCCTATAACATATAACATAATACATAAACCAACATACATACAGTATAATTATCAGTGTTATCATATTTTAACATTTTGTCATAAGCAGGCCCTGGGCATGACAATGATTAATAACCGGAAGTATACTATTCTTAATCTATACGCACCAAATAGTGGACAACTAAGGTTTCTAAATCATATATTGAAAATAATGAAGAAATATGCGGTTTTTTTGGTAGTTTTTTGAGATTTTAATATGTGTCTCAAGCCACAAATAGACAGAAAATCAGTAAAGGGTTTAAGAACAGATTCTCGAATGATGAGTAAAGCGAAAACTTTCAATAACAGTATTACGAACCTCAAACTGTATGACGTTTGGAGAACATTCCACCCCAAAAGAAAGGGATTACTCATTTTACACACATAGGCATGAATCATATGCAAGAATAGATTATTTTTTGACAGATTTGAATACCCTAAATAACGTTCTAGAAATTGAAATAGGCCCTATTCTATGGTCAGATCATGTCATGATTAAAATGAAAATCAGAATAGATAATTTGAAGGTCATAAGACCAGGATGGAAGTTGGATAGCTCATTGCTTGAGGAAAACTCAATGAAAGAAAAGCTTAGAGAGGAGAGAACTAACACATGTTTTTGAAATACTGTACATGATAATTCAGTAGAATCTAAAACCACAATCTGGCTGACACACAAGTCTTATGTTAGAGGCATGTTTATTAAATGGCAAGCACAGGGGAAAAATCAAGAGATTTATCTCTAAGAAGTTTATATCTTCAACTAAGTATTTTAGAAAGAAATAATAAACTTAATCCGAATAGGGAAATTGCTGAATTGATTCAGAAAGTACAAGCACAGATTTGGAAAATTGTTCAGTCCATAGTGGACAAATCGATATGGAGCCTCCAACAAAAGTTATATCATTATAGAAACAAAGCCAGAAGATGTCTTGCTAATACATTTAAAAAAAAACAATAAATAATAGAATATAAAAAATCAGATACAAGCAAGAAAAACATACTAAGCCAGAAGTAATCACAAAAAGTATTTGCATAATTCTTCCAAAATCTGTATAATTTAAATGATAGAAAAGATTTTCAAAAACCATCAATAGAGTACATTCAAGGAATCTTAAATGAGTTAGATTTACCGAAAATTACTAACACAAATTTGGAAAGGTTAACTAGCGATTTAAATAGCGACATAACAGATAAAGAGAATATATCTGCAATATTGAATTTAAAGATAACAACTGCACCTAGCCCTGATGGATTGGTCAACCAATACTATAAGATTTGCCAACCTGTATTGGTTAATAATATGAAAGGAGCATTTAACAAAATTAAAACAAGGGGGAAAGCACCAGCAGAAATGCTGGAAGCTACCATAATAACAATCCCTAAACAAAAACAAGATCTGATGGAATGTAGGAATTATAGGCAGATCTCCCTCCTGAATACTGACATCAAGTTATACACTAAACATGTAACTTGATGTCAGGAAGACCAAACTGGATTTATTACAGGAAGGCAAGGGCCAGGCGACAACAGAAGACTGATGAATCTCATGGCTTACTCAAACTTGAACAAAACATCCTCTATTTTCATATCATTTGATGCAGAAAAGGCCTGGGATTTCATAGACCAAACTTTATGTACCTTTGGCATGGGCAATTTTGGTTCAAAAGCCATTAAAACCTTATATGTTAACCCACCTGCCTCTGTCGCGGGCTCTGGATTTAAATCCTCTAGGTTCTATATTACTAACGGAACCAGACAAGGTTGTCCACTCTCTGCATCTGTCTATTGAACCACTGGTCCAAGCTATCAGAAAATCACTAAACATATAAGGAAATTGGGAATAGGGAACATAAAATAAGTTTGTTTGAAGACGACATAGTGATTACTCTTAGTAAGCCAATGAGTTAATTAAAAAACCTTCATGAATTAATTGACAGATATAGCAGAGTTTACAATTACAATCTAAATATTGATAAATCAGAAGCAATAACGCTGAATATCTTTGCTGGGGAGCAAGTATTGTTAAAAATTAAATACCAATATAAATGGCAATTGAATAGCATTACACACTTGGCTATTATACTAAAAAGCGATTTTAAAACAGATGATTAAGATAAATGTTACAAAATTATTTGAGAAACTGACGGAAATAGTGGCTGCCTTGTAGAATTTGAACATACCCTGGTCAGGGAGAATTACTGCTGTGAAAATGTCTCTTGCCAAGGTTTAGTTATTTGGTTTGCTGTATTCCAATGCAGATTCCGAATTATATTACTAAAAATTTCAGTCACTAATGGCCCTTTCTTAATGACTCCAAAAAGTAAGAATTACGAGATATACTGTGCCTAGGAGGTTCAATAGAGGAGGTATAGCTTACCCAATGCTCAAAATATATCAAGATGCACCCCTGCTTTGACATATTATTAAATGGTTGGTTACAGAGGACTCTTTGCAGTGTTTACAAAAAACCAATCAGTGTTAAAAGGGGAACTGAAATATTTGCAGCCCTTTTAAATTCCCCCAACGGTAAAAGTCCTAGACTGTAACAGAGCCCGCTAGACTTACGGCTATTAAATTGTCCTCTTACAGCTACCCACAAACGATCTGCATGTTACAAGCGGAAAGACCCTACGGGCTGTCGAAATGGGAACTCCGTTGCTGCTAAGACTTTTCGACCATCAAAGAAAATGCTATATCTGGCGCAAACCCAACATATCACATCACCCAAAGAACCCCATACCCACAGTGAAACATGGTGGTGGCAGCATCATGCTGTGGGAATGTTTTTCAGCAGCTGGGACTGGGAAACTGGTCAGAGTTGAGTGAAAGATGGATGGTGCTAAATACAGGGATATTCTTGAGCAAAACCTGTAGCACTCTGTTTGTGATTTGAGGCTAGGATGGAGGTTCACCTACCAGAAGGACAATGACCCCAAACACACTGTTAAAGCAACAGTTGAGTGGTTTACAGGGAAACATGTAAATGTGTTGGAATGGCCTAGTCAAAGCCCAGACCTCAATCCAATAGAAAATCTGTGGTCAGACTTAAAGATTGCTGTTCACAAGCGCAAACCATCCAACTTGAAGGAGCTGGCACAGTTTTGCAAGTAGGAATGGGCAAATATTCCAGTGGTAAGATGTGGCAAGCTCATAGAGACTTATCCAGAGTGACATAGAGCTGTAATTGCCGCAAAAGGTAGCTCTACAAAGTATTGACCTGGGGGGGGGGGGGGGGGGGGGAATAGTTATGCACATTGACTTTTTCTGTTATTTTGTCCTGTTTGTTGTTTGCTTCACAATAAAAAAAAAAACATCTTAAAAGTTGTGGTCATGTTCTGTAAATTAAATGATGCAAATCCTCAAACAATCCATGTTAATTCCAGTTTGTGAGGCAACAAAACACGAAAAATGCCAAGGGGGTAAATACTTTTGGAAGGCAAAAAAAAGCTTAATATATTAGCAGAAATATTTCAGATTCCAGCCATAAAGAAATGGTCTCAATGGGTTTGTATCATTTAGGAGATTTGTATATTAATGATTCATTCATCTCATTTTAAATTAAAATCTGGGCTACTGGAAAACTGCTGGCTTGAATATAATAAATTTAAATTATCCGTGACCTTTTCAAAATATCAGCTTTAGTCAAACAGAGTTTTAACTTCTTTTGAAAAATTGTCTATGCTTAAGGAGAAACCGCACCTGATTTCAAAATGTTTCAATATTTTAAGAACGTAATCTGAGCAAAAGAAAACCTGCAAAACAAAATTATGAGAATTTGACCTTAACAAAACGTTGTCAGAAGACTCTTGGGACAATGCGCTAGCAGTAACAGATATGTTTATTAAAAACTCCTCATACAGGGAAGTCTGTTTTAAGTTAATTAATAGATGGTACCTAGGTCCTACAAAATTATCTCAAATTATGAAGGATGATAAACTTAAACATTGTTGGCGAGAATGTGGCCAGGTGGGATCACATTGCCACATATGGTGGGAATGTGAAGTAATCTATGAATTATGGACAAAATGCTTCACTCAATTGTCCAAAATACTTAAAATCCCTATTTCTCCACTACTGGAAATAGCACTTCTACATATTTTTTTTCGAAAAAATAATCCCTGGATGTTAGGGCTTTTTTTCTTCAGGTAGTAATTGTAGTAAAATGTCTCATAGCTTCTAGGTGGCAACACGTCCATAGTCCTAGTTGGTCAGAAGTAAAAGCAATAATAATGAGAAATAGGTTATTAGAAAAAGACTTTCTAGAGTTGGGAGTCATTAAAAGTACTAAACTTAAATGGGAGATATGGGATAAATACATATCAGACTCTATCAAGTTGTGAGCCAATGCTAATGGCTAGTGCGGGCCTTGACTCACCCCAAGCGGGAAATGCTTCAGACCCTATATGTAATATATGTATTTTAGATGTATATTATCTGTGTTTTGTAATTCTGGCAAAGAAAGTTTTTTTAGAATTTGAATGGAATTAATGTTCTTTTTTTCCCTTACCCATGACATGAAATTCATGAAAATACGATCTGATGTATTTCATGTTCTTCCCTCTCTTCGCACTCTTGAAATAAGGCTGAAGTTGAGGGGAAAATAGAGAGAAAGGTAGAATAACTGATATAGATATCACAAAAGATAGAGAGGTAAAGAATAGAATACTGGTTAGATAACACTATTACAATAGATTCTAGATTGGGAAACTCAGTGTAATAAAGAACTAAATATTGTTTGCCATGAATTGTAATGTCATGTATGTTTTTGTTATAACTCAATAAAAAGGGAATTATAAAAAAAAAAAAGGTCCTACCAGACAGGCCCTGATTTTGGTTTCACACTGTGTAAATACTAGTAAGCCAGTTATAGTGCTGCAAGCCTGTTGAATACTAATAACCTCACCTGTGTTCAAACACTGTAAAACCTAAATCATTGCCTATCTGGTGAACTATGCGCCTTATGAAACACAATTTTACATCTATATTCCATTCTTTGATATAGGGACACTAGATTTTGCTACACTCTCAAAATAATGTATGGGACTATTCTAAAGACAAGTTTTTTAGTGCACGTTACTTCAGACAAGTTAGTATTAATTGACAACATTTTGTAACACTAAGATAAAGCAACTTTATTTAAGTAACACAAGTCTAAAAATGTAACACCATGATAGAATTAAGTGTCCACACCTGAGATTATATATATATATATATATAAATATATATATAATATATATATATATATATATATATCGCCATAATATTTTCTTAATCTGCTTCAGTTGGAAAGTTTTAAACACCCAGAGTTAACAATTTCAGCAGATGTGTATTTCTGCCTAGGCCGCAATGCCCAGGCCTAGAGAGGCACATTTTCAGTAGGCTGCCTGAAGATGCCATTGTAGTACATTGGAATATGTTTGTATATGCACATATATGCCTGTATGCAGTGGTATTTGTGTCTGTAAGTGTAAATTACACTTTCTGACATACCATATATGTATATAAACACACATAAATTTATGATTTGAGATATAGAAAGGGGAAAAAAGAACTGCAAGTGGGGCATGGGGAGCTCACAAATATGAACAGTCTAAAATACAGCATAAAATACAAATATGCCCATGAATTTAAAGAAGTATATATTTATAAATTAACTAAGTCATGTCATTGTGGTGTAGTGTGTAATTTTTAATAAGGATTATGTAATTTTGCATATTATATATGATGTTATCAATGATGTCATAGCGATGTTGTCAGTGATATCATACCTGATGTAATGAATAATTTCACCTAATGTTGTATAGCTTGGGTGGCAGGGATGTTAAAATTGCTTGTATCCTTGGTTTCCCAATTTCTTGCATTTTTCTTTTGTTGGCCCATCCTGCTCTGCAACCTTAATTATGTAAAAATTCCTTAAAAACTTGGAGACAAACCTAAAAAAATAATACAAATAATAAATACAGATATAGGCCCCCATTCAATTGACCAAATTGTAATTACTGAAGCCTGTTATGTAGCCTGTAAAAGTTACTGATATACAATTGGCCTCTTCTAGCTACCCGCTCGATTTGCGGGTTACAGGCTCAAAAATACTGTGGGTTGTCAAAATCTCAACTCTGACCCATCTCCGCCTTTGATATTTCAAGCCGCAAAAGTTATAAGCGCTAAAATCACAAATTGCGATCCAATTGCAACAATTCCACAAGCCCGCAATTGCCTTCAAACCCGTAAATGGCAATTGTATCAAACATTTCTATGAGTATTAGCGAGTATTAGAGAGTCGCAAGCTGTTTAAACACCTATTCGTAGCACTGTAAAAGCAAATATAAACCCACTACTGTACTTTAAAATACTGGGAAAGCAATGAAAGACATTAGAATTATTGCACAACAGTCTCAAGCTTGCAAATCTACAATAAAACATTTTTTTTTTTAATTATCTTTCATTTCTGTGTCATGTTGATCTCAGGAATCAAGGAATTGATAAATATCAGGCAATCCACATGGACTAGACCAGTTGATTTATTGATTTTTCTTGATTTCTACATTTCCGGATTGTGAGTCCGATTGCAGTTTGGACTTCTAAACACTAATTGATTTTAGTCTAAACTCCATGTTTTACTGACGTCATGATGACGGTCTCATTTACTATTGGCTCTGTCTAAATTGCAATTTACGGGCTTGCTTAATTGATTATGATCATGCCCTAAAATGCTATGTACTGGTTCATGGTTTTAGACTTAGACTTTAACCCTATAATGGCGGGCTTGAGTCAATTGAATACAGCCAGAATAGTAACACATTTCTAACCTGCAGCCTTACAGCCACAGGCATTGTAATTACTGGCTTGGAATTGAATGGGGGCCATAGAGATACTTGCATACTTTGACCTTATAAGTTATATATACATATAACCATATTTTTTATCATACTTCACAACATTTCAAATGGTCAAAGAGAAACTCTTCCTTTTAAAAAAAATAAAATATAATATTTTTAAGGATTTAAATATGTTTATAATCTTAATACACATATATTCTGTAGAAATAACACTGCAGATTTCTATCTTTCTCATAGACTTAAATACAACTGCAGGAGAAAGTAGGAGAAAGTAGGACGTGGTCAGGGTTGGAAAACTGGGTTTTATCCTTTAAATGTTGGATTCCCATATAAAACAGTGATGTTTGGAAGGCTAAATGTGGGAGAGTTGGGAGGTATTATATAGACAGACATATTTAAATAACTGAGACATCAACACACAGACTTTTCATATAGAAACCCACTGTCCTCTGACAAAACATCTGATAAGGTTCTTAAAGCAACAGACATGGGGCCTCATTCTATTATCGGCCGTAAATCGTCCGTAAGGCTGCGATTCCTTGCGGGGGTTCAGTTAACTCGCGATTCTATTATATGGCCCCGCAAGGATCTCCCCTTACGGCCGGCCGCATATCTTGAAACCGGCCGTAAGCTCTGAAATCTAAAAACGCAAAAATAAATTCAAGCCTGCGCTGTACAGCTCTGTAAATGCTAGGGATCATATTGGGGGACATGAGGATTAAAAGTAACCCCCTCTCAAGCTTGCACATCAGCCCAAACCCGAGTTCAAATTAACTGTTTATTTTCCGGCTGCGGCGTGGGCGTGTCTGAGGTGCTCCAAGCACTCTGGACTTTTTACATGTATATTTTACGTATATTAAAAAAAAATTATTTTACGGATTTGAGTATAGGGTAATTATGTGCTATTTTTGCTAACACCGAATATCACTTTATAGACTCCGCAAAGTGCAGGATGGCTTTATTTGAGCTATTTTATGTGCTTAATTGGTGCTAGTGGGACCTGTTTGCTGCAAGTAAGCTGCGGCTCGTTTTAAGCCTTGCAGACAGGGTTCCCGGAGCAATAGAATAGCAACCAGGCTTTTCTTACGGTCGAGGTAGCAAGGCACCGGCCGCAAGCCTGCCGGAATCCCCGGCCGGAGGGGAATAGAATAGCCGGAAAGCTTGCGGCCAGTCCTTGCGGCCCCGCAGCGGCTGCGGCCGATAATAGAATGAGGCCCATGGTCTATAATTTTGTTCATAAAATGTAAAAGCTCTATTTTGTTTTTGAGAATTTGGGGTTTAAAACAATATAAAAAGGGTTGTGAAGGGAAAGTATACAGGAATATATCCATGTGAATAGAATAACCAGTAGGAGTTAACACGAACACGAAAAGTTCATGTCAAACAAACCTAATTAGTTTCTTTGAGGAGGTAAGTAGGAACTTGGACCAAGGCAACTAAGTAGATGTTGTTTTTTTGTATTTTACAAAGGCTTTTACTACAATGTCACATGAGAGGCTTTTGTACAAAATAAGGGATAAAGGAATTGCAGTAAATGTATGGACATGGATTGAAAATTGGCTTATGGGTTGTTGTAAATGGAACATACTCAAACTGGACTAATGTGGTAAGTGGGGTACCGCAGCATTCTGTTTCAGGTCCTATTTATTTATGCTATTTATGAACTATTTACACATAGGACTGGAAAGTAATATCTCTATATTTGCTGATAACACTAAGATTTGCAAGGTATTTATTTCAGTAAATTATGTGCTTTCACTGCGAAGGGACTTACATAAAATAGAAGAATGGACAGCTAAATGGCAGGTGAGATTTAATACAAATCAATGTAAACGTATGCATTTGGGAAGGGAAAATAAGCATGCAATTTATCAACTAAATGGAATAAACCTAGGGATATCAGAGATCGAAAGGAATTCAGGAGTGCTTGTGGACAACCACCTATGCAACAGTTCAAAACGCATTAGCGAGGGTGAGTAAAATATTAGCATGAATTACGAGGGGTATAGAAGCAAGAGAAGAAAATATAATTCTGCCACTTTACAAATCCCTAGTATGCCTTTGTTTGTAATATGTGTATAAATTTGGGCACCACTTAAAAAAAAAAACATTGTAGAGCTGGAAAAAGCACAGAGAAGGGCAACAAAATTAATAATTAGAATTGAGGGCCTAAGCTGTGAAGCAAGACTAACCAAATTAAATTTTATCTAGAAAAAGTTGCTTAAGAGGAGATATGATTACTTAATAAAAATATATCCAGGGTCAATATAAGGCTTTGTCTGGGGAACTTCTTGTGAGAAGAGGTATTGAACTGAAAAGAGTTTAACTCTGAAGGATAGAAGAAAAAAGAAAAGTGTTCTTCACAGTAAGGGTAGTCAGACTGTGGAACTCTCTACCAAAAGAGGTTATGTCAGCAAATTCAATAGGTAACTTAAAAAAGGGTCTGGATATATTTTTGAATAAAAAGAGCATATAGGGTTATGTAGGATAACTAGAGAAGGAGGGTTACTGATTTAGGGAGTAATACGATTGCCAGAATATTGGGGTCAGTTTTCTTTCCCTTTTGTTGTACAATCAGCAGTGTTTCTATGCATTTCTCTGGGCCAATTAACAATTCACTAATTACAAGGATAATAGGAGATCTAAAATGTTTGAACTTGATGGACAAGTAATATGGAGTATAATTTTGGGCACCACTACATAGAAAGGACATTTTAGAGCTGTAAAAAGTACAGAGAAGGACAACAAAACTAATAAGGGGTATAGAGGGACAAAACTATGAAGAAAGACTAACCAAATTAAAGGGGATATGATTGCCTTATATAAACACATCTATACAGGGTCAGTATAAAGCTTTGTCACATTTGTTTGTGCCAAGAGGTTTTCAACTGACAAGGGGACATCCCTTGAGGTTAGAAGAAAAACGATTCCTCCTTAAAGAAAGAAAAGGGTTCTTCACAGTAAGGGTGGTTAAACTGTGGAATTAGGGAGGTGGTGACCGCGAATTTAATAGATAACTTTAAAAAGGGGTTAAATATATTTTTGCGTAAAAAGGACAGGGTTATCCTGGATAATTAGAGAGGGAGTATTGATCCAGGGAGGAGTCTGATTGCCGGTATCGGAGATCAGGAAGGAATTTATTTTTTTCCCATTTTTAGACAATTGCCAATGTTTCAATGTTTTTTTTCCCCTTCCTCTGTTTGCCTTCCTCTGGATCAATTACCGACTAATCTGCATACTGCAGATCATAGAGATCTAAAAAGGTTGAACGTGATAGACCTCAATTACTATGTAAGTATGTAATTGCTATATTACTATATAAGGAACTTCATGTTAAAAGTATTGGACACCTATAAGTGGCAAACAAAAAATAAATAAATGACATTACATTAAAAATATTGCTTCTCCATCAATTTCAAACTTAAAAAAGCAAATAAGTGATATTATGTTAAAAGTGATTGATTGCAATGACTGGCAAAGTTAGCTTTTGTAAGGCATAGCAAATATGAGCTAAAAGAGGTTGCTCTCAGAGTGGGTTATCATGTCCATAGAACTAACCTATTAAGGTCTGTTCGTCTCTAATTGAGCACCTTTATTTTTGTTGTTGAGATCCAATTACCAAGAAGTTCCTTCCCGTCTTTCCCTCTTCCTAACTTCCACACCACTCCTTCTACTGATAAAAACACACCCCTCATGTTCTAGCTATCTGAAAGTGATGAAACAAAGACAATGTAGAAACTTTAATACATAAAGTATTCAAAAACTCATTTTTTGTTTTTAAAAAAGAAGCTTGTGGCTTTTACAGTTGTAAAAAAAAATTTAAATACAGACAATTACGTTTTTCCTTGAACTACAGGAAGGTTGTAAAAAGCCATTGAGTCTAAAAAACAAAGGAAGATTAGCAGGTAATTAGAAAAATACATGGCGCATGGTACCTATAAGATTCATGTCTGAATTGCCCATGTATGCTATGTAAAGATATACTTACCTCCCAACATTTTAAATGGCTACATACAAATATGCCCAATCTTTTGCCCTTCTATGTGGGACTTTCATTGAGAACAGGGACATTTGGGAGGTGAATAGTTACAAGAGGATTTTTCTGGTATTGATGACATATTTATAAAGTTCTATTCCACAATGCAATACTAA
The DNA here is from genome assembly GCA_027410445.1 of Discoglossus pictus. Classification (NCBI taxonomy): domain Eukaryota; kingdom Metazoa; phylum Chordata; class Amphibia; order Anura; family Alytidae; genus Discoglossus; species Discoglossus pictus. The sequence continues at coordinate 404,294,580 of CM050163.1, read as the reverse complement.
ATTCAAAAGCAGTGTGGAGTGACACTCTAGAAATCTTGGGAAGCAGGTCTTTCCTGATTTAGGAGCTTTATGTTATCAACAAGCAACTTACTGGTCTGTCGGTTCTAAATGGCAATTTCTGTTTCCTTATTAACAAATACTTAGCTCACATCTCTACTGCTTATAAAACACACATACCATATAAGCAATATACAAAAGACTGTTTCAAAGGAAAATAGCGTAGGTGAGTGTTCAGAGCTAAACCTCTCTCAAGATATAGTGCAATTTAGTAAAATATAGTATAATTTGTCTGCAATTCTTATTTGACAGCTCCCTGTCACTTAATATTTGACATCCATCTTTAGTAATGTAATTGCGCACACAGGCTCAAATAGACATCTTCCTACAGAGTCGCTTTAAGTTGAGTCACAGATAACTGCAGTGCAGCTTTGCCTATGGGGGTTGGACTGGAAAAGACAAGGGGGGGGTCTTCTGTCCCCATTGAGTTGCTTTGAGCCTTTAGTGTGCGTAGAAGAAGCTGTTGACTGAATGCTTTTAGAGAAGTGATTGAACAGACACTGTGCAGGCACCTCAGGCTGATAAAGTTAAATTCTTTAATGCTGCATGGAAAAAGTATTAGCCGTGTTGAAGAGAGCTGTGGAAATTTCTATGTAAGGGAGCCAGGAAGAGTGGGTTCATTTTAAACTCCAGATTTCCTGTTTCATCATTACAGGAGGTTAGTTACCTTTATATAATCATACTATTCAGTATCATGAAGCCCCACAGGCTGATGTTTATAGAACTTAATTAAAACAAAACTTGAGGCCCGTGAAAGATCTCCAACCAAAATTACATGAAAGTTTGTCTTTCCAAAAATAATACTGTGTCAAAACATGAAAAACCAAAGAATTCTGGAAATTTACATATTTTTATGGTTTTCCTATAATCATAAAACATGCCATTTAATTCAATTTAAGTGTGGTTAAGTTCTTAGATGAAGGATCAGTCTACAGTCTAAACTGGAAATTATCAACATAAAAATGTGAAACTCAAGACAGATAATGACCACATGGCCCATCTAGACTGTACTGCCAGCATTTGTTAAGCCAAATGAAAGTGTCATGAAAATGTGTAACTGTGTATAATGATGTATCTTTTGTATGTGTGTGTGTATTTTTATTATGGGAAGTAGCCTTTTTCCCAAATTCATTGCATGAGTTAGCCTAAAGAGTGCCATAAGAGCATAACAGTGCAAATTAATGTATTCTGGATTAAAAAGTGAAGAATTTTGTGTGTGTTAAAAACTGGCTACATATTGAGTTATCCATTTTTTTCTAAGGTGAATCAATCCTGTGAAATCCCACATTGTTGTTTCTGCATTTAAATGCAAAAGATCGGCTTCATAAATATTAATTAGCTGATTTGATGTGCTAATTAGGATTAAAGTCTGCTTGTCTGTCTCTTGGGTGGCCAAAATAAAGACACCCAATTTTGCCTTGTAGTGAGACCTCTCTCACACCCTTATCAAGCACTCTGAGCCACTCATTTGCATAATGAGTGGCACATTAGCATACAGGAATTGCAAAATCAATGCTAAATATTTCAGAAATTATTTACGGTAGAGAAAAACTGCTAGTACAATGTAAAGCAAGTTCCAAATACTTTTTAAAACAAAATCACCTTTCTTTTATGAGATGAAATGCAGGCCAAACACCCCAAGTAATTTATTATCATGGGGAAGATCATTGAATTTGAGGCAATTGAGACAAACAAATAGCTTCACTTTGTAATATGCCCCCATTCTTTGGGCAATAATTAAGAAAGTGGCATCTGAAGAATATATTGGAGAGAAGTATTTTGAAAGCAGTTTGCGTACAAATAATTGGTTTATTTTACCTGAGAGCCAAGAAGCAACTCCAGGGCTAGTCAGGGTATTCCTGCAGTTTAGTCAACTTGTATTCACTAATGATTGTTTTGTATTTCTGACTTAAGCCACTTTATGTTTTTGGGACTTTTTATTAAAAAGATAAAAAGTTACTTGGAATCTCAGCTGTTTCTGTATATATATATATATTACTTAAGAAACAGGTCCCTAAGATCCCCACTTCAACATCTGGGGTACCAGGTCTTGAATTTTAAGACCACCCACAGAGAAAATGAAATAGGTAGTTATGGCCTTATTGCAAGCCGCAGCAAAAAAAAATTAAATAGTGTTGCTCAGTTGTGTCTCGACTCTCTGTGACCTTGTGGACAACACACCATGCTGATCCACTTGGTTTTCATTGCATATATACTGGAGTGGGTTGCCAGTTCCTTCTCCAGGGGGCCACAGCATACAGCTCCTGGTATTCCCAGGTGGACTCCCATCCAACTACTGACCAGTGTGCCGTCTTGGTTCACTGGCTGGTTTTGAATACAGGAACAAGAGACCATGTGGTGGGAATGTGAGCAACTCCCTACCTTCAGCAAATGAGTAAGGATGATAATGCTACACGTTGCAAACCCAGTGGATTTGGGTGGATTACCCCAACGGTTATATTATGATATTACAGCTGAATAATAAGTAACTATTGGCAGACATTTTAGCCAGAACAGGGACAGATCCAACTGTCCATAGTCAAAAGTTCTACAAGTTGAGATACAGAAGGGACCAGCAGGCAAGAGCACTCATATTTGATCTACTACATCTCACATGCAAATGGCTATGTCTAGAAACCAACTCTAAAGAGAAAATGGGGAAAGAAAATATATTGGTACTGGATCAATTCTGGAGAGAACTACCTCCAGGAATGCTATATTGGATAGAACAGTGTGGAATCCAGTCCCTTGAAGAGCTAGTGGGTCAGGTTGAAAGTTATCAAGCTATAAAAAGTATATTGGCTGTATGATACATAGAAGGATCAAAGTCCTGGAAGCATGTCTGCCCACAAAAAGTTGGCCCACCAAAGGGGCCACAGGAACTTACAGAACGGAAATTTGAGAATTCCATGGAGCTGCCAAGAGAGTATCTCAGGAGAAGTCAGCTCAAAACAAAAATGGAATAATTTCTTGAACCAGGTCAAGTGCTTCCAGTGTGGAGAAATGGGACATATGGCAGCTCAGTGTCCAAACAGAGATGAGCCAATGCAGTGCCAATGCAGTGCAATCTCACTGGGACATGGTTAATCTAGCTGGCATGTCTGAGATACAACATCCATTCCTCACTGAAGTAACAATAAGAAAGGCAAGGGACTGATTGATTCAGGAAGTGCAGATACCCTGCTATCCAGGCAAGTTGCAGCCCCAGCCAATGGGCGGCCAGGAAAATATGTGGTCATTGCCAGGATTAGTCATGAACTACCAAACAAAAACCACATGGATCAAGGAACACAGGAAGAAATTTGGGAACAAGCATTTCTCTAGCCAGGAAAAGGTACATATGTTCTGTAGATTAAGACAAAATAATAGGAGCGGAACATAAAAAAGAGGCAGGACAGAGTGGAGCCCTGGCAGCTCCCTATTCATGAAGAGACAGCGAACTCAGAAGAACCTTCTTCCCAGAAGGAGATGACCCTTCCAAATCAAGCTGAGGTTGAAGAAGAGCAAAATGTTCTACAAAGAATTTTGGGAGACACCGGGCAAGCAATCCTTTCCTACAGAATGTCCATAGTGAAGACATAGAAGTGAATAAGAAAAATTGTGCAGTACAAGGGAAACCCTAAGGTCCAAACTCTGTGTTAAAAAAAGAGCTGCTCTATTGCATCATTAAAATAGGAGAAGAAACTACAGAACAATTGCTGGTGCCTCAAGACTCCAAGAGAAAAAGGATTAGAAATGATTCACAGTCATCTCCTTGCAGCCCACCTATGGGTAGATACCTTAAACAGGGTAATGGAGAGATTCTATTTGCCTGGCGTTTATGAAGAAGTATGCTGGTAGTGTCTATCCTGCCCACTGTGTCAACTAGCAAGCCTAAATTCCCATCTCAAAGCTCCCGTGATACCACTTCCTATTATACAGGAACCATTTGAAACAATAGTAATGGACCTTGGTCCACTTGAGAAGAAAGCCTGAGGTTATCCTCTTGAATTTACTGGGCTAAGCCACCCAAAAGCCACTCAAAAGCTATATTGCTGTAGTCTGCAAATACTAAGAGTATCGCAAAGCAAATGCTTATTCTCTTTTCAAGAGTAGGAATATTGAAAGAGGTATTGAAGGACCCTATTTATTTCCAAGCTGATGAAAGATTTGTGCAAACAGTTACAAGTCAGACCCTTATGAAATTCAGTATATTACCCTAAGACTGACGGAAAGGTTCAACAGATTATTGAAAGGGATGATAAATAAAGGGACAAAAAGTGGTGGACAAGATGGAAAGAACTGGGACTCATTACTGTCCTTTCTACTATTTGCAATATGAGAGTTACCTAGGCCTCTACAGGATTTTCATTCTAGTTCTTGTATGGACGTCATATAAGGGAAATACTAGTTACTCTGCAAGCATGAGTGTAGGGACTGGGGGGATGAGGGGCTCAAGTCCCCCCCCCATACCCCAGATTATGAAGCTCCCCATTAGCTCCCCCTACCTACTACTTTCTGATACTGGGAGATGAGGAGGAGGAGCTACTGGGTAACTGCTGGGGAAGGATATATAGATCCACATACATATATTGTATTATTATTCCTAAACCCTTGTCTGCAAGCAATCTGAGAGCAAAAAGTTCAATCAGAAAAAAAAGGAGAGCATGTGCACGGTCTGATAAACAGAATTTCTCATATTATCCTATTTTGCTAAAGATCACATGAAACAAGCACAACATCATCAGAAAACATATTACAATTGTGATGCCAAGGTTTGGACATTTTAACCAGACAACAGGGTAATGATACTCATGCCTACAGCTGAAGGTAAGCTCCTGGCTAAATGTCAGGGACCATATTAAGTAAAAGAAGTCGTGATAGAAGTGAACTACAAGATTAAGCAGCCAGAAAGGTGCAAGAAGGGACATGTCTGTTGTTAAAAGCCTGGAATGAGAAAGAGGTTGAGGTAGCGGAAGTATGCAATGTTTTTAATCACTAGACAGGACACTACCTGAGGTACTAATATTGTTAAAATTATCACCACAGCAGATGTTTCCTCTCTAAACACCAGTCAGACAAATGTGGTGTACCATGTCACTGAACCCAGAGTAAGTTTAAGAAACAGACCATACCACATACCTGTAGCAAAGAGCAGAGGAAATACAGACAGAAAACACAAAAATGATGCTTATGCTTATGTGCTTATTTAGGGCCCTATTTAATTGGCCAAATTGCAATTGAATGAGGGCCATGGTGTCTGGGGTTTTTGAGGACCTAATAATGGTGCTACGTCAGGAATGATTATAATTAGCTCCAAATTTCCAGAAATTCTTTAAATTACAAACTGATTTCCAATTTGGGGATAGGGAGATAAAAACTATTGGAGGGGCAGTTATAGTATAGCCAGTAAAGCTGGACAAGGATAGTGCAGAGTTGATGCAGGTGGAATCAGTTTTTTTAAATGTGAGTATAAACTAATGACCCTTCCTGATTGCTATCTTATCGTGATGAAGGGGCTTGAGTACTTCAAGGAAGCTTAGAACTATACCATGTAGGGTCACCCAACATGAGAAGTTCATAACAAAGAGGTCAGACAAATCATGGTCCACTGGAGAAGGAACTGGCAACCCACTCCAGGATCTTTGCTAAGATAACCTTATGGATAAACACAACCAGAGACGCAACTATATGGCACTGGAAGATGAGTCCCTCAGGTCAGAAGGTACCTACCACATTACTGTGGAATAGTGATGTCCCGAACAGTTCGCCGGATAACTATTGGCGGTGATTTTCGCATGTTCGCGTTCGCAACGAACGGCGAACATATGCGCTTTTCGGTCCGCCCCCTATTCTTTATCATTGAGGAAACTTTGACACTGCACCTTACAGTCAGCAGACGCATTCCAGCCAATCAGCAGCATACACTCCCTTCCAGAGCCTTCCATCTGAATGACAGCCTCCATTTTAGAATCATTCTGTAGCTGCATTCGTTGAGAGAGGACATATATTCTACCTGCTGTTGATTTAATAGGGAAATAGATAGCCAGGCTGTGTATTTAGCTTTCACTACACACCTGAAGGTCTCCTTTGATATCTGCTGCAAGGACAGCAACCCAAAAACCATTTTTAGGGCTAGAACATCATTTATTTTATTTTATTATTTTTTTCTGCTGATTTAATAGGAAAATAGATAGCCAGGCTGTGTATTTAGCTTTCACTACACACCTGAAGGACTCATTTGATATCTGCTGCAAGGACAGCAACTCAAAAAGCCCTTTTTATTTTATTATTTTTTTTCTAATTGCATATGCCTGCCTGCTAGCGTGTGTGTGAGGCCTATTACATCTACTCCGCCAACTTTTGCCAGTGCACAGTGACACTCATATCTAGTGCAACCGTAGTGTGCAGTGAAATAAAACAACCCATTTTTTACTGTAATCGATTGAATATCATTTGCCTGGCTACAGGCGTGTGTATGAGGCCTATTGCATCTAGTCTGCCAACTTTTGCCAGTGCACAGTGACACTCATATCTCGTCCCCTAATAGTGGACGTAACAGGAATTAAACCGATAGGAATAGTACTACTTAACAGTACACACCTTATAATAACGCAGACAGAGGCAACGCGTATAATCTTCCATGCTGTGCAGTGGAAGCCCCCAGACTCTGACCTGTGTTTAATCTTCCATGCTGGGTAGTGGAAGCCCCAGACTCTGACCTGTGTATAATATTCCATGCTGGGCAGTGGAAGCCCCCAGACTCTGACCTGTGTATAATCTTCCATGCTGGGCAGTGGAAGCCCCCTTACTCGGGGAGTCTGAAGAAGAGGAGTCAGAGGAGGAAGGTGGCTTTGAGGAGGTGGAAGACCAAACACAGCAGGCATCCCAGGGGGCTTGTTGTCCCCTTTCGGGGACCCTTGGTGGCTGGGTGGAGGAAGAGACCTTCAATGACATCAGTGAGGACAAGGAACGGGACATGGCTAGCTTGGTATCCAACCTTGTGCAAATGGGGAGATTGCGGTTGTGCAAAGGGACTGTTTGCGGTTGTTTGCGGTGAATAAAACGGGGAGATTAGTCTGTTACTGTGAAGCGGGTGTAACCCTTACACTACCTGATCGATACAACATCATACCTGATGTTTTAAAGCATGTTATTCCAAACAATTTAGGAATGTTAGGTGATTTATGTCCTTTATGGCTTAAAACCCGACTCTGCATCAACTATGTAATTTTCCGTGGGAGTTTTGCCATGGATCCCCCTCCGGCATGCCACAGTCCAGGTGTTAGTCCCCTTGAAACAACTTTCCCATCACTATTGTGGCCAGAAAGAGTCCCTGGGGGTTTTGAAATTCGCCTGCCCATTGAAGTCTATGGCGGTTCGCAAATGTTCGTCCATTCGCGAACATTTGATGGAATATGCGTCCGCGGTTCACGAACCGAAAATTTGATGTTCGCGACAATACTACTGTGGAAAGGTAGAAGGTGAGTATGAATAGCACCAGTTCTAATAAAGTGGTTGGGCCAAAGCCGAGAGGACACCCAGCTGCAGAAGTATCTGGAAGGGAAAGAAAAGTCTGCTGCTGCAAAGAACAATTCAGTACAGGAAACTGGATCATTAGAACTATGAACCAAGGCAAACTGGACATGGCCAACCTGAGATGACAAACTTAAACATTGCATTTCTGGGAACCACCAGATCTGCTACTGTGGTCAAGAATCCCACAGAACAAATGGAGTATTCCTCAAAATCAATCAAAGAGTTGCCAAAGCAGTACTTGTTTACAACCCAAGAAATGACAGACTGATTTAAATAGGAATTCAACGCAGGCTATATACGGTAACATCAAAGTGATCCAAGTCTATGATCCAACCATGGATGCTAAAGAGGCTGAAGTTGTCCATTTCTACAAAGACATTCAACACCTCATAGATATAACACCAAGAAATGGTGGTACTCTCATCATAACATATTGTAGTGTTAAAGTAGTAAACCAACAGAAACATGGAATAATGGGAAAGTTTTGCTTTCAAGTAAAAAATGAAGCAGGTCAGAGATTAGTAGAATTCTTTCAAGATAATTCAATGGTGATAGCAAACACCCTCTTCCAACAACACATAGACAACTCTACACATGGACATCACAAGATAGACACCTTAGAAATCAGACTATATAGTTTGTAGTTAAAGATAGAGGAGTTTGCCATTGACAGCAAAAAAAACAACAACAAAAAAATAAAAAAAATAAACCTGGACCTGAGACGGGCTCACATCATGAGTTTCTTATAGCAAAGTTTAAACGGAAGAAAAGAGGGAAAATCATTAGATCAAGCAAATACAAAATATATAATATCCCCTGTGAATATGTAGTGGAAGTAAAGAATAGATTTAAGGGACTGGGCATCGTAGACAGAATGCCTGAAGAACTTTGGACCAAAGTTTGTGACATTATCCAGGAAACTGCAACAATGAATATCCCCAAAAGTATGAAAAGTAAGAAGGCGTTGAAAGTAGTCCAGGAAAGAAGGAAAGTAAAAGGTAGTGAAGATATTTGAGAAAAAAAGGAAGATTATTCCCTTATATAGCATTCAAAGTATTTCATGTAAAAAATGGACCATAATACAGGATTAAGTAAAATATAACTTTTATTAAACATATAATAAAAAGTCAAAATGTAAAATATGAGAGGTTAAAATTATAAATCAAGACAGCTGTCCCATACCAATTAATTATATAAGGACTAATTATATATTCTAAATAGTCTTATAAGTGCTAAGGCAAATGTAAATAATGTCACAGTCTAAATAACAAAAGAGAACAAAAAGTGAGGAGTTTATCTCATTAAGTGGTTAATAAACTCTGAGATAAAAATTCACTTGGGTTGATAGATATAACTATCACTTTAAATACAGTGTGATTTAATTTATATCAACATACAGTACATATACATCAATAATTGGGTAGATAAATGATATGAACAAAATTACATAGATATGGTCAACAAACATGTGTAAATAGGGTGGAATCAACTGGGGATATACAGGCATTTACTTTGTGGCCCTATATGTCTCCGTTGTAGGTGTGATTACAAAGGAGGACCCTTGCCCTCCAAAATAGACAAGTCTCGTACTGTACTCAACTATCTGAGAATAATCGTGAAGGGGAGGACACGGCAGCCTTTTATAAGGTGAGCAGTTGTGCTAATCAGCTGTAATTAACCCTTTCTCTAATTGATCAACAGGATGACCAACAGATCAATGGACCCCGAAGGACCTGAGAAATTCAATCAAACTTCAGTTAGTTTTATAATCATGGACATATTATATTGAGCACAGTTTGAGAGAAATTATTAATTGGTACTTAATTGTCAGACATATCAACGGTTTAAATAATCACATATGTTCATTAAGAGAGTTAATTGTTAATTTATTAATATCGTAGACAATCCTATGAACACAATAGCCACTGTATCAAAAGATATGAACAGGGAATAAGTGCATACAAATTCTAGACATAATTTAAATAAGAAGGATTATAAAAAGAAAAGGGGGATTTGATTAATTGATCTGGATCTCTAAATGTGTAAAGTACTTATGTGTGGTTGGAACATCCACGATGGAAAAATAATCCTATCATCAAAGTTTATGAACGGGTATATTTCTAATATAAGAGTATATCTATTGTAAAGCAGTTTTTATCCAAACAGAACTAAGGGTGGTCTGTTATTATTATGTAGGGAGAAATTAATAATCCTATCATCAAAGTTGATGAAAAAGTGTATCTCAAATATCAGAGTATGGTATATCTACTATAAAAGAAAAGAAGCAGTTTGCATCCAAAAATAACTAAGGTGTGGTCTGTGATTATTAGGTAGGGAGAAATTAATAATCCTATCATCAAAGTTGATGAACGAGTGTATCTCAAATATCAGAGTATAGTATATCTACTACAAAAGAAAAGAAGTAGTTTACATCCAAAAAGAACTGAGGGTGGTCTGTGATTAGATCAGTTCTAGAAATAGAGTTATAATGTTGTGGAGACAGTCTCTGTAATAATTGCATAAATGAATACTGCATGAGAATAAATGCAGAAAATCGGAAACTATTATTCGTAAGTTACGTGTAGGTTAAGTATCAATTACAAATGAGGATAGGCACAAATATATGTTTATTAATACTGACGTAATCGGATGGATCTGCTTAAGCATGCCTAATTATACCGAGACCAGCTTAGGCGTGCCTATCTATGGTTAGAATGGTATATAGCTTAAAAAGATAAAGTCATAACAAAAGTGGTCATGTGTGCAGAGCTAAAGTCAACAATAAACATGAAGTATTTGCATAGAATCAGCTTGACCGGAAAAAAAAATGGTTAAACAGAAGAATTACAGAGGTTTGGGGCACAACAATTACCCTATATAGTCGAGTAAAAGCAGAGTTTTTCAGCCCTTTTTTTAAGGCTGAAAAGTCCCCCTCGGCTTATACTCGAGTCACCCTGCTCCTGCTGCTCTCTCCCTCCCCTGTGTCTCTTCCCTCCCGCTCCCTCCCCTGTGTCTCCTTCTCTCCCTCTCCCTTGTGTCTCTTTCCCTCCCTCTCCCTCGTGTCTCATTCCCTCCCCCTCCCTTATCATTCTCCTCATCCTCCCTCCTCCTTACTTTCCCCCTCTCCAATTACCCCCCCCCCTTTCCCCTCTCTTGTGACGTCACGTCATTAGCATATGCCGGGTCCAGACACAGCCAGAAGATGCACAGAAGAGCAGCTGATGGAAGGTAAAAGAGGAGGAAGGGAGAAGGGGGTAATTGGAGAGGGGGGAAGTGATGAGGAGGGAGGAGGAGAGAGAATGAGGAGGGAGGATGAGGAGGATCAGTCAGGACCCGGCATATGCTAATGACAGGACGCGCAGTGATGTCACGTCATTAGCATTTGCCGGTTCCCGACACAGTCATAAGATGCTCAGAGGAGCAGCTGATGGAAGGTAAGAGAGGGGAAAGGGAGAGGATGGTAATTGGAGATGGAGGAAGTGATGAGGAAGGAGGATGAGGAGGGAAGATGAGGAGGATGATAAGGGAGGGAAAGAGACACGAGAGGGAGGGAATGAGACACAGAGGAGGGAGGGGGGAAGAGACACAGGGGAGGGAGAGGGTGGACACAAGAAAGGTTCACAGAGGGGAGGGAGAGGGGAGACACAGGAAAGGGGCACAGAGGGCACACAAGAGGGGACACAGAGGGCACAAGAGAGACACAGTGGGCAGCGCATTTCCCTCCCTCAGCTTATACTCAAGTCCCTAAGTTTTCCCAGTATTTTGTGGTAAAATAGGTGCCTTGGCTTATGCTCGAGTATATTCGGTATGTTTCTATCAGAAGTATATATGGTTTAACTTTAATGAAAAAATAGTATCACTTTAATGATCAAAATAAAGGGGAGTCTGGCAACATTATGAGTAGCATCATAGAGCTAGTGTATAAAGGAACACCGTTATAGGTATAGACTAAAGTTGTTAGCTTCATTTAGACCGCCTGGTGCCACTGTATTGAGCATGGCTATCCACTTGGTTTCAGCCTTTAGAAGTTCAAGTTCAAGTTTTCCCAGTCAAGCTGATTCTGTGCAAATACTTCATGTTGACCTTTGACTTTAGCTCTGCAAACATGACCACTTTTGTTATGACTTTATTTTTCTAAGCCATATACCATTCTAGCCATTGTTAGACACGCCTAAGCTGGTCTCGGTATAATTAGGCACGCTTAAGCAGATCCATTCGATTATGTCAGTATTAATAAACATAGATTTGTGCCTATCCTTATTTGTAATTGATACTTAACCTACACGTAACTCACAAATAATAGTTTCAGTTTTTCCGCATTTATTCTCATGCAGTATTAATTTATGTAATTATTACAGAGACTGTCTCCACAACATTATAACTCTTTTTCTAAAAATGATCTAATCACAGACCACCCTCAGTTCTTTTTGTATGTAAACTACTTCTTTTCTTTTGTAGTAGATATACTATACTCTGATATTTGAGATACACTCGTTCATCAACTTTGATGATAGGATTATTCATTTCTCCCTACCTAATAATCCCAGACCACACCTTAGTTATTTTTGGATGCAAACTGCTTCTTTTCTTTTACAGTAGATATCACATATAATTGTTGTCAAACTACGAATCGTTGTCACACTTTGCGAGGACTTTGTCCTTTGCCGCCTCAAAAGACAAACAACACAACCCCGCATTGTTAACTCCCAGCACTTTTCCTACGGCGCCTTAAAACACCATACAAAACTCCCACATACACCTTAACTCGCAGCTATTTACTACTACGGTGCTTCAAACAAACTCCCAAAACTCCCACACACAAACCTTAAGTCGCAGCACTTACTCTTACGGCGCCACACAACACCGGACAAAACTTGCAGCACTGAGTCCAGATACGAGTCGTAACACTTAGAAAAACCACAATACGAGTTGTAAAAATACGAACGTAGCGGCCGACATATGCAAACCAAAAACCAGTAAAAACACACTAAATACACCAGAAAAAAATGCAAACACATCACACAGAGCATGGGGCAACAGCCAGGATGTCTGTCAGTGAGCTGGAATGCGAATTTAACTCAATTTAGACAATTTTCACCACTCGAAAATCGCCTAAGCGAGGGAAAAAATGGCCGCCGAAAAAAATGAAAACGAGGCTACACGACCGTGAAGCGCACAAAACATAGCAGGACACGTAGCAGTTTAACAAGGCACATACGAGGTACTACAACAGACTGTTACTAAAGACGGAAAATACTTTCGCCGGGCATAACACATACAATATCGCCGCCATTTTACGACCATCTACACAATAACGCATCTGAAATGGCGGCTTTCCCGCCTAAACTAACGGTTCTGGCTCGCGCACGCAGCCTATATATAGGGCACACTTGCCACACTGCTGACACTTTCTCCTCAGTCTGACTGAACATTTTCTGCTGCCGGAAAATCCAAAGAGATTGATTGCTGGATATTTATTATCAATAGGTAACGTATATTAATGAATTTATTATTTATTAAATATAAAAAAATATTAATAAAAAAATTACATTACTAAATTTTGCAATACCTGTACTTTAGCACAGTATTAATCATTAACCATTTGAAATATGTTTATTAATTGATTCATTATTTTTTAATGAACATGAATTTATTAATTATTAATTATTTTAAAAAATGTATACAATTGTCACTACCTTTACTTTATGATTACATTATTGATTAACTCTTTATAATATATTTAGTAATTGATTAATTAGTAATGTCCATTATTTCCATTAAAAAAATGTGTATATTTATCACTGGACTTACATTTTGGGGTTGATGCTCAACTATTAATGTTCATTTATTACTTTATTAATCATTAAGATTAATAATGTTCATTAATTAATTATTCATTAGTCGAAATAACAAATTTTGTAAAAAAATATAAATAAATATGGATATTTCATAGTGGACTTACATTTCCTGGTTGCTGCTCAACTATTCATGTTCATTAATTACTTCATTGATCGTTCGTAGAACAAATTTTTAGGCAAAATGCATGAAAACATATCTACATTTTGCACTGAACTTAAATTACAGTGTTGCTGCTTCATTATTACATTGCTGTTATATTTATGTTTTCAGCCTTCATTATTAATGCAATTGTTTTCGTGTGTTGATGCTTGATTATTAATGTTCATGATTCATTATTTAATTAGTCATTTATTTTAAAGATTTCTAAATTAAATGTGCTAAAATGCATCACAAAATAGGTAGATTTTACAGTGTCATCATATTTATCTGTTGCTGCTCATTGTCTCAAAGGAATAGGATCCTCAAACCGCTTAAATATTTACATCACTTTCTTAGATTTTAGAGTGCATTTACTTATATTTTGCATCTATGCCAATTCAAATAATACAAACATTAACAAGGTCTTTTTTTTCACAGTTTGATGATCTGCCCACCTGACTACATAGAGGGGCGTTTCCAGCATTTCATCTGCAATCAGATCACCTTCACAGGTATATCATTTTTAAATATTTAAATGTATTTTACTACATACATGTATGACAAGGACAACAAGTACTTTCAGTGATTCATACATTCAATCAAACTAAATATTTGACAGATTTCTCACGTCTCCACCTGACTGAACACAGGAGTCGCCTCTGCACTAATTAACATTACAGAACCTCAAACTGACAGGTATATGATTTTGTGAGGACATTCTTTACAAATCTAGCTTTTAGTATTGATTTGCGTTGACCAATGTTATTTAATACATTCATTCAATCAAGAAATTAAATATGATTTTTTACATCTTTTCACAGATTTCTCACGTTGCAACCTGCCTCAACACAGGAGTCGCCTCTGCAGCATTTTACATTATAGAACATCTACTACACAGGTATATGATTTCGTGATGACATTCTTTACAAATATAAGATTAAGTATTTCTTACAGCCCATGGATGACAGATATTGCTTAAATAATTTAAGTCATTTATTTTACAAAATATTGAATAATTAGAAGGAAAAAAAAAGGAATACATATCTACTTAGCTATTTTATTCATGTGTATTCTTTCATTCATTAATTCATCATTATGTTACTGCTCATTGTCAGGGATAGCACCTTAGAAGCAGTTAAATATTTAATTTCATGTATTATATTAGGTCACTTTTTAACATTTTAAATTGCATTTAACATTTATTTATGATTAGGATTTACGTTTGCTATGTATGCCAATTAAAATGCATATTTACAAAATCTTTATATGTCATTTTACAAATCCATCATCTCTGCACCTCCCTGAACACACTGAGTGACGTCTGCAGTATTTCAGTTGATATCACATCTAATTGACAGGTATCATTCTTGATTACATTTTTTATAAAAACAGAATTAACACCCTTATTACATTGCAAGTTGCCCTATGAAATAGAGCTCAATATAACCACATAGTATATTTTGGAACACAAATACTTACATATGGAAGACCTTGCTTTTGGATAGAAGATAACTAACTCTAACTATAAACTTACATAACCAAATATGTTCTGTGGTTATATAGAGCACTACTCAATTCGATAAAGCTCTATTTAATAAGTCTCTAACTGTTTTTTTATCAACATTATTCACAGGTTGTCATTCATTAAAAAATACATATATGAAAACACATTTATGTTTACATGAATGAGAATTACACTTCAGATATTTAGTCATGTCAATCTATAGTTTGCTAATAGCTCTTTTGCGTAGCTCTTCTTTAGGAACACATGATAACTGTTTATGTTTTTGCATTCATGATACAGAGAGACACACACAGAGAGACACACACACACACAGAGACAGACAGAGAGACAGAGAGAGACAGACAGAGAGAGACAGACTCAGAGAGACAGACTCAGAGAGACAGAAAAAGAGAGACAGAGAGAGACAGACACAGAGAGACAGAGAGACAGGCACACAGAGAGACACCTACAGACACAGACAGACACACACACACACACACACACACACACACACAGAGGCACACACACACACAGACACACACAAAGAGAGAGACACACAGACACACACACAGAGAGGCAGACAGACACACACACACACAGAGACACGCAGCCAGACATACGCAGCCAGACACTCAGAGACACAGAAACTCAGAGACACAGACACCCAGAGACACAGACACACAAAGACACAGACACCCAGAGACACAAACAGACACCCAGAGAGACAGATGCCCAGAGAGACAGACAAGCAGACACAAAATGTGACAAGTTCTTTAAGAGATAGGAGTAAACGATCATCTCATCCACCTCCTGAGGAATCTATATGTGGATCAAAACATGGAGCAACTGAATATTTCAAGATCGTGAAAGGAGTGTGTCACAGTGGCGGCTGGTGAACTTTCAAGTTGGAGGGGCGCCAGGGCGAAACGTAGCCCCTCTCCCTTATTCAAACCACACCAATTTTTATAACTCCTCCCCCTGGTGTCATAATGACCTTTATAAGCCCCGCCCAAAGACCTTATACTTGCAACGCCCATTGAAATACATGATCAGCAATGCAACAATGTCAAGAAGTAAAGTAACAATGTGTTAAATTCATTGGTATACAATATAGATTGAAAAAACTCATGTGACAAGACTACAGCAATATCATAATTGCACCTATACGCATTAACAGAAAAATTAAAGCAGTGACACTTACCATTAGTCGGCTCTTCTTCTCAGGGTATTCACGTTCAGTAAGTTAACCAACGAGTACAAACAAATCTGCTGCCACAGAGGGTTTGCACCTGGGGTTGAAAGAAAACAAGCAAATCAATCAGACCATTCAAGAACAAAACCATACTTTAAAAACCTTAAAAGACCAAGTGGAACCATATAGGCCCCAAACATACCTTAAAAGACCAAGTGTGATCATATAGGCCCCAACCACACCTTAAAAACCTTAAATAACCAAGTGTGACCATATAGGCCCCAACCGCACCTTAAAAACCTTAAATAACCAAGTGTGACCAAATAGGCCCCAACCGCACCTTAAAAACCTTAAATAACCAAGTGTGACCATATAGGCCCCAACCGCACCTTAAAAACCTTAAATAACCAAGTGTGACCAAATAGGCCCCAACCGCACCTTAAAAACCTTAAATAACCAAGTGTGACCAAATAGGCCCCAACCGCACCTTAAAAACCTTAAATAACCAAGTGTGACCAAATAGGCCCCAACCGCACCTTAAAAACCTTAAATAACCAAGTGTGACCAAATAGGCCCCAACCGCACCTTAAAAACCTTAAATGACCAAGTGTCCAAGTGTGACCATATAGGCCCCAACCGCACCTTAAAAACCTTAAAAGACCAAGTGTGACCATATAGGCCCCAACCGCACCTTAAAAACCTTAAATAACCAATCAAAACCATATAGGCCCAAACTGTACATAAAACAAAAAACAAAAAAAATACAAAAAAAATATATATATATATATATAGCAATATATATATATATATATATATATATATATATATATATCTCAATCAATATATCTATCAATCAATATATATATATATCAATCAATATATAAATCAATCAATATATATATATATATATATATATATATATAAATACATATATACACACACATAAAGCAATATATACATAAAACAAAAAAATATATTAATTGATATTTATTAATTGATTAATTGATATACTTTATTAATTATTTGATTATTGCTCATGTATTTTTATTAGACATTATTTATTATACATGTTACAGTGCTATTTATTTGCTATACATGTTACAGGATATTATCCTGAAACATGTATATCACATAAATAGCCCTGTAATATGTATAATACATACAAGTTCACACTAACCTTTTTTGCCCTTACAGGCTTCCATACCTGCTTTGCTAATTTTTTAAAGACTCTGATTGGTTGAAATCAATGTCAATCAAAATTTCAGCCAATCAGAGTCCTTCAAAACATAGAATAAAAGGAGGAGCTTGGGAAAAAATCAATTAGTCGCCGGGGGAGCTCCTTGTAGCAGGAGCTTCATTAGATTGTTGTTTTTTTTTTAGAGCGTCGTTTTTTTTAGGTGGAGGCCTCTTGCAATGGGCCAGAATGGATGGACAATGGCTTCAATCAAGATGAGGACAAGGGTTTCTATCAAGATTGAAGGACATGGGCTTCGATCAAAACTGATTGGAATGCCCTCTATCTGCCCCATAGCATGGTCGGACCACGATCTAGTCAAAATCTCCATGAATAATCTCCTACCGAAAGGAAATAACCCGAGGTGGTCATTAAATCCCAGTATACTGAACGACCCTATCACACGAGATAAGGTCAGAACTGCAATCGTAGATTATCTTGACCTCAATACAGTAGGGGAGATAGACATAGATGGAATTTGGGCAGCTCACAAGGCAGTGATCAGGGGAGTCTGTATACAAATTAGTTCAATCAAAAAGAAAAAAGACCAAGCACAAATCTTACTTCTAAACCAGAAAATTGCAGAAGCACAGAAACTATTTGTTAAAGATAAATCACGACATACCCATGAGAAGATACTAAGTTACAAACAAGAACTAAACACTATTTTAAGAGGGAAAATGGTCAATATCCTACAGCGAACTGAAGCTAAATTCTTCAGATACGCAAACAAGCCCAATAGAATGCTGGCCACGAGACTAAAAGAAAAAAGAGCAAACTCATTCATAGCCAAAATAGTCACCAAAAATAGGCAGACAGTTTTTAAACCAGATCAAATAGTAAGCGAATTCAGACAATTTTATGCGGACCTTTACAGCAAAACACCCGAATCAGGCACCCCAACCCACAAACTAGAAATTGAAAATACACTAAATAACTTAAATATACCCCAATTAGACTCTACCAAAGCCAAATCACTCTTAGAGCCCATCTCGGTCGAAGAAATACAGGATGCGATCAAATCCACAAAGGCACACGGGGCCCCAGGGCCAGATGGCTATTCCAACCTCTACTACAAACATATGAGCGATCTACTTAGCCCCACCTTACATAAGCTATTTAACAGCTTCTTAGCTGGTGAAAAAATTAAACCGGAATTCTTAGAAGCCAAAATAATACTGATTCCTAAACCGGGGAAAGACCCATCCCAATGTGCTAGCTATAGACCAATATCTCTGATCAACACAGATTTAAAAATATACACCAAAATCTTAGCGTCAAGACTAGCGAATCTATTACCTGAAGTGGTACATCCAGACCAAGTAGGGTTCATTAAGGGGAGAGAAGCGCCAGACAATACCAGAAAAATTGTTGACCTTATTGACATAACCAAAAGTAATGAAGGCCGCACTATGTTGTTGGCGCTTGATGCCGAGAAGGCATTTGATAGGTTAGATTGGACATTTATGAACGCCACACTGAACAAATTCGGAATTCCGGAAGGTTTTCTGCGAAGCATCGCGACATTATACTCGGAACCAACCGCACAAGTTACATACCAAGGACACAATTCACTAAAATTCAACATCACAAGGGGGACAAGACAGGGGTGCCCTCTATCACCATTGCTGTTCGCCCTCAGTATAGAGCCCCTAGCAATTGCCATTCGTCAGCACACTGACATATCGGGTATACGGGTCGGCCCGACAGATCATAAAATTAGCCTTTTTGCCGATGACATCCTACTAACAATATCAAACCCCCTGGTTAGTCTACCTAATCTATTCAAACTTTTGTCTAAATTTGGCCCACTGTCAGGATTCAAAATTAACACAAGTAAAAGCATAGCCCTTAATATATCACTTCCTCCCACCACGGAAAAACTACTAGCCAATAACTTCCCAATAAAATGGGCCCCGAATTCTATCAACTACCTAGGCATACAAATTACAAAATCAACTAAGACCCTATATGAAGCAAACTACCCAACCCTCATTAAACAATTAACTAGGGACCTGCACAGGTGGACAGAACTAAAGATTTCGTGGTTAGGAAAGCTACATGCCGTCAAAATGAACGTACTCCCCAAACTGCTCTACCTTTTTCGGACCTTACCTATCTCGATTTTAGCGATAGATTTGAAAAAAATACAGAAATTACTAATGAGTTTTCTGTGGAACAATAAAAAACCTAGAATAAACAGAGAAACAACTACTGCGACTAAGAAGGATGGTGGGCTCGGATTTCCAGACATTTCCAGGTACTTTAAAGCTGCTAGATTAGCACAACTAGTTAAGTGGTATGTCAGGGACTCCCCCCCGGTATGGGTTCAATTAGAAAAACACATACTAGGGTCCAATGATTTAATCATGCGTCAGTTACTATGGCTCTCAACCCAGCAGGGCTTCAAGCTACCCCAATCAATTCCATCAAGTGTGAGGCATTCAATTTCCCTATGGAAAGATATAAATAAGAGGAACAGACTGCTGGGCCCGGAGTCAGGGCTCAGCCCTCTATGGCCACTTTCAACTAACCCCAAAATAAACTCTAATGCTCAATACAGATGGTGGATTGATAATAATTGCTCAATTGCGGCAGATTTACCGGTTGTTAATCAAAAATGGTCCACCACCGCATTCTTAGAAGACAAACCCCTTCCTCCGGGGGAATGGCTTAACCTAATCGCTATAAACCAAAGATTAAATCACATCACTAAGAATAAAGGAGGGCAAAATATATCCTTATTCGAAAAATGTTGCATTAAATTCCCGGGAGGGAAAGGAAACATCTCCATAATATATAACCATTTAAGCGAGTTAGTCACTCCCCCTAAATTACACTATGAATCAGCATGGGAAGCTGACCTCAACATAAATTTAGACAGAGACCAATGGAATAGTATTCGGAAACAAGCCAAAAACACATCACTTAACGTAATTATGAAAGAAAACTCCTATAAAGTTATTATGAGGTGGTACCTAACCCCAGTAAGAATGCACATAGGGAACCAGACAATTAGTGACATATGCGAAAGGGGCTGCAACCAAAAACGGACTCTAATCCATAAATTATGGGAATGCCCTATGATTTGACACACATGGGTGGACACCTACAAAACCCTGGAGAAACTATGGGGTCAATGCTATCCCATGAGACCAGAAGAGGCCATCCTGGGATTACCGGTAGAAGGGATGTCCAACTCAGAACAATTCCTAACTAACCAAATTTTCCTAGCAGTTAGGATAGTAGTAGCCGCCCATTGGAAATCACCCACCCCAACATTTGAAGTAGTCTTAAACAAAATTGAGTTTGTTCGATCCATGAGCGTTTTGTCCGCAGAGGTTGACCATAACTACAAGCGCTGGGCCTCCTGCTGGGCCGCCTGGGAGACAAGACGAGGCAGATGAATAGGGTGAGTGACACTTCTCCCTACAAAGGAGCTATTAAGGGATCCATAGTAGTAGTGGTCTTAATTAAATATAGTTTTCTCGTTAGCCTTAAGTTATTTAAAAGCTAGTATCAGCTATTATAATAACAGAAAAACGGAAAAGGGAGAGGAGTTTTGGACAGGCAGAGGACACACTGGAAACCAAATATGTGAAATACGTTTATTGTTAATTCCTATTTATCACTTCTAATGTTTTTGGTGTACTATGTTATATGTCTGACCTGTCTAATAAAAATCAATAAAAAAAAAAAAAACTGATTGGAATGCCCGACTATCCAGGGCAGAAGGCCACCGCTGTAGGGGTCAATTTGACAGGTAAGTATGTGCTGTTGTTTACTTTATTATTATTATTTTTTCCCCTTCCCTTATTTTTTTTTATCTTTAAAAGTGACAGGCAATGTATTCTTTTTATTTTAACTGCAATGTTAAAGATACATTGCCTGTTACTTTTAAAAATGGAATAAAAATATGGGGGGGGGGGGGCTGTATTGTTGTTGTGTTTTTTTTTGTGTTTTTTTTTTACTGTAAGGTAGGCGGGTTGCTAGTTGGGCCAGGGTGGGGTGTGGGTCACTGGGTCAGGGTTGTAGGTAGGTGGCTTGGCTTGGTACTACCAAGCCACCTACCTATCACCCTGACACAGTGATCACACACCACACCCTGGCCCAACTACCAAGTTGGTAGTTAGGTCAGGGTGGGGGTCATTAGGTCAGGCAGGCTGTTAAGTGGATTGCTTGTTGGGCTAGGGTGTGGTGTGTGGTCACTGGGTCAGGGTTGTAGGTCAGTGGCTTGGCTTGGTACTACCAAGCCACCTACCTATCACCCTGACACAGTGATCACACACCACACCCTGGCCCAACTACCAAGTTGGTAGTTGGGTCACTTAGTCAGGGTGGTAGGTAGGTGGCTTGGTAGTTGGGTCAAGATGGGGTCACTGGGTCAGGGTGGTAGGTAGGTGGCTTGGCTTGGTACTACCAAGCCACCTACCTACCACCCTGACCCAGTGATTCCACCCTGACCCAACTACCAAGTTGGTAGTTGGGTCAGGGTAGGGCACTTAGTCAGGGTGGTAGGTAGGTTGCTTGGTAGTTGGGTCAGGGTGGGGTCACTGGGTCAGGTTGGTAGGTAGGTGGCTTGGCTTGGTACTACCAAGCCACCTACCTACCACCCTGACCCAGTGATTCCATACTGACCCAACTACCAAGCCCCCTACCTACCACCCTGACCCAGTGATTCCACCCTGACCCAACTTCCAAGTTGGTAGTTGGGTCAGGGTAGGGTCACTTAGTCAGGGTGGTAGGTAGGTTGCTTGGTAGTTGGGTCAGGGTGGGGTCACTGGGTCAGGGTGGTAGGTAGGTGGCTTGGTACTAGTAAGTTAGGTTAAGGTGTCAAGGTGGGGGTGATTGGGGGTGGCATAGGCCCCATGGGGGTGGTCAGGGGGGGGGGGGTGGCACAGGCATTGTTTGCCTAGGTGGGTGGGTGGGTGACAGGTAGGCATAGTGGGGTAACTGGGGGACCCTTTTTTTATTAGGGGGACTAGGGGCTTTGGTTGGGCAAGGCAGGGCACTGAGGGCAGTGTTTCTACTTACTTGTAGATGGGTTCTTTAGCACCAGGAGCGGGAAACAGAGGGGGCTGGCTTAGGGGGGTCAGATTTTTATAGCAGGGCTGCCAGGGCACCTGTCAGTCAAACACTAACTTGGGTCTCTATTTGTTAGTGAGCTCCCTGGGCTAACGGTCTGGGTGGGCTTATGTGGGGATCATGGAAACTAGACAGCCTCTCAGCATTGATTGGATGATGCTGAAAGGCTGTCAGTCATTGAAATTGATACATTTTCACTGCCCATGCATAGCTTCTCCCTGGTGGCTGGGCGGCATTCATTAATGGTCATGACTCGGTCTCACAGTGTCAGGTTAGTGTAATATGATCACACAGTGCAGGGAAGCTAGTTACAATGGATAGCACACAGCAGTTAAGGCATACAAGGGGTTATCTTAAAGTGACAGTGTCCCAGGGAATATTTTGAATGAAAGCATACTTAAGAAAGAACACTTAAATGCTAATTTAAAGATGATATTTTATTGTTTTATGATTATTTCTAATTATTATTTGTCTTTTTTTATTGCTGGGTCACTGAAAACTTTTGGGGGGCGCTTGCCCCGACGCCCCTATGGACGGGCCGCCACTGGTGTGTCACCTTATTTATTCAACGTGTACGCAGAGTACATCATGTGTAAGGCCAAGCTGGCTGAATCCAAAGCTGGAATCAATATTGTTGGATAAAATGTCAACAACCTCAGATACGTAAATTTATACTACTCTGATACTACTCTGATGGCTGAAAGTGAGTAGGGATTAAAGGACCTATTGATGAGAGTGAAAGAAAAGAGTGCAAAACGTGACTTGCTGCTCCACGTTAAAAAGATGAATATCATGACAACTGCAATCTCAATACAAATAGATGGGGAAGAAGTGGATTTTAGTTTCCTGGGATGCAGGATCTCTTAAGATTGTGATTGCAGCCATTAAAAAATGTTTGCTTCTGGACGTACCTCACACCCTTGAGAATGCATACTATGAACCCCCAGATTAGTGACAAATGCTTTAGGGGCTGACTTATTGCATAATTGGTGGTCCTGCCCAGCTGTCCAGGACATCTGGGAGCAAACACTGAGACTGGTATCCCAAATATTTTGTACCACAATTCACCCCTCCATTGAGAATTGCCTACTAGGTATACATGTAGACACATTAACTTTATCTCAAAATAAACTCTTGCAGTTTATCGCCGTAGCAGTTAAACATCATATTGCTAAATATTGGAAGTCCTCTACACTTATCTTTGGAGAAATCATTCTCAAGGTTAATTTTATTATGATTAACGAGAAACTGACCCATATCTTGAAAGATTCATACCCCCAGTTCTTGATGACATGGACACTGTGGCTTGACTTCCAGCATAGTATTTCAATTAGGTGAACTGCTTTTTGCTCTCAAACCTCCTCCCAGTGGGGCGGCAGGACTGGCGAGACCCCAGACTTAAGCTGATCAGGAGTTAAGGTAAACTTGCCATTTACGGTACCCCCACACATATAAGGGGGCACCAAGGCCGTTTTAGTCGATCTGCCCGTCCAGTGATATAGGGACAGCTACTGCAGGACACCCATTCCCCCAAACTGGATCCAAGGGGAAAATGCTCCAAGCCTGGAACTGGAACCTCACGAATAGCTGCTAGCAGCTGAACAGGAAAAGCACCCCAAGATGCTTACACTCCTGGCAGTCAGTCTGTAACAGCATACCAGGAATCCCCCCAAGAACGAGACATAAGCTCTGTGTTTGAGGGTCAAGCAGTGAACTCTTAGAATCAGCTAATTACCTCTGCATAATCGGACGGGGCTAATCCGTGGGAACTTTTAGTCTCCTCCCCCAGGGCCGCCTTTAGGGGCGTCAACCTAATTCATTTTTGCACAGGTAGGGAAGGAAGAACATGTATTTCTCTCTCTCTCTGCCCCTGGTTCTGGGACAGAGAAACCCTGGAGACAGGCCATATAGTTGGTGCCTATATGTCTGACCTACTTGCTGTGCATATTAGAAAACCTTTGCCCTCCAACCATCTGGCACCAGTGACTCCCTGCTCATAGATGGGGCTGGTACTAATCTGTAACGTATTTTCATATTTGTCCCCATAACTCACCGGTCATGCCACTCACATACCACTCACACATCACATTGACTCTATCACCTGATTCTCATTAAAATGAGTATAAACATCATGCATGGGGGGACATTGTAAGTGATACATCCATGTCTAGGGGTACATACACGTTTAATACTTATACTATACAGATGGATCTGTCACACAGCCATTAAAAAATGTTTGCTTCTGGACGTACCTCACACCCTCGAGAATGCATACTATGAACCCCCAGATTAGTGACAAATGCTTTAGGGGCTGACTTATTGGTGGTCCTGCCCAGCTGTCCAGGACATCTGGGAGCAAACACTGAGACTGGTATCCCAAATATTTTGTACCCCAATTCGCCCCTCCATTGAGAATTGCATACTAGGTATACATGTAGACACATTAACTTTATCTCAAAATAAACTCTTGCAGTTTATCGCCGTAGCAGTTAAACATCATATTGCTAAATATTGGAAGTCCTCTACACTTATCTTTGGAGAAATCATTCTCAAGGTTAATTTTATTATGA
Source organism: Discoglossus pictus (assembly GCA_027410445.1). Classification (NCBI taxonomy): domain Eukaryota; kingdom Metazoa; phylum Chordata; class Amphibia; order Anura; family Alytidae; genus Discoglossus; species Discoglossus pictus. Next base: position 404,269,423 of record CM050163.1, on the reverse strand, counting down.
TTAACGAGAAACTGACCCATATCTTGAAAGATTCATACCCCCAGTTCTTGATGACATGGACACTGTGGCTTGACTTCCAGCATAGTATTTCAATTAGGTGAACTGCTTTTTGCTCTCAAACCTCCTCCCAGTGGGGCGGCAGGACTGGTGGGACCCCAGACTTAAGTTGATCAGGAGTTAAGGAAAACTTGCTATTTATATTCCCCTTCTTTCCCGTTGTTATATTTTTTGTTGTTATTTTCTCTCTTGTCTTTTCTTCTTGTTTCTGTTTTTCTCTTCCTTCTTTTTGAATTCTTTACTTCGTTTCTCAATTTTTTTTAGCTCCCGAGTTATGATTGGGAAAAATTCAAGTTAAGCTTTGAGGAGGGAACTCCTCTCTGCATTTATCACAAAAAAATGGTAAAAATGTGAGAAGGCAATGGACAAACCACACACTAATTGTAAGATTTGTTTAAATATGGCCTTATTTTATGATCTCAATGTGATGTGCCTGTTGTTATCACAGTGTTTAAGGCTACAAAAATACTCTTGTATACTTAGTCCTACTGTGGAGTCTGTAATTTTAACTTTGCTTTGCTCTCATTTATAGTGTACTAGCGAATTGCCCGTCAAAAAATGACGGCAATGAAATTGTAAGTGAGCTAAGGGTGTTTGGTGTATATAATGTGGCTGATGTAGCGTCGTTCGTTTTCTATGTCGTGCAAGTTTTTCGTAATATTTGTTTTCTATGTCGTGCGAGTTTTTCGGAATATCCGTAGCTGTTTGGTGGGCTTTTTCGGAATATCCGTAGCTGTTTAGTGGTGTTTTACGTGTTTATGGTAGTGTTTTGCGTGTTTAGGGACCTTTAGCCTCGTTTTCGTTTTGTTCGGCGGCCATTTTTTCTCTTGCTTAGGTGATTTTCGGGTCTCTAAACTTCGAAATTTGTGGTTAAATGGTGGTGTAATTACACTTGCAGAAGTCCTCGGTGCCCCCCCCCCCTTGCTGTGAGTAACCTTTTTATGTGTTTGTTGTTTGTATTTGTTGTGTTTGTAATATTTTTGGGGTTGCGCCGGTTGCGTCTTTGTTTTCTAATCTCGTAGGTGTTTTTCAGCAAATACGTAGGTGTTTGGTGGTGTTTTGCATCTTTACACTGCTGTAGCCTCGTTTTCGTTTTTTTCGGCGGCCATTTTTTCTCTCGCTTAGAGAATTTTTTGTGTCTAAACTCTTTTAATTTTAGTTAAATTGAGGTGTAACTTTTTATGTATTTGTTGTATGTATTTGTTGTATTGTAGTGTTGCGGCCGTTTTTTGCAAGGTCGTAATGGGTCGTAACGTGTCTCGTATTTTGTTTGCGTTACAATGTAAAATTTTGCGAGGGTCGCAATTGCTGGCAAGGAACGCTTTTGGCGCTCCTTGCCAGCAACTGCAACCCTTGCTTTGCGAGGGCCTCGGGCTCGCTATGCGAGCCCCCAATCATGAGCAACTGCTCGTATGCTCACAACTATGTGTATGATTGTCTTCAATAAAAAGATTGGAACAAAAAATGTTTGCTTCTGGAAGGAGAGTTATGGCAAGTTTGGATAAGCTAGTAAAAACTAAAGATGTTACATTATCAACAAAGGTCCACATAGTTAGAACTATGGTATTTCCTAGAGTAACATACATATGTAAGAGCTGGACCATAGAAGGTTGAGCACCGTAGAATTGATGCCTTTGAATTGTGATGTTGGACACATCTGCTTAGAGTCCCTTGGAGTGCAAGAAGATCCAATCAATCAATACTTAAGGAAATAAAGCTGAACTGTTCACTGGAAGGGATGATCATAAGGCTGAAGCTTAAATATTTCGACCATATCATGAGAAGACAGGATTCCCGAGAGAAAATGCTGATGCTGGGAAAGATTGAAGGCATGTGAAGAAGAGGATAGAGATGAGGTAATTGAAGCAATGAACATGAGCTTGATGAGCTCAGAGGGGCAGTGGCTGGTGTGGTGCGGTTCATAAATGAGCCAATAAATAACAATTAACAAATAGGTGAGGAAGTTGAAAAATCCAGGCCAGTGAAGCAGATCAAGCAGTGAAGTATGGTGACATATAACACAGGAAGAAATGCAAAATGTCTATGTAAATTAGTTTGTGATATCTCGGTTAGAAAAAGCCGATTATTGAAATGCGCCATAGGTGACAGTGATTTCATTAAGTGGCTAAATATCAGCAAAAAATCTAATAAAAACATCCAATGATTATATATTTATTTAGAGAGGTAGGTGATACAATGTGTGGGGACTGACACTAAATTGTTAGCATAACAACATTAGGCTTCAGAAAGAATTAACTTAGTTGATGGCAACTAAGTTAATTCTTTCTGCACACACACACACGCCACTTGCACCAGCCACTGACACTTCTTAATCCCTATGAGGCTCTTATGGTGAGCACTGTAGCAACAGCTAAGCCCCTACCCAAAGCTGTTATGTATTAAGTAATAGCGTTCACTACAATTAAAATTAGGACGCAGGAATATACATTCTTTCCAATGAATACCAATATAGAGATTTAAAAAAATTAAAAGTAGCAATAAAGATGTAAAAAGTATTGGCAGTGCTGCAAGGTGGCCTATGACCACGTACTCTCTGTTAATTTTTTTTTACCCTTTCTCTTGAGAAGGAAATGTCTACTACCCTAACTGCCACTGTTAACTGCATACAAAAAGTATACCCAGCACATTGACTGACCCAAAATTAAACCATAGATCTGAGCTGTAAGATAAGCTTATAAGATTTGTGAACTGTTTTTCTAACATTTAAAGCATACTCAATTAAATACACGACTGAACATTTAGGTTTTTACAGTCTATTTTATTAACATGAATAAAGGGCCACAGCTAAAAAAGATTAAGATTAAATCTTTGTTTACATACAGTCTATACTGCCCACTGGCAGGTTAGGTAATTAGCCGCAAGTCAAGTGCAACGCACGCTGTGTGAGTCTCTATGGGGGAAGGCTGTGATTGATAGCACAGCATCACTGTGGACTCAGGTTACAATGCACCGACCAGTTAACCCATAGCTTTCTGTTTAAGGTGAGCACCAGTATTCCATGCCATTGATACATGTGGTAAAACATTGGGGTTAAACCTCCTAAGCTGTACAAGTTCTGTCTTTGATCAATGTTACCTGCAAACAGGAAATGTAACAGTCTGACAGAAACATTACCAATGAATAGAAACACACCCCAGCAACCTGAATGTTTGCTGTAATGGAGGAGGCTTTGGGCAGTCTTTCATACATATAAATACAGATGTAATTTTATCTGATTGCTGAGTGAAAAAAATGCATGCATTTCCAAAATTCTAAAAGTATTTCACCATGCTTTTAGGAGATCTCTGTGGTCCATATTGTGCTGAATTAAGTGACCTTTTAAAGATATCACTAACAAATAAAAGTGTGGCAGAGTATAATGCAAAAACTCTCATATCCATGTATTTGTGTTACATTTTCAAAAGCCATTTTGAGCTTCTGAAGTTGTCTAGTTAACCACAATAGGGGAAATACATATAACAGTTTTAAAATGAACTGCATCACGAAATACTGCAAAAAATACAAGATCACTCTCTAGCTCTTTCTTTGCCTACTCCTCCCTCGAGTCTTATAAAACCTAATATCTCGGTGCCAAATTCATACAATTCAACATCTAACTCTGATGCCATCTGTCCTAATGTTTGTTCCCTTTCCCACTATATCTTTCTGCATCTTCCAATTCCTCCTTAATTGCCCTTCTGTCGTTACTTATGTTGCAAATTGTCGCTCCATTTTCTTACACACACTACATTCAAAAAGTGTTTGTGAAACCTAATTACTGCAGCTAGTTATGACGTATCTGATATGTTTTTGGCATCTTATTAACAGAATTTTCAAAACTAGCAATATCTCAAAGAAGCTGTTGTATCATAGCATTCAGAATCATCAACACAAAAAATATTATGTATATATATATATATGTGTGTGTGTTTGTTGTTGTTGTTCAGTCCTTCAGTAGTGTCCAGCTCTCGGTGACTATATGGAAGGAGCACACCAGGCACATCTGTCTTTGTTCCTAGTTGTGCTTGTACATATAGTTTTCTTTGCAAATATACTGGAGTGAGTTGCCTGTTCCCAAACTGTCTGCTTTGACCTGCTCATCTTGGGTGACCCTACATGGTATAGCTCACAGCTTCATTGAGGTACATAAGCCACTTCACCACGGCATGGTAGTGATCCAGAAGGAGATGTGTGTATTAGGCAATACTAAAAATATATTTTTAAGCTCCATTATTTTTGACAATATTATAATCTCAGTTAGTTTTTTTTAATTTGTAAACTCAGCAATCCATTTATGAAGATTTGTTTTTCAGTAATTTCTCTATTGGCATCTCATACTATACTAGTACCAGTGAATAGGGGTCCTCATGCAAAATAATTTGGGGGGAGCCCTTGCAACTTTTTTCTATATATATTAAATATATTATATATTTATTCTCTGATTGAGCACCTCTGACTTTGTTGTTTTGTTTATGCAAATTACCCTTATGGATTAGTCTCCCTAAGAGGTATAGGGGACTATTGATGTGAACCCCTTGCTCACTGTGCCTTAGGGAGTTTAGCTACACCTTACTGACGAGGCCCAATGAAGGCCAAAATGTATGTCTGTTGTTTGCTGTTTCTCCTGTTCAGGATAGAATTGCCTGGTATTTCGGGGCTGGATCACTCTAGTGAGTGGGACCAGACTGATATACTACAGGATATATCTCCCTGTGAAGGGCACAAGTGAGCTAAAAGAGGTTGTTCTCAGAGTGAGTTATCATGTCATTTTCTGATTGAGCCCCTCTGATTTTGTTGTGTTGTTTTGTATAATCACATATAATAGTTGTCAAACTGCGAGGCAACTGCGAGCCTCGCGAAGCAAGGCGAGCCCTTGAGTCATTGAAGCTTGCGGGACTTAGACTCCAATTAGTGCCGAAGGCGCTCCTGCAAGCTTCGCAAAGCGAGGCAAGCAGTTTACGCACCCAGGACTTAGGCTGGGGGGGGGGGGATTCCTACCTCGGAAAAATATGAGTATAACGGTCGAACCGTGGTAATTGAAAAAACAAAAAACAAGAAAAATAATAAAAACAAAATAAAACACACTCACACACAGCACAGGGGGAGAGCCAGGAAGTCTGGGAGTGAGGTTGCAAGCAAATTTGACCCATATTTGGGGGTTTTCGTCAAAATGGCGGACCAAAAACGTAAATAATCTGAAACTGCATGAAAACGAGGCTGAGCAAAGACACACGGCAAAGACAGTAACACTTACACGAACAACGCCAGGCACGTGGGACTTTGAAAATAAAACAAACGGCAAGACTTACGGCTACTAAATTGGCCTCTCAAAGCTACCCACAAACGACTTGCGGGTTAAGGCTGGAAAAACCCTACGGTTGATGCTGAAAGCGATTAAAGACACACTACCTGATAAAATATTCCTTTACAAATTATGTTATTTTATCATTTGTTGGAATGGTCATGCACATGCCAATCATGCTGCAAGATGCTGAAAGCGATTAAAGACACACTACCTGATTGAATATTCCTTTAAAAATTATGTTATTTTATCATATGTTGGAATGGTCATGCACATGCCAATATAAAAAGCCATGCTGCAACATGCATACAACAATTAAAGACACATTACCAGATTAAATAGCAACACAAAAACATGAAAGTGATGCCATATTAACCCTTCCTCACTCACAGAGGCTCTAATGTGTGACCCTGGGATATATATATGATTGCATATACATCTCGCTCATCACATCTACATTGAAAACAAATAGTAGCTAAATTACACCGCTACATCACATAGATCAAGTACCAGGGGAACATTTTATTATTAGCTGTTCAGTCCTTCAGTCGTGTCTGACTCTCTGTGCACGTGCATCATCAGCCAACTCACCTTCATCAGGGGTAATCTTTGCTATGCCCATCCTGGAAAGTCCCACGCCATTGCTTTTGGCCATGTGCCAAGATGTATACCCATTCCCATTTGGTGACCTCCCATTATGTTTTGCTAGTCATCAATTTACATTAGTGTTATGTATTTTCCCCAAGTCCCATTCTGGATTGCTAAGTGGTGGTGCTGAAGGGGCTTGTGTACCTGAATAAAGCTGTGAGCTATACCATGTAGGGCCACTGTAGGTGGGCACGTCATAGCATAGAGAGGTCAAACAAATCACAGTCCATTATAAAAGGAACTGGCAACCCACTCCAGTATCACCTGTCATATTCCTATCAGGCCCTCACGGGAATGTGAGGGAAATGTCACTAACTGGACATTTGCATGTGTATTAACCCTTTATGTTGATTATATATGATATATATTATTATATGATATCTAATGCTATTATGACTATTCTTATTGTTATATTTATTGATCTGTTGCATAGTAACTAGGGCTCATTAGTTTACATATATAGGAACTTCTTTCTTCAACTCTTGTCACCTCCTCTCACTCTCGCCTTCAGGACTTTTCTCGTCCTGCCCCATTTCTCTGGAACTCCTTGCCTCGCTCGACCAGATTATCCTCCTGCCTCAAAATATCAAAACCTCACTAAAAACGCATCTCTTTAAAGAAGCGTATCACCTTCCACCCTAACACACTAAGCACCTCTCTCTCCCTCCTTTACCACACACAATACCTTTAGTTTCAATCCTGCAGGGTGCTTTGGGGAAAGCACCATGGACACTGGATTCGAGGCTCAAAGACAGGGCCCTCCTTGCTTTGCTAAGTGTTGATTTGTATTTACCTTTGCCTGGAACTTATCTTATGTACAGAATATGTTGGCGCACTATAAATAAACAATAATAATAATAATGTGACACATATGTGATGTATGTGGATGCCCCATAACCCCAACCATTGGAAACACACTGACATGGTTAGAAAGGTATAACAAAGCTTTATTTCATACACAGAACACAATCAGAAATGGTCAAGACTGTGCATTAATATCATGGGTGTGTTTTGGGCGGATCCCGGGAGAGCAAGAGGCTTGTGGTAAAAAGGGGATACCTACAGGGGGTAATGCCATAGTCTAGAATAAGCATGATGCATAGCACCTACCAGAGTCACATGTGGTCACTACACCACTGCAACCAGAATCTGATGAAAAAAGATCAGAAATCACTCCATTTAATTGACGAAACCATTAAAGTGCATAGCATTTACAACTTGAAATGAAACAGATGATTCAACCTCTGTAATCCAATCTAATTTCACACATACAGTGTGGTGAAAAAAACTAAAATCTGAAAAAAAGTGGTCAACTAGGCACAGGGCCCCAATCCCCCATGGCTGGCATTGGCACCTGCAGTGGCAGTGGTGGAGACATGGGGAGAAGGGGCCGGGCTGCGGGTGACCGGGGGATTCCTCTGGGGTGGAGGAGGCGGGCCTGGGGACTAGAGCGCGTTGCATGGCCTCTGCCTTGACTCCTTGGAATGCGCTCTGGTCCTCCCCAATCCTGAGCAGCCCTGCCAGGTAGGATTCAGTCACCAGATGAGGCCTCCTCTCCTCCCTGTTGCGCCTTGCCAGGCTGCACATGACCTCCGCATGATTGGCGGAGATGCTGGTCTGGATCCGCCGAAGCAACTCCACCTGCTGTCGCATGAGGGCCAGCATCTCCACCTGTGCAGCCTGGCCTGATGTGGGTGATAAAGGCCCGTGGGGCCTGGCCAGGCGAGGAGGTGGCGGTGTCTGAGCAGGGAGGGTCTGGGGCAAAACTGGCAGCGGTGTAGGTGGGCCCGGTGGTGGTGGTGGCAGCCAGTCCAGCGCACTGCTGTGGGGGGAGGAGGTGGTGGCTGGCTCCTGGCATCATCGCTTCAGTTGGAGGGCACTGGCGAGATGCTCAGTCTTTGTAGGAGAGGGATAGTGGGGACAATTCCCGTCGGTGTTGCCAGTGGTCCTGATGGCGACCCCACTAGCCATATGACATCCTCCTCTGAGCCAGGGCCCTCGGTCCTTTTCTTTCCTCCTCCCCCTCGCCGGATCCTGCTGGGCCAGGGACTTGCTCCTCCACTTCCTGCTCTGATGGAGCCGAAGTCCCCACCTCTGGCTCGCCAGTGGACTCAGACCTCCTTGATGCTGAACGAGAGAAAAGAGAGGTATATGTCATTAGTACATTGTTTTATGTGCATTCCTAACTATCTGATATCTAGGCTTGAACCTGGATGATACTCCTAATTGCAACTCAGTTTAGCTATCATTTGCTAGATGTGATCTATTCTTTGGTTCATGGTCTTGATTGTTCTTGGCTCCTAACGCTATCTTGATTCCGGCTGCATTCTGTAACTGTATAGGCTGCAGTGGGCACACCAATACATGGACTCTCTATTGCTTGATTACTGTTGTTGTGCCCAGGAATGACAGTGATTTGTCAGCTTCATGAATTTAATGACGCATCCATCTATCCTTTGTTAATTCCATGGAGCTGACAATGACAGTGTCCTTGTTGGTCATCATGTACATGTGTAGTGTGTGTGATGTACATGTGGTGGCATGTTTATGTATGTGATATTCACCTGACATGGTGGCTGGGTCCTGCTGGGCCACTAGGCCTGAAGCTCCAGTGGCGGGCACCTGGCTCAGAAGGTCCTTGGCAACCCTCTCCCACTCATTATAAGTCACAGTCTGGTTCTTGTCCTCCTTGGCCATCATCCTCCTCACTTTTGCCCTGATGTTGTCAAACCAGTGCTTGACGGACCTAACATCCCTTGGTACTGTGCCTACCACTGTAACCTCAGCCACTACTTCCTTCCATGCCTGAGCCCTAGAACCTGGCCTAACTTCCCTCCCCCCTCCAAGAATCATGGGGTGGCCACGTATAGCACAGAGGAGGATCACATTCTCCTGGTGCGTATAATTGTGAGCCCTGTGTTTGGCCTTAGCCTCTTGCCCTCCGACTGTGGACGGGGATCCTCATCTCCCTGACCTGTCCCTGAGGCCTGTCCCTCCCCCAAATTACCACACCCCCTCTGATCAAGCCCTTCCCCTCTATCCCTCTCCTACATGTGCCTAGTGCTTTGGCCACCCTGCCACCACCCACCTCCTCCTCTACACTCCCATTCTCCTCCTCCTGTTCCTCCCTAGCCTCCTTCACCTCCACCTCCTCCTCCCCACCACTCCTCCTCCCCACCACTACTCCCTATGGCCACCTCTCTCTCCTCTCTCTCCTCCTTGCCTCTCTTCTTCTCCTCCTCCCCACCTTTCCACACCTCTCCCCTCCTCTCTCCTCCCTCCATTATAATCCCAAAAAGAAAATAAGGCTAAATAAAAATAAGTGTTGCTGTATATATAGGATGGGGAAAAAATGTGTGTGTTATGTGTATTTAGTAACTGTTGGGGGATGGGTTGTGGTGGATGGGATTGGGGGGGATCTGACTTGGAACAGCAGGGGGCTGACTTGGAATATGCACTGTGCACATGCTATGTTTGGTTGTGTATGTGAATGATTAATTAATTTGTTGCACACTCAAAATAAAAGTTATCTTGAGGAAACCAGGTACTGATTTCCTACCAGTTCTGTTTTAAAGTGAGATTCCCATGTTCTGAGTTATTATTTAGTCCACATGGTTTGTGCAGAAAATCCAACACAGGACTGAGAATGGCTTCTTTTTGAGACAGTTTAAAAGGGACACTTAATGAAAAAATGAAAAAGAACTGTGCACAATGAAAAAAAATAGTTTCACAGAACTTAATTAAACAGGAAAAAGAGTCTTACATCTAGTTTTAATAAGCATAAAATAAATGTTGATTCCTCTCCAAAATTCTGAAGAGATCTATGACACATCATTGGAAGTTGTGTGTGTGAGAGGCACATTTGCATTTCTGGAGAGCTATTGCTGCAGTAATTGATGCAAGGGATCTGCTTCTGTACCAGTGAGAGAGAAAGGATGTTGTGTCTATTTCAATCTTATTCAGTTATCTTTACAATGGCTTTGTGTAATCCCCACCAACTCTTCACTGATAACCAAAACACATACCCTCATGATTCAGCTCTGGGGAAGTGATGTAACAAACACAAAATGGAATCCTATACTCATAAACCGAGTGTTTAAAAATTCTAATTTTCCCCGAAAATCTTTTATGTAAGTGGAGTACACAGCTGCTAATATTGTTAGTTTGGTGCATACTGCAGTGGTCCTTTAATAGTGAAACACTATAGTTTGAGCACTACAGTGGTCCTTTAAGGGAATAAATGGGAATCTGTTAGTTACACTTTATTTGCACATGCTCTTGCAAAATAATATGACAGTGACCCTTTAAGTGCAAACATTTATTTTGTAGGTTGAAAATCGACCTTGCTCTTTGCTTTTATACAGTAAGTCGGCTAATATGCATATTAGCAAAACCAATCAGATGCCGTTGTTGCTATGGAAGGGCTGATACCCTCTTCTAGTGCTTCATAGTGCACTATGATCACATTTGATCAAGATAGCTGTGGTATGTATTGTATCTGGAGCCACACACCCACGTAATTTGACTAGCTGCCTCCCTCATGTGATGTAGGTAATTAAAAATAAAAGAGTTCTATCTATTGCCCAACTAGGCAGTATGAAAAATAAGCTATATCAGAAGAATCCACCAATTAATAGACTCTCACAATTAAAATGGTAGATAGACAACAAATATACTATAGTTGCTGATCTTTTAAGGGGAAATCTGCAGTGCTCCCCCATGACATTCAGAGAAAAACACCACTTACCATCAAAGGAATGGTGTAACCTATCTCAAGTAAACCTTAATATTACCAAGGTACTTAAACTAAATACCTCAGCCAGGAAAAACCCCTTTGAAAAATGCTGCATAGATAATCCCAATGGCAATACAAATATATCCGTTATATACAATTATCCCTTAGACCAGACCACACCATCTAAACTTCACCATCAATATTCATGGAAATTGGAACTTGCCATTACCCTGACTGACTTGCAATGGAAAAAAATACATAAACAGGTTACAAGCTCCTCCCTCAACACAATCCTTAGAGAAAACTAACACAAGACCATCATGAAATGGTACCTGACTCCAGCCAGGCTGAAACTTTCTGATCCATCTCTAGATGGCAACTGCTTCAGAGGATGTGATTCCCCAGGCACCCTAAAACATGTCCTCTGGGATTGTCCAAAGAGTGTCCATATATGGTTAGAGATATAGGGCCTCATTCTATTACCGGCCGTAAATCGGCCGTAAGGCTGAGATTCCTTGCGGGGGTTCTGTTAACTTGCGATTCTATTATACGGCCCCGCAAGGATCTCCTCTTACGGCCGGCCGCATATCTTGGAACCGGCCGTAAGCTCAGAAATCTAAAAACGCAAAAATAAATTCAAGCCTGCACTGTACAGCTCTGTAAATGCTAGGGATCATATTGGGGGACATGAGGATTAAAAGTAACCCACTCTCAAGCTTGCACATCAGCCCAAACCCGAGTTCAAATTAACTGTTTATTTTCCGGCTGCGGCGTGGGCGGGTCTGAGGTGCTCCAAGCCCTCTGGACTTTTTACATGGATATTTTACGGATATAAAAAAAAAATATTTTACGGATTTGAGTATAGGGTAATTATTTGCTATTTTTGCTAACACCGAATATCACTTTATAGACTCTGCAAAGTGCAGGATGGCTTTATTTGGGCTATTTTATGTGCTTAATTGGTGCTAGCGGGACCTCTTTCCTGCAAGTAAGCTGCGGCTCGCTTTTAGCCTTGCAGAGAGGGTTCCTGGAGCAATTGAATTGCAAATAGGAATTTCTTACGGCCGATTTCCTTGTGGCCGTTTAAGATCAAAGGATTTCCTCCGGCGCGAGCGGCCGCAAGAGATAGCAAGGCATCAGCCGCAAGCCTGCCGGAATCCCCGGCCGGAGGGGAATAGAATAGCCGAATAGCTTGCGGCCGGTCCTTGCGGCCCCGCAACGGCTGCGGCCGCTAATAGAATGAGGCCCATAGAGACTGTGGGGTCACAGGATCCCCCAAAAATTAGAAGAAACTTTATTAGGCCTTTCCATAGAGGGTCTGTAAGAAAAACAATCTCAACTTTTATCAAGTCTACAGTTTTTAGCAGTTAGGATTACGACAGCTAAAACTTGAAAGTCGCCAATACCCGAATATAGTGCAATCTTGAAAAAAATTAAATGTATACATTCTATGAGCACTATCTCAGCTGACCTAGATAATTCCCACAGAAAATGGGCCTCATGTGGGGATACTTGGACTCTATGCATTGGGTGGTAACAAAGCAGGAAAGGACAATAAGAAAGATATAACCTCCAGTGAATCCACTACAATATATCCCTTTCCCCCTTCTCTTCCCTTCCCCTTTATCTATCCTTTCTGCTTCCTTCTACACCCTATCTCTCATTACAATGGCACTTAAGACATACATAAATGTGAAAAATGCTATCAGGAAAAAAAAACAGAGTTAAATGGAAATAAGTGTATTTCTCCATTCTTCAAATGTTATGTCCGCGCTGGTTATGTTTTACCGGTAATGTTCATGTAACACTTTTATAACCCTGTTTCCTTCAAAAAAAACTATTTTACTATACCTTCTGTGCAGGTGTGCTTGTGAACGAAAAAATACCCTATAACTAGTGAGCGGTTATGGAAACCTTTAAATGTTTGTGAAAAATATATGTAATCACTAATATAGTTGACGTACTGCGAGTTTGTGTATAACGATCGCAAAGTTGTGAGTTGTGCATGCAAAGGGGGAGAGGGCGGGAAATGAGGGAGGGAGAGAGGAGGGAAGGAGAGAGAAGGAGGGAAGGAGAGAGAAGGAAGGAAGGGGGAGGTAGAGAACATGTGAGAAGGAAAGAGAGAGAGTAAGGAGAGAGAGAGAGGAGAGAGAGTGAGAAGGAGTGGGAGGGGGAGAGAGAGGAAGGGAGTGAGAGATAGAAGGAGGGAGAGAGAGAGAGAGAGAAGAAGACATAGAGGGTTCACAGAGTGAGCACAGAGAGAGGGAGAGGGTAAACAGAGAGAGGGGGCACAAACAGACAGAAAACACAATTTTTAAGACACTATTATGCCGTCGTTGACTTAAACTTATAACATTGATAGCTGGATCAAGTCAACAGGATACAAACTATTTTATAGAAAATCTTCATGTTAGCAGAATCTGCTACTAAATAAAGTAATCAATCATTTCCAGTTCATAAGTGTCAAGTACAGAGGAAGAAGGATTTGTATTTTGAAGTGAGATTTTCTTTCTTCTGCTTGCTGCATGTGCAGGGAAGGAGAAGGAGTCAGATACAAAAAATCTAATCTTGATGACTGAAATAGCATTCCCTCCCTCAAATGCAGAATAGAAAAAAATAGCACAGAAGATAGACAACATGGAAGCTGTTAAACACAAGCAGTGATAGATAAAAGTATGAGATTCTAAAATAATTGCTTGCATACCTTTTACATATATCACAAATGTGAATGTTTTTCCCTAACTTCAGTGTGTCTTTGAATATTCTGAAATCCCAACAAGGTACCTATTATTTTCTTCATTCTTGATAGACACTTTTGAAAACCTTTTATTTGTTTTTGTGATTCCTTTAAATAAATACACATTTTTAGTAAATCAGGATTAAATCTCACTTGTGTATACTTATTGATGTCCCATTACTGACACACAGTGGCCATCTACATAATAATGAAGACACCTAGAAAAATAGCTATTAACATAATTCCCATTTTGGCTGCATTCCAGTCAGAGTAATTTATTGAGACACTTGTGTAATTAGAGCTTTAAATGATTTGGCTTACCAGAAGTCCAGTTTATCCCAGACATCAGGGATCCTGTGAAAACCTGAGATTCCTGCCAAATGCTTCTATAGGGTCTTGGAAAAAAATATATCTTCTCTTGCAACTCTGTCTGCAACAATCTACTAGGCTCTCAGTGCTGCATAGAGTTACTGGAGCAGTGAAACAGTCTCCAATCCCTCAGAATATCAGGCAAAAAAGAACTAGATAGAAGTAATGGGTAGAAAGTGAAGAGGGGGTAAGTAGTGAATTAACTAGTCATGGGGGTGGAGAAAGGGGATGGGATTAGTATAGTCAATAGAGAGGCATTACTAAGTAACTCAAGTATAGAGGCAGGCAATTTAAAACTATAGACTCATAACAACATAAGGTGTATGCTTGCTTATGCGAAAAGCATGCCAGCAAAAATGGGTAAATTAGAATTTTTAGAGATTAATCTTAAATAGGATTTAATAAGCATTACTGAAACATGGTGGGAAGACACTCATGACTGGACTGTTAATCTGGATGGCTAGAGGAGAAAGGATTTGAGAAAGGATTTGACTGTATGTTAAGTCTGAATTTAAGCCTATAATCAGAGAAGATCAGGGGTGGTGCTACTGCCGGTGCAAGCAGTGCTATGAACTAGGGTGCAGCTCTGAGGGGGGCCAGTTCAGTCTTCTTTTTTCTTTTAATAGTAAAAATATTTCCCAATTCTGTGCACCCATGGTCCCACCCCTGGCACCCTTAGACCAGCCCCCGGCACCTGTGGACCCACTGTCAGCACCCATGGACACGCCCCCAGAACCTGTTGCCCTTCCTTCGACAACCAGATAGCCACCTTCTATCTCCATCATGAGTGCTTTCTACTGTACTGGAGCCCCAGAGGAGGAGGAGACTAAGAGCACTAAGAGAGGCCCAGATACCATGACCAGGAAAGGTGAGAGAGGGGGAGACAGAAGTGGGGAGAGAGAGAAAGGAGGGAGGAGTGGAAGAGGGAAGGAAAAAGACGGGAGAGTATATATAGATTTCAGCACGAATGTATCCATTTTAGAGCTTCTCACATTCAGTTATTTATGGTGATCTCACTGGACTGATTCTCCAACACATTGTGAAGGACAACTCATCTCTACTTAGAATCCAGCTTTCCATTTCCTCTCTTATCACCTGTCTTACAGCCACATTAAATTTGGGCTTCTTGTTAAAGCGTAGCCCATAATGTTGATACAGCTATTAAATACAGCTATTAAATTAGTCCAGTAACGCAGGCCGCAGACAACTTAAAGGTTAGAAAGCAGCAAGGCCGAAAAAATGCCTACGGGACGTGGACGTGGAACTCCGCAGCTCGCAAATCCTTTGATCTGTCAAGCCCGTAACCGCTACAAATCCTATCATGCTATTAAATTGTGACAAAGTATTCATGTTAGCAGACTCTGCTACTGTATAAAGTAATCAATCATTTCCAGTTCATAGATGTCAGGTACAGAGAAAGAAGGATTTGTATTTTGAAGTGAGATTTTCTTCCTTCTGCTTGCTGCATGTGCAGGGAAGGAGAAGGAGTCAGATACAAAAAATATAATCTTGATGACTGCAATAACACCCCCTCCCTCAAATGCAGAATAGAAAAAATAGCACAGAAGCCAGACAACATGGAAGCTGTTAAACACAAGCAGTGATAGCTAAAAGTTGAGATTCTAAAATAATTGCTTACATAACTTTTACATATATCACAAATGTGCAGTATTTCTTTGAAGATTCTGAAATCCCAACAAGATACCTATTATTTGCTTCATTCTTGATATACACTGTCAAAAATATTTTATTTGTGTCTGGGATTCCTTTAAATAAATCCTTTCATCTGTCAAGTCAGTATCTGCTACAAATCCTGTCATGCTATTAAATTGTGACAAAGTCACCCACGAGCTAGCCAGTAACACGCAAATGGAGCCCAAAGCCCAACGTGTGCTGGAGAGGACTCGCAAGGGGGGTAAAGACCAATATGTAGCCCCGTAAATGCAAATAAAAACACACTACTGTACTTTTATTAAAAGTGAAAGTGATGTTAGGTCTTAGAATTAATAGCACAACATTGTCAAGCTCGCAAATTGGCCCATAAAAATACTTTTTTTCATGTTTGATTTCCGTGTTCTATCGATCCTGGCAATCAATGTGTTAATACATATACTGTAACTTGCATGTAATAGAATATCATTTTTATGGCTTTATTAATATTGCATTATTATGGAATGTGGCTCTGTCTAAATCCATAACTACAGTCTACACTGTTTGATCGTCCGCAAGGCTGCAAATCCAAAGTTCTACAAACGAGCTACGATTTGAGTCGAAAGCTCATAGCTCGCAGCCCATTCTCATTTAATAGCAACAAAACTCTACCACATTTCAAGCCCGCAGCCATTGCGAGCTTCACGTTGGAGTTACGGGCTTCTAATGTAATAGGGCTGTTAATTTGCACCCTCTGCCTTGCTTGATTTACTATGCCCTTCGAATGAGCCTATAGAAGCCTCCTAGCACTAGACCAACTTTTCTCTGCCTTTATCTGTCCACCTCAAAATTCAGCAGTCTATTTAGTTCTCTGACAATCCATACATTGTCTCTCATGCTCTTGTACTGGTCTATGGTATAGTAAGTACACACTATGCACAGAAGTGCTACTGTACTACTTAGCCAGTGCGAAGGATTTTTTTTTTTTATAATGCTTTTTCCACCTGTTTTATTTTATGTTCTTGTATGTCTACCCTCATTGTCTCCAGGCAGAATTATCTGTTCTCTAAATTCAATGCACTATTTTGCTCAGCTATATTTTTCACCAGCCTAAAACTTGGTTAAACATAAGAATATTTATTCTCTCAATATTTTAATAAAAGTCTTTAAATTAATAAATTGCAAGCATCTAAATCAACACTGATTTAGTATGAACATGCAGTGCACTCTATTACCCTTTCATTTTTGAGAACTTGTCCTTTTTTCTGCTACATTGCATCTACTACCCTTCCAATGAGCTAAACAAGTTGGGATTTTTACAGATTTCTTCATGTTTGCACTAAAAACCCAGATATTTTCAACACGTTTCAATGTTCTCTAAAGCACCCTTACTAATGAAACCTCTTGTTTCATTCTTCCCCTACAATTTCTCATTTCTCTCACTGTACTCTGACTTGTGTGACTAATCAACAAACAAGTAAACAATTGCACTACAGAAAATGTTCGTAAAAAAAGAGTAATAAGAATAAAAACAATTGCTGTTCTTCACCCTTTTTTTGCTACAGTATGGCTTTTATCCTCGATATTCAACTAGAACAGCACTCCCTTAAGTCACAAAAGATTTGCTCATGGCCTTGTCAAAGGACAATTCGCTTGAACTTTGGTATTTTCTCAAACCATTGCCATGCCACATACTCCCACCCAAATAACACTTCTAGAATGTCTTTCATGAGTTCATCTTACTTCCCACTTACTATTGGGGTACTGACAGTCCTGGTCCCCTAGCTCTTTTGCTTCAGCTACATATATAAGTTCTAAATGCCCATATATCTGTCTGTGCTGCATGTGTATATCATTTAGATCTTCTCACATTCTAAAGGTGAAAAATATTTCAGAATTTCACAGATGTAATAACTCTTACTGTAGAGTCAATGTGTATTTCTGCTTTTCAATTTTGTACTACATTTGTTTTAATACCATTTATATATTCCTTATTTAATTGAGGAAAGTAATGTGTGGAAAGTACAGCACTAAATTTAGATTTAGCAACAAGTGCTAGAGAAGAGACATAAATAAACTCAGTGCATGTACTGTAATTCTAATACTTGCATTCACACATGTAACATATACAGTGTTTATGGTATATCAAAACATCCAAGTCTTTTCAGAAAAAATCTTTATATTGCTACTAATTTAATTAAGGATTAATTGATTAGTAGAGTCATAAATTGGCATTTATAGATTAGCATTCAGACTTTTGAAATGCATTTTTTTATTTTTTACATCTCTGTTTATTTTTACTAATTATCTGTTATTACCCTTACATGAGAAGAGAAGAAATTATCTTTAAATTTGTTTTTGTAACGCTGTTTGATTTCTGTTGTGTTTTGTAGTTGATGCATGTGCCTAAAATGTGTTTCCATTAAAATAAATGAGATATGGTAATTATTAGTAAGGAACACGCAACTGTACATGTAACATACCATACAACAGGACCAAATAAATGACTTGTTTGAGACTGCCGAACCCCCAGGAACGCCATCTGCTGATTCAGAAGAGCTGTTCCCCGATCGCCTTCAGTGGCAAGCCTTTGCCATTGCTGCTTCCTAATACTGGTGATCAGGATGCTTTTCTCCTGGATCACCTCCAACCTGCAGGTATCTATGTGGCAAAATATGTCATCAAACCAGTAATGGTTTCCCTTGGTCTTTTAGGTCTGGATAAATCCCTAATTGGTGTCTCCATCCCCGCCAAGCCTCTGTAAACATCTTTAGCTTCTGGTTACAGCCCTGAAATCCCACCACTGCCACCAGCTGTGATAATCCAGAGGCTGGGGCTATTACTGCCCAGGGCCACCTGCTATAAACTACAGGTTAACTACCCACACAGCCAGTTTGGGTTCTTGGAAATCTTTGCATCCAGCACCCTGATATCTGGCTTCTGTATCAATCAGGGTCTCTCCATCAGGAATCAGCACTTCCAGGAGTCTCAGTAACCTTCCCATGATATTGACCTGAACAAGTTACTTGCAGGGTGGAGATAGGATCAGTATCGCAGCCACCAGGAGCAAATAAGAGAACATACCATTTATATATGTCTCAGTGATGAACTGATTTATTTTTGGAAAGTCCACAATATTTATAGAGGTTAAATACAGAGGGTGGTGTATACAACACAACAATGACAGCAAGTGGCAGACAAACACAGGAGATTGACTTCACATGGGGTCTAATAGTCTGGCATCTTGTCTGGTACCTGTGAACAATAGGCCAACCTCCAAATACACATAATGCTGTCTCCATGTCTAGTGGTCCAGACCTGAAATAGAGTACATTAACTTTATCTGGCAAACAACAGGACAAAACAGATTACAATACAATAGAGCCAAGCAGTCTATCCTTTATGTTGGCTCAATGGGCTAAGATCCGGGAAATGGACACTTCTCCTTTTAGTAATATACTTTTGTACACTCTTCATTGGTATAACTCAGCAACAGTATTCTTATGCTGACCCATACAGTGAGGACTCTTATTTATAGCAGGTTTTCCCTACACTCATTACTTCAGTGAAAAGTTAACCAACAACAGACCTATCTAGGTGATTCTAGCATGCCGTGCTCTGCACAGAAAATGAGGTGAGGGTTAACGTCTGTTTTTCTTTTACTCACTAAAAAAGCACTACAAATGATTAAATGTCAAGGTTATTTGACACTTAACAATCCGATATCAACATATGTGTGATTAAAAAAGTTGATATGTTGGTATTAAGCCTGTTTTATGATACAAATCCAGGGTAACACACAACTCAGTACTCAATGAGTTGATACACATCACAAAACCATGTTGTCTAGGAACAAATACTCTAATGCATTGTCTAAAAATATATCATTATTCAACACAAAATAAACACATCTTTATTTATTGAAGCTATAAATGCAAATGCCACATCTTTTTAATAGCAAAATATATAAATACCTAAAAAAATGTCTTTATATATATCTCTAATGTTTCCTTGCTGCAACCTAGTTACGGCACTTGTTACAGCAATTCCCACTCATTATAATATTTATGATGTTCACATTTCCTATTGGCTCCTAGAGCCCTGTCTCAACTGTAAAGCTTTGTTGGGCTACTACCTACAGAGAAATCTGTTGCTGCAAAGGGGGGAAAAAGCTCCTGCAGCCGATTTACTTAATTGTCCTAACTTAGAGCGCTTGATTCACATGGAGGCCATCATGAATAAAAGACATTGCTAGCTCTATTGTGAATGTGCGTGGGAAAGAAGACAGGCAAACTCTGGAAGTGTTTGTAGAAAAAACACTGAGGAAACCACAGGGGATACATAAAGGTAGCATATAGCCAGCCAAAACAAGGAAAAGTATGGCAAGAAAGCCCAGTATAGAAATAAATAATACAGTACATGACAAAATAATAAACATCATGCATATTTAAGCATAAAAGCCAATAGGTGGAAGTCCGCCAAACACAGAAAGCTTGTCTTCAAGAATTTTATATGAATCATACCTTTATACCTCTGGTTCACTTAAAGAGGGATTATCATAAATTTTGCACATATGTGCTTTTGGCCCTGTTGAAGTAAGAGAAAAGGTCACCCTGCTATGGACCCTATTCAAAAAGGGCTTCATGAGTTATCAAAGAAATATAATGTCCTGGACACAGGATAGGAATAAGACTGACCTTGGTCTTTGGGAGGAGCCGTATATATGTTAATGTCTTGTTCCTGTCCTAATCAGGAGGAGGAGCAAATACCCCAAAGTAATTGCTGCCATGAACTAGTCCAGAAAACGTTAATATTGATGTAAGTGTTAAAAAGTCAATGCATCATAAAGAGCTAATTCCTATGAAAGATTTTAAGATTAAGTGAGATTCTGCTCACAGGAAAATGCAGTCCTTTCTATCAGTATTTTTCAAATTGTGCTCTGTGGGACCTAGAACTTCTATTTTATGTGGCCAAGAAGTCCATAAAAATGATTGTTGTTCAGGTTAACGAATACAAGCGTGAGAGCTGGATCTCAAACGCCAACATTAGGGTCCTGCTCCTCAATATTAACCTCTCACTTTCCTTCTTTATGGAGCTCATTTCCTTTGGATATAATTTAACTTGGTCTGGATATTAATTCCTACCTACTAGTACTCTTCCAGATCTCCCTCCAGGTACCATACCATTGTGTTTCATCTCATTATTGAATATGCAAATTGAACATACAATAAAAGACTATACAATTAATTTTGATCAATGATCTTGTTGGTCAGCTCACATTTTGTGAGACCTCCCTAATTACAGAAATGGGCTTTAGCTCCAAGGACACTAATTTAGTTTGTTGACTTTTGAGGCTTATTTTTCTTTATTTTGAAAGAAACAGTTATTGTTCTTTTTCTCTATTCCATCCTTTTACCTTCTCTTATTTTTTGCACCACCTACCATCATTTACCTACTTATTATTTATGTGTTCATTCTCTTTTTATTTGTAACCTGTTTTGTATTTCTTGATAGATAGCTTTTTTTGAACTTTAAAAATGATTCTGAATCATGAAAAAAATGTCTAATGTATAAATTAAGATATTAAATAAGTGTTTAATGAAAAAATAACCTAAAAATGCAGAAAAGGTCTCAAATCATATACTGTAATTCATTCTCATACAGTCTATACCAGATCACTGTAGAAAGTACAGCACTTTTCTCCTTTTAATCTTTATAAAATGCCAAATCTAAATGCACTATCTTATAACCATCAATATAAATATTTATATTTATAGTTACATAAAAAGTGTTATTAATTATTTGATTGTTGTAAAGTAGCATTTAATGATACACCAGCTTCTAGCGCTTTATTTGGTAAAAGGATCTATGTCAATCTTTTCCTTTAGTTCTTGCCAACTCTGCTCTTACCAGTAATGTGAATAGTAAGAGATTTTAGTCAATTGTTCTGCAGTACAACAACCTGGCATCAGGCCCATCTGATATAATAGATGTTTCGCTTTTGCCCTGTAAAACCACTTATGTCTTATCCTTTGTGCGTGATAGGGGATTATCAGTGTGAAACTTTATGGTGCCATATAATTTTTATTGAAATAGACTTGTCATGTTCTTGTTATGGGCATAAAGCCAAGGGGAGCCATGCGAACTGTAACAAAAGGGTTGTGCCAGGCAAGAATCTCTGATCCACTGAATTCACCTGGGGCATTAACAGAGCAGTGCTTCAGGGGATGTTCTGCACCATTATTCATTCTAGTTAATGCTGGAACAGGAGCATTATACAGTGGATAAAAAAAGTCTACACACCCCTGTTAAAATGTCAGGTCTCTGTGCTGTAAAAAAATGAGACAAAGATAAATCATTTCAGAAGTTTTTCCACCTTTAATGTGACCTATAAACTGTACAACTCAACTGAAAAACAAACTGAAATCTTTTAGGTAGAGGGAAGGGAAAATATAAAAATAAAATAATATGGTTGCATAAGTATGCACACCCTTAAACTAATACTTTGTCGAAGCACCTTTTGATTTTATTACAGCACTCAGTCTTTTTGGGTATGAGTCTATCAGCATGGCACATTTTGACTTGGAAAGATTTGCCCACTCTTCTTTGCAAAAACACTCCAAATCTGCCAGATTGCGAGGGTATCTCCTGTGCACAGCTCTCTTCAGATCAACCCACAGATTTTCAATCGGATTCAGGTCTGAATCCGATTGAAAATCTGGGCCATTCCAAAACTTTAATGAAGTGAAGCCATTCCTTTGTCGATTTGGATGTATGCTTTGGGCCGTTGTCATGCTGAAAGATGAAGTTCCTCTTCATGTTCAGCTTTCTAGCAGAAGCCTGAAGGTTTTGTGCCAATATTGGCTGGTATTTGGAACTTTTCATAATTCCCTCTATCATAACTAAGGCCCCAGTTCCAGCTGAAGAAAAACAGCCCCAAAGTATGATGATGCCACCACCATGCTTCACTGTGGGTATGGTGTTCCTTTGGTGATGTGCAGTGTTGTTTTTGCGCCAAACATATCTTTTGGAATTATGGTTCAAAAAGTTCAACCTTGGTTTCATCAGACCATAACACCTTTTCCCACATGCTTTTGGGAGACTTCAGATGTGTTTTTGCAAAATGTAGCCTGGCTTGGATGTTTTTCTTAGTAAGAAAAGGCTTTTGTCTTGCCACTTTACCCCATAGCCCAGACATATGAAGAATACGGGAGATTGTTGTCACATGTACCACACAGCCAGTACTTGCCAGATATTCCTGCAGCTCCTTTAAGTTGCTGTAGGCTTCTTGGTAGCCTCCCAGACCAGTTTTCTTCTCATCTTTTCATCAATTTTGGAGGGAGCTCCAGTTCTTGGTAATGTCACTGTTGTGCCATATTTTCTCCACTTGATGATGACTGTTTTCACTGTGTTCCATGGTATATCTAATGCCTTGGAAATTCTTTTGTACCCTTCTCCTGACTGATACCTTTTAAGAATGAGATCCCTCTGATGCTTTGGAAGCTCTCTGTGGACCATGGCTTTTGCTGTGGGATGTGGCTCAGAAAATTTTAGAAAGACCAACCACTGCAGCTGAACTTTATTTGGGGTTAATCAGAGGAACTCTAAATGATGGCAGGTGTATGCTGACTCCTTTTTAACACGATTTGGAATGTGATTGCTTAATTCTGAACACAGCTACATCCCCAGTTATAAGAGGGTGTGTAGACTTATGCAACCACATTATTTTTCCTTTTTTTTTTCTTCCCTCCACTTAAATTATTTTAGTTTGTTTTTCAATTGAGTTGTACAGTTTATAGGTCACATTAAAGGTGAAAAGAGTTCTGAAATGATTTATCTTTGTCTCATTTTTTTACAGCACAGATACCTAACATTTTAAGAGGGGTGTGTAGACTTTTTATATCCACTGTACATGTTGGTGAATAAAATTGTGTCTGTTTTTTTTTTCTTTATGAGTTCATACAGTATAGGACTGTTTCGAATTAACCTGTCATTACTGGAAAGACAAGAAACTCAGAAATATAGATTTTGAAGCAAGTACGAAACGATAAGGTTATCTGGTCATGTAATTAGAAACACAGACATACGTAAAGGAATGCATTTTTTTTCTTTCTTGCATCTGAGACTATTTAATAATGGTTCACAGTGTTTCTTTAATGAAAACAAAGGACCTGGAGCAAAATAAACTGGATATATAACTGCCCATGGTAGGTTGTCCCAGTCATCTAATGCCCAAGAATTGTTTGCCAGTGAGATCTACAAACTACTGTACTCTGTGCACAAAAAAGACGTTTCCTGTTTCAATGAAGGAACACTGCTTAATTTTTCTTTAATCTTTTGAATAACTCAACCTCATAGCAAGCAATATTTTCTAAAAACCAAAAAAAGCTCAACCTTTTAAATTAAATGCAGCTAATTTTTACAGTGAGGTTCAATTTTATTTTCTGACCTGATTCTGTATACTAAATTTTCATGATGGTGAGATTACCAGTAGTCCTGTTGAAAGCAATAGCAATTTTAGCACCCACATTTCGGTTGTGCTGTTGTGAATTCTCCCATAATCAACAGAAACCAAAATGGTAGATTTCTCTGCAGGATAAATACATATAAAAATTAATAAATTCAAGTTTATTTTTTTATTTTTTTTGCATTCCAAAAATTTTTTGTATTCCCAAGTGTATCTCTTCAAGTAAGTATAATTTAAATATGGGACTACAATGTTTCTTGAAAGACTTACTTAATATTTTCATGCAAAAGCAACTTCAAACATGTACATTTAAAAGCATGATAGCAAAAAGTTGTGCTCGATTTCCCTTTAATCCTTGGGATAGCTTTACACATACCTCACAGATTGTTGATTTCTTTTAGTTCATCACTGGTAATATTAATTAATCACTGGAAATATAATGTTAAACATTACTGGTAACTGATATATTCTACAATAATTGCATAATTTGCATGTCGTGACGACAAAGCTTTTTCATATGATGCTCATATATGAAAATGCACACAGTGTGAAGTTCAAATTATATTGAACACTTTTCCCTTTTATTGCTCAAAAACATTTTTTATAGGCCTTGGGATAAATGAAATGTAGAGAATAGAGAAGAAATTAAGGAAAACTTGGACTACGTTTAATTTGCAGCTGTATGCAGGGGAAAGGCATTCCTGGCTTGTGATGATTTGTATGTCTGGTGTGTGTGTGAGAGTGATCCTATAAGTGTTTTTTATTCCATGATATCACTGAGAGCATAAGCAACATTCTGTAATGTCAAGGAGCTAGCAGGATTACAGAGAGAGCAGCATCAACTTTTTTAACTCAATTCTGGAATTGATGACATTTCTCCTGTGCATCTCCTACTTTCATAAGGAGAGCTTTTAAAACACATGGATCACTAATTTCAGGCTATGTCGCAAAATAAGAGCCCTATGTAAATCAGGTGCTCTAAGTTAGGGGGCTGGCAACAAAAGGGCTGCAGGAGATTTTTTGGACCTAATTTACAACAGTCTGCTAATGCTTTGGTCCCTTGCATTAGGACAATCAGGTCACATTCGTAAACCATGCCTTAGGCAGTAGCACTGAAGAAGCTGGATTAAGGCACCCGCACAACGGTTCTCCAATCTGCTAGCTGCTATGGCTATTCTTGTGCACCACAGCCATAGAGAGGGTGAGAGTTAGGGGAAGGCATAGTAATGGTAGTTCTGGTGTGGGCGGGAGGTGAGGTAGAGGGAGGGTGTGATGAGCACATAGAACGAAGCACACATAGTTCAGGGCCTGATATCAGAGGAGGGAGTGGGGGGGGGGGAGGGCCAGGTCTCAGGGTCATAGCAGGGAGATACAGATCCCAGTACACAGTTGGGGGGAAAAGAGACTGGAGCAAAACAGAGAACCCCTAGCTACAAGCCAGTGGAGATGGTAGTACTTCTCGATGCCATCCATGCCCGTGCCCACATTATTACAGGGAAGTTAAGGCTGGTCCCAGTGGTCAGCCCTGGAAGGAGGTAGCAGTCGCAGTGACCGAGGTGGGTTATTGCCATAGGGATGTGAGGTCTGTTAGGCACCGTTATGATGACAGCCAGGCTAAGGTCAGAAGGATGATGAAGGAGGAGGCCAGAGGAGCAGCATTAGCAAGGGATGGCTGCAGTGCCGCAGTATATATATGCATGTGCTACAGAGGCCAGCCCGCAGCAACAATCAAGATATTCTAACGAGTTAAGGACACACAAGCTCAGATGACAGAGCAACGATCCCATCAAGGATAGCTTAAAAAATTATCTACGATGTGACCTATTCAGGTTCAGAATAACTGCATGGCAGATAGATAGGAAGACACATAAATGATATGATCTTATACCATTATTCTCTCATTACAGCTGCCAGCACCTGGCCCCTCAGCACCTCCCCACTGGGCACCACCACCACCTCCTCCTCCCACATATCTGCCTGGCAGTGTCAGATCTCCATCCCCATGTCCAGCTTCGGAGGCCAACATGGGGGAGATGCTGGTCTTGCTCAGAGACTGTAGGGACTGCATCCATGGGATTCAGGCCAGCATCTCCTCCCACCAGGCATTTGTCTGCCGCAGCCTCGGGAGCATACAGAGGGATGTAAGAACACATCACAATCAGGTGGAGTTGTATCTGGCTATGCTGCTCCAGGCAGTGCATAACCAGAGCTCGCTAACCCACTTCAGCCTGGACATGGCCCAGCGTGTTCTGGTTGCTAGCACCACCTCCTCCACCCCAGAGGCCTCTCCTGCTCACCCACAGCCTGGCCTGTCCTTGCATCCCTCCATGCCTACACCAGTGCAGCTACCTCTAGGGGGAATGCCCGCCCCTCCACCACTATGCCTCCCTTGGGGGGTGGGGGCTTCTTAACAATCCATTGGTCCAGGTGTTAACATATTCTAGCCTGTCTGCAGAGTATTGGATCATGGCCTATGGTGATGTTTTATTATCAGATGACTACCTCTTTTCTGTGTACATGTAGGGTTATGTTTAGCATTTCACCAATTGATGGTCACAGAGGAATGCTGCTGTGAAGAGATGGTGCAGTTTGCCTTAAGATGTTTTATCTTTTTTTAATTTCTTTAGGCACAATTCAGGTCCATGAAGGCATCCTTATCTGCACACAGTGCTACAAAACAATGTAAGTGACATATATACAAAGTAGCTATCAGTAAACCATTCCATCAATGACATCCCCCACCAGAATGATCTCCAACGCCATTATACAATCATATAGCATGTTCAATATCACATTTTTATGCAGCTCAGTTTAACTTATCCCAATGCACATATGGGACTATCAAAAAGTTAGTTAATCATGTCATCCCCTCATCAATCTGAGAATACAAACTTTAGTCTGATGTAAGCAACAGACATTATGACTGCTGACCTTTGTCTACTCTCAGTATTAATGGATACAGAAATAGGCATTATGATATCCTAACAATCAGTTATAATCTGATGACACATGTATATAGGATGAATGGGATATTCATGAGGCTGAAATCTCCTAGAGAGATGATGATAGTAGTCAGGCCCCACTGATTTTGGTAACAACTAAGCATTTCTTGTGGGATGCCACATCATTACTCATGGTGATGGCAAGTAATTTCTCATAACAGATAGAGTTTGCACTGCTTGCTGATGAAGTTCCGTTACAGTAAATTGGTTTAATGTCACGGTTAAGTAGTTACCACTGTACTGTACCTACAGATTTTTGTAATTGTTTCTTTTTTTCTTCTGCCTTTTTTAGTTTAGGACCACCTCTTTTCTTTTGGATTATTGCTTTTTTGGATTATACTGTATATGTGTTTTTAAATTGGATTACATAATCCTTGATTTCAAACTTCTGTGTAATTTAGCAGATGAAGACATGGTGTATGTGCTATGCACACTAGTAGTTACTGTAGTGTAATGACCACACGTGACCCTAGTAGTTGCTATGCATAATTCTTATTATACAGTATTACCTTGACCCCTTTAGGTATGGTCATTTTTCCAACCTCTTGTCCTTTCGGATCCACCCATACATGAGAGTAGGAGCCAAAGAAAATCTGGGGCGGATACCGCATATAGTATAAGAATACAACACAACTGCTTCTCTACACACATTGAACAATCCCCCTCAGTTCATACACCCATACGCCCACACCCATGATATTAATGCATGGTCGGATATGTTTATGACTGTGCTCTGTGTAGTCAACAAAGGATGGTTTTGTTATACCGTTATCCATGTTCTGTGTGTTTATTAAGCTACTATATTGGAGACATCCACATACATAACAATGATTTAACAGCCTTATTAAATTGCAATTCGGCAAATTCTAAAGGGCTCTTTATAAGCACAGACATAATTTTTTACAGAAGTTTTTAGTTAGTGAAGACCTTGCTTTTAGATAGAAGTTCACTGACTGAAAAACTTCTGTAAAAAATATGCTATGTGCTTAAATTGAGCCCTTTAGAATTTGCCAAATCGCAATTTAATAAGGCTGTAAATGTTTAGTTTTAGTAAATTGGTCATCATCTTGTATTGGCATGCCTTCATGCAGTTTATGTCTATAAATTTGTGTTTGCCTGTCAATAAACCTATGTAAATAATGGATTGATGTTATTTTGGTCAAGTGCTTCCACTTTCTATAGTATATCTGATGTTTAACATCAATTTTTAATATCAGTTCACATATTGGTGCACACAACTATTTCTGCATGACGTATGACATGATGACGACATATATATCCTTTATTTTCATTGTGAAACATTGTTCTATGAGCATTCTTGAACATCATAGTGACACAGGCATTAGTTACATGTTCTAACACTTATTTCAATGTTATTATCACTATTTTCTAAAACATGCCTGAACAACATAAATAGCATTACTGTGAGCTAATACTGTGATACATATACATAGTGGGCCTCACCATTCCCCTGATGGGTTGTTAAACATATGACATAGTAATATATGGTTAATATATAGATTGACACTATCACGGATTGTCACGTGAAGAGTCTTGGTGTACATGTTGCCACTTGCACATCATCAGTGGTGTGGGACTTGCCAGGACAGAAGTAGCCATGATACCTGTTGATGGAGGTAAGATTTGTGGTGCTGCTTGTGACTCTCCACTGCCTCCTTTTGTGTTTTTTAGGACTTCATGTAGAGCTTCAGGAGATGAGCCTAATCCCCCTTGGGATGATCTATCCCTATATGGCCATGTCCCTGTGCCTATGACACCCTGTTCCTAAGGTGCTCCATGATCTACCTTTGAGGATCACCTCCCCCATTCATCCAGCATCATTGTCAGGCAGTCCTCTGTTTCAGGCCTCCTGCTGCCCATGTTGACCTATCTCCCCCCATCCATCGCAGTGTATGGGACCCCATTTTAATGTGTAAATGCCATACCTTTCCTTAGATGATCTCTGAGTGTACTGTGCTGCTGATCCGTATAGTTGCAGAGTATTGTTTGTGGCGTGTGTATCCCTTTAATGGTGCGTTCTTGATAGCATCTGCTGTGCTCAATGTGTGTTTGGTGATTGTTATTAACCTGTTGCGTACACTGCCTATGTTCCCCTGTATGCTGTGATATGTCATGTGGAGATGTAATCTTTCCATTAGTAAGTGACACTTATTGATGTATTTATGTGATTGTACATTTTCACATTTTTGTGACTGTGAGATTGTATTTGTAATGGAGTTGTGTAATTTCTGAAGCTATTTCTGATTGTGATGTGTCTAGAAGGTTTCTGCAGCTTTGAGCTGTTTCCTGTTTCCATATGTCTGATAAGTCACATGTGAGTATTAGTGTTAGTATTCATTTTCTGTTGCTCATATGTGCCACTAGTAGTGAGAATCCTTTATTTGTAATGATTTAGCATGCTTTTGTATTGTTTTCTTGTCCTTTTAAGAGGTGCTGCAGCAGTCCCCCATTGTATTCAAAGTCATTGCATGTGGTGTTTAGTGCCGGTTATAATGTATCCATTTGTTTGCAGTTACGGCAGTGCCCTGGTTTGTGAGCTATCCATAATATTTGATAAGCATAGGTATTGTGGGTGATAGTCTTTCGGAGTAACTCGTAATCTATAGCCAGTGTGAAAAATCAATGGAAAAATGATCCGTAACTTTGAAATTGCAGCCTGCCCCAGTGACTCTTTGCAGTTGTCTCGCAATGTTTTAGGGATGGGTGATTAACATAGCTAGATAGAAATATGTATGCCACTACGCACTCACTATTGGTTTTTCAGGGATTAGCATAAGGCCCTAAAAATGAGACCAACAACAGAAGGTGCTAGAATGACACAAATAGGAAGCATAAGGAGTTTTAAACTCAAAGCTTTTATTAAATTGCTTTAGCAGGTTTAGTCACACAGTGGCATTTGGGATAACCATGCCATGGGAAAAACAGCAGCAGATCACATAAAAGCCTTTTGGTATCTGTTCCTCTTCAGTGGCACTAGGGAGAGGAGGTGCTTTTCTTAATTGGTGGGGTGGAATGCTCCCCTCTGGTGCCACTGCATGTCACGGATGCGCCTGACAGACTGGATCTGGGGGTGCTGGGCGCCAAAATCTGAGCTGTCCTTGTAGTCCCCCTTTTCAAACAGGTACTGGTATCCTCTATATCCTGGGTACTGATAGCCAACCCAACTGCAATGAGACAGTATAGTGTAATGTCAAGTGGCCATAAGACCAATGTATGCTAATATAAATCGTGATTGTATTCATCATCTATATCAGAAATGTAGCAACATTTTTTTAAATAAAATCTGATTTTTCTACTAAACATGGTGTTCAATGAGCAAAACTATATTTCTCTTCTTATGTTGTTACAAACTACAGTGGTCCAAACATAATGATCTTCAAGATACCTGCATATTAATAAGAGTTCCAGTTTTTGCTATAAAGCATTATCTTCTAAATCAGTAATCACCAAACAGTGATTCCCTGTAAGGAAACTCTATCACCAGGACTAATAATTCACTAAACTGGGGGATAAGTAGGCAGCTTTTAAAAATACTTCCTCCATTTCCATTGTTTTACATTTTCTTTGATTTGTTCTTGAAGTAGATGCTAATATTCCAGTAGCATAGCCAAACACTGTTGAATTAGATGAGGATAATTGTGTAACTGTGGGATTTCTATGCCCACAGTAACATAATGTAGATGGTCCATGAAGAAACAATAAGATCAAAATAGGCCAAGACAGACTGTGATGTTGCCACTTGCAAAGGCAAAACCTACATCTCCATTGACAATGAGGTAGCAAGTAACAGAGCCTTCACTGTAGTGAGTAGGCAATGGGTAATATAGTACTGTAATACGGACATATGTCTCTTGGGACTAATATAAGGAAATGTCTTCAAAATGTAATGAAATGTACATTTCATTTGATCCTATTCCCAGTGCATACAATATAATGATGATCTTTTAAGCATTTGCAGTGAGACTTTATCCTAAAACGATACTGTCTGACAAATGGCATTATTAAAACATGTTAAAATGAAATGTGATTAATAAAACATGGCCTAACTTGTGTTTCTTTGTAGTATGTTTCCATACCTAAGTGATGTAAGTCCCTTAGGCAGGCCTATTAGCTCTTATAACAAGTATTGCCTTATGGTACTGAGAGCACCACTACTCACCATTCTTTTTATGTAAACGTCTCTATTTCCTTTTTTCACAAATACATTTGAAGGGAGTAAATTATATTGTATCCATTATAATCTATATGTAAATAGTCTTAAAACGACTTCTGTCCATCTGAGTACGATCACTGAACTGATTGCAGTTTTATATATAGAACATGTGTCAGTCACTTGTCATGCAGAGATGAATGTTGTATCTTTGCATTTAATACTCACGTCCCGCTTTGTACTCTCACAGAAGACACTTTCTCTTGGTAGCCATGAGCATGGAAACTTGGGACGTCGTCATCAATTATCTCAATCTTCTTTCCAGTGAAGCTTGGGTTTTCGTAGAGGACAATCTTATGCTCTTGGCTATCCTACAGATGCACATAAGTATAAATGTTATAAAGTTATAAAGATAATCATACAATAAATACATATGTGCCAACTAAATATTCAATATAAATACTACAGATGTTAATACAAAAACATTAATCTAACTTTTGTTTTGACACAGAAGATTTCTTGCTCTAAAAATCTTGATATGTTTTCCCTTAAGTGTTTAGGGACTAATGAAAATTGTCTCGGAAAAAAAATTGTTGGAAAATTATAATCACTTTCAATCGAATGTTAGTATGTTATATAAAGTATTAAACTCATCTATTTTAAGGTCTAACAGGTTACCATCCATTTTTTATATTGTATAATGAGCTTAAAAAATAGGGAAAGACAGTCCAATATTTGATCGGATAGATAAATAAATATACTGCATAAAATGCCCCATGCACATACAAATAGAGAATAAAATAGAGAGACTTTACTACCCATATTATAAGTGTGGTCACAAATAATGAAGAATATCTGTTAGTATAGTAAAAGTGAGGTGATATTAGATGTTTATATTGGACTTACTTAATACTTTATTTGTATAGTGTATCCTTCAGTTTATGAATAAAAAAATTAAGTACTGTATCTCATGAAATGCTGAAAAAGATTAAAAAACTAAAATGGTATTAGGGAGAACGAAGTGATTTCCTACAATCGTACTACTGGGGAGAAACTGAATCAAGTGCTGTAAATAGTGCCAAAGTTGTAAGTGGAGATAATGTTTTTTAATTATACAGTATGTAATTGTCTGCTGGAAACAGTTCATACTTTCTCAGTTATATGATCTCACTGCAAGACAGTACAAGACAATTTGGGACTGTAAATTCCCACCCCAATATCAAAACATCATTACTGAATTTTATTCTATTTTCCCAGGACATATCTTAGTAATATCGTTATATGTAATTTGCTCTGCCTATTTCAGTATGCGCATTGAATGAAATGAATGGAAATATTAAGGCATAGTTGGATTTATATGACTCTATTTCTTTATTATTGTAACCAAAATGAATTTAATTAAATCTACTGCAAAGCTAGTTAGCTCAAAAATTTGATTTTAAAGTCTGGCTCTATTAGATTTATTTGTACAAATCGAGAATACAAAACAATTACTTAACGCATTTCCCTATGTTTCTATTATTTCAAATGCCACTTCTAAATTTTGCCCAACAGTACATTCATTTAACATAAAAATTGCTTTGAAGTATAGATACACAGATCCTGAAGTGCATGTTCTTGTTCTCATTAGATAATGGAATCTGATTTATTTAACCCATTATCATAGGGAACTGAGTTAAGAAAATGCACACAGGATTTGGGGTAATGAATGATTTCATTGAGCTTTTGCATGCAAAATAAAACAAAGGTAGGGCATGGAATGACATGATAAAGTATATAATTTAAAGAAAACTTTCAGCTGAGTCACCCTACCTTGAACACTTATTCTATGATAGGAACACTGTAATGTTGGTAGGACCTACAAAATATAAATAGTACTAACAAGATGAAATCCCACATTGTATGTCAAGGTGTGCCTAAATAATTTTTGTTATGTATGCAAATACGAGACCTTGAATAAAAAACAAGTACATATAGAGAAACAGTAAGAAAATTATGTCATACTATGCATGTATGGCACAATTGTACTTATGTGGTTCAACTTTCATAAAGTTTAAGAAATAAAGAATAGTATAAACAATTTTGCAATTTATTGTGACAAAATTGCATTGCTGCTTAGCTTTGGTGGCACAGTGTTGTACCACTTCCTTATACTCTGCCACCAAAATTAAGCAACCAGTAAAAGATGGTAAGATCTCTAGCTCTACTAGTATTTAAAAAAGCCTATTGTTACCTGCTCATGTTTAAACAATGAATGGATCAATATTTAATACCTACAGTCTTGCTCTTACCACTTTGATTGGTCTTAGTGAGGTGATGCTGTCACTCCTCCTGCTGTTCGTCCAGGAATCCCATCGGGGGTATTCTCCCTTCTCAAACACAAACTGCTCCCCCTTGCAGTTTTGTTGCTCATATCCTACCCAGCTGTTACAGATTACAGGAGAAGAGCAAGAAATTCAGAATAGTCAATGTATAAAAAATAAACTAAAAATGAATAAATAAAAGAAAATGTGAATGAAGTTGCACTGGGGAGTTTGCGATTAAATGTATGTTGCCAGCTTTTTTGGCTGAAAGGAATGGGAAGCTGGAAACAATATATAGGGCAAGGGGACTAAAAAGGGGTTGAAGCAGATTGTTTTTGCACATAAAGAGAACTAGGCAGATCTAAAACGGATGTATTTATTTATACAAGGCTCAGCTTATATCACTGGTATTTGGGGAAACAAGAACGGGAAAGAAATATAATAGCCTGTGCTTTGTGGGGTTCTTGTGCTGGATACCCTAGGTCATGGTCTTGTTGACATTTTGGAGGTGTGAAAAAACATAGAAAGGTGTAATAAGCAATATAACAGTACTAACTGTAGAATAACATCAACGTTGTTTCATAGCATGTATGTCTCTTTGAATAAAAATAAAGCATAGTCAAAAATCCATTCTTTTAATTAAGAAAAGTAGCAAAGCAGAACAGCATTTGACATTCTAGAAACCTATTCAGTTTTAGATTAAATGATAAAATTGAACTACATACATATAAATAATATTAGTTATTATAATTTAAAATCTTGTTGTGAACAGTGTGCTCCTGGCCTGTTTTGAAAGGCGATACAATTTTACAAATGTCAAGAGGAACAGTTAAAGTAGCTTTCTACATTACACAAATTATAATTGGACTATTATTTATTAGTCATAGAGCACCAGTTTCCGCACAGCTATACAAAAATGTAAAAGTACATATGACAGTGGCAATAGAAATCCAAAAGGTGAATTGGGTATATGTTTGACTTTACTGAAAAAGTAGATTTTCAGGATTTTTTGGTAATAGAAAATTGAGGGAAATCTCAGGGAATAAGGTATAGGGAGTCTAAGTAAAAACAGAAAGTATAGGAATATGGACAAATGTTAGAAATTAAGGGCTGGAACAAAGGAGGTGGTTTGTAGAGTATATGTAAATAGATGTAGGTGAACATTTAGGAGGATGCATAATATGTCTAGCATTTTTCACGTCTAGAATTTATTTTCCTTTAAAGCATTTAGATGAAAAAAGGCAGCATTATGGAGTTTGCAACATGCGGTTCATGTGATTCAGTATAATATTTGGATCAACCTGTTTAAAATGTTTGTGATCAACATCATATACCATATGAGTGTTCTCTAAATCATTGTCTACTGCCTACCTAGTGTACCACAATATCCACCAGTTTGGTAAAAGAACTTTGTAGTTTGGTGAAAGCTTCACATGCTTGTGAAACGAACAATTTCAGCATCTAGGGAAAACAGCCACATAAAAACATTTAATTAGTTCTCCCCATGACTCTGCTTATGTCCTAAGGGATTCCATCTTGGGCTGTTTGTCTGTCTGTAGCTTGAAGGTGCATTTATCCTGCTGGGGCTAACTCTTCCAGTGAGCTCTATTGTCAAGTGTTAATCTGAAGTGGGAGCCTTTCAACAGAACTGATTAGATATTTTATGTGAAACCACAGTTCCTCCTCCCTCTGTTCCTAAGTTTCTAAACCTGTTATGAACAAAGACAAAAAGTCTGTCATTATTAAAGCAAATAGTTACAAATCGAAGGCTGTATTTATTTGTTTTTAAACTTCAGATTATCAAGTAAAGTTCTTCAAAAGAGAATACTATAATCATAACACTTCAATGAAACAAAAGACAACAACATACCAAAGGACAGAAAAAGTAAAAATATATCCTACTCCAGTATATGCATGGCTGCTACAGGATTTGGCGCTCAGTTTTGACACAAGGTATACATTTTCTGCAAAATTGTACATCCTTGTTGTGTTCTGGTGTAAAACTTTGCAGTAGAACCAGCCTAGGTAAAGGAAATTAGTTTTTGTCGGTAATGAAGGAACAAGTAGCATAATATATTATGCCCAGCAGCTGACATGGCACGTTGACTTGATGGTGCCCTTCATAATAATGAGGGGGATTTATGACATGGTATTGAAATGAAGTAATGGTAAGCTGTAGTAGTAAGAACATCCAAGTAGAGAATCCAAATAGATGGTTGGTAATGGGGAATAGTAATAAGGGAAAGTCAGAGGCTAGATGAGAAGTAGTAGTTTTGAGTATTATTAATGTAGGAATGATGCAGAAACCCAATAAGCTTAACGGGATGTTCAGCTATGAAAACAAAGTGTCTTAGGAGCAAAAATCATATAATTACACTACAGTCATAGATTCTGAGTAATGATGTGCAAGTTATTAATCCTAAATGTTCACTTTGTGTATCTGTCTCTGTAGATGAATGCCTCGAATTACACTGATATTTTTCAACATCACCTGTTTTGGTGGCATTTACAGTTGCAATATTCTTAATTTACGCATTTCTGAAGGAAGCTCCACATTCACAAATGCACACTTTAAACCCATGTATGGGTGTTATTAGCAGACTACAGCTCAAATCACCAGTAACAGTTTTTTTAAAAGATTTCCACAAGCTGTTTATTGTCTGTTACCAATATGGAAGTTGTTAAAACTGCTGTTTGGATGTTCTAATTACAGTCTAACTCTCTGAATTAGGTTATTAATGTATCTATTCTATTCATTTGCAGACAACAACCCTACTCCATACAAAAGTTATGTGGATTCTTTACCACATTCTCCACCATATACAGAACAGTTAATGTGCTGTAGATCTATCACATTATAATTGTCAAACTGCGATTTGTCGTCACGCGACAGCTGCGCATAGCATTTGGGGCGCGTATGCACATTGCATCGGAGGCACAAGCATGCGCACTGCATCGAGGGCGTGCGCACAAGCGGGTGGCTGTGCGCGCACCCGGATGAGCAACGGGAGGAAGATACATGGGATGGAGAGAGAAGGGAGGAAGACACATGGGGGGCGGGGGAGACACACAGGAGAGGAGGGGGAGAGACACAGGGAAGGTAGAGGAGGGGGAGAGACACAGGGGAAGGAGAGGAGGGTGGAGAGACAAAAGGGAGGGAAAGGAGAGGGTGGAGAGAGACAGGGAGTGAGGGGGAAGAGACACAGGGGAGGGGGGAAAGACACAGAGGAGGGAAAGGGGGAAGAGACACGAGGGAGGGGGTCAAAGAGACACAGGGGGGCAGGGGGGAAAGAGATACAAGGGTGGGAGGGGGGAAAGAGAACACAGGGGAGGGGGAAAGACACAGGGGAGGGAAAGGAGGGGAAGAGATATGAGGGGGGAGAGGCCCAGGGTGGCAGGGGGGAATGAGACACATGGGAGGAGGGAAGAGACACAGGGGAGGGAGAGGGGGAAAGAGACACCGGGGAGAGGGAAGAGACACAGAGGAGGGAGAAAGAGACACATGGGAGGGGGAAAGAGACACATAAGAGGGAGACGGGGAAAAGAGACACATGGGAGGGAGAGGGGGAAAGAGACACAGGGGACGGGGAAAGGGATACAGGGGAGGAAGGGGGTCGATGACGGGGGAAGAAACACAGGGGAGGGAAAGAGACACAGGGAAGGGGGAACAGACACAGGGGAGCCACGCGATGAGCGCTGAAGGTGCTCAGCGCTGGGCTCACAATAAGCGCCGAAGGTGCTCAGATTGTGTGGCAAACAGCATTGCCAGACTTAAAATGTTATTGCCGTCATTTTTGATGGGCAAGTCGC
Source organism: Discoglossus pictus (assembly GCA_027410445.1). Taxonomy (NCBI): domain Eukaryota; kingdom Metazoa; phylum Chordata; class Amphibia; order Anura; family Alytidae; genus Discoglossus; species Discoglossus pictus. The sequence goes on along the minus strand of CM050163.1, from coordinate 404,232,172 downwards.
TAGTTAAATTATATGGTTCACATAAGACATTACCATTGGAGAACTTGCACTCTAGCCTAGAGGAAATAATGCATTATATTATGTTGTCTTTTATGGATAGATACATACGGTCCAGAGTGAACGAGGATGGAACCCACTTTATCCATACCAGCCTCCTTCAGGTTGGTACAGGGTCCATTGAGTTCATGGCAGCGGCCTTGGAAATTCTCTTGCTCAAAGATAACAATCTAAAAACCAAATGCAGATGAGTTTTGTTACAAGCAGGTTCTTTAATTGATTTCTTATTCATGATTCTACATGAGTATACACAGATGTGTCCAAAAGTGTATTCCACACAATGAAGCATTAAAGGGCTGCTATAGTCCCAAACTTCAAAGCGTGCATTTAAAAAAAAAAACTGTTTTATTCATTACGAAACTTATTTTTGCATGTAAAATAAATTCTCTTAATTGAAGAAAATTAACACTAAAGCTTCACTGAAATATATACAGTCTTATTAAACTGTGATTAGGCCAATTAAATAGGGCTCTATATAGGCACATAGCATATTTTTTTACAGAAGTTTTTAGTTAGTGAACTTCTATCCAAAAGCAAGGTCTTCACTAACTAAAAAACTTTACATGCACAGAAAAGGGTTCTACGGTGGCTGGGTGCTAACAAAATGTGGTATATTTTCCAAAGTATGAGATCTCATTTCACTGTGAAATTTAAAATATGGTGCTCTAATTTTGTAACTGGCAACACTGCCAATTTATTTCTCAATTTGATTAGGTTTTTTTGAAAATTCTATTAGCATTAATCATATATTGAGTACATGGTGGACAAATAACTGACAATCGTGCTTGGTGATTTACTATTATCTTCCATTTAGACCAAAGGAGACAAAAATAGCTGATACTGAAGAATTGTATATTGAGGCTGAAATTTTGGCAAAATGAATGTTTTATTTAACTATACCTAACTACCTCACATCAGTGATTCTTTTTTTTTCCATGAATACCTTTAATGGAAATGTGCTTATGTGACATTGCAAATGTAATTTGTATACTGAAGCCATGTAGATTGCTAAGGAAGTAAAGTCCTGCAACAAAAATCTCCATCAACTAAGAGAAATATGTAGTGTAGATGATGCATATAATATAACTAGTAGCTCTCATTTTCTGCTGCAAATTATTTTTCCAATGCAACTAAGCATCCTACTACAAACTTCCCAACTGTCGTGTTCTCCAGAGGTAATACCTATGTTCCTCTTAGCCTTGAAAATATCCCTCTTCTGAAGGAAAGTCCCACGTTTGAGGACAAAACCTTATTTCTATCAAAGTTTAGGAAAAAAGATAGAAATCTGAAGCATCGGTTCTACAGAATATATGTGCATCATTCACGTATTAAATGTGTGTATCTTTACACATTATAATGCATACTTTTTCAAGATTATAAGTGTCCATCTTTCACCACTTGAACTGTTGGGTTGAGGCACTACTGTTTTTCCTGCAGCTTTTTCGTCTGATTAAAAAACTTCCCGTCTCCCCTTTCTCTCCTGTAGTCAGAATATTAAGTATATATTATAGAGGTGTGCTTTTGTATCATAAGTGACTGAGTTAGCATTTATCAGTATTACATTTCAGGGGCAACAGTGACCACTCTGCTTAAATTTTTTTTTTTAAAATCATTGCGAATTCCAAAAAAAAACACTTTTTGTTTTCTGGGATCTTCTAATTTATTAGATTTTAGATATTCAACAATTTATGAAAAGTTTTTTCATTAACTTGCACATTACTGACGCCACTGTCCTTTAGTTATTGGAGTCTTCTTTACCACATTTTCTTTTTTTGTCAAATTCTTTTTATTGTATTTAAAACTAAATACAAATAATTAACAACTATGTTGTAGATATACATAAATACAGAATATTCTTTGCTTTTTATATAATTTTTCATAACATTAAGAGTGATAAATAAAAAAATAAAAAAGAGAAAAATTGGGGGAGAAGAGGGATAGTGGGATAATTTAAGAAATGATTCTATTCTCTCCTTCTTTACCACATTTTCTTTGACGTGGCACTGTATTGAGTTCTTAAAATGTGAATCTGGGGGTGCATTGTCTGAATCCTCTAACATATTTTAACTTTGACAATATCATAACATTTTTCAAATAGACCACAGTTGGGTACTTTATCACTTATTGTAGCTTCCGTCACTAGTGGTTCCCCCTCACCAATGTCAGCTGCGAAAACATAGCATAAGTAGTTACTCAGTCTATTATGTTCTTGTCTTTCTCCACATCGCTATGATCTTCTGTCTAACCCACCTTTAGAGTTTCCCCTATTCACTAATACCTGTATATCAATTAGTGTAATTTTCTCCTCAGCTTGCATCTTAACATATTTGATAATATGTCTGTTTCTTTTTAATTTTATTTACATTTCTATTCTTTTCTCACAGAGTCTGATTGTATAATGCATCTCTCGAGCGTTCCAGATTGGCTTTTTTCTTTTACTTACTTACCTAATGCAGTATAAGGTTGCAGCTAAATGTATTTGCTTCAGATGTTCCCACTGTTTTTGTGCTCCCATCAAAATGTCTGTCCTGCCAAGCCATTGCTCATGTATTTTACCATATTAGTAAAATCAACCTTTTTGCATGCATTGCCTTTACTTGCATACCAGACCCATAAATCCTACAGATAAATCTGACAGAATGTTACCATTACATTAACCATTACATTACAGTTAGTGCCACTAGCTACAAGACTGCTCCTGTCTACATCTGGTATATTATAATATCACATAAACCTTCATTATTATATTAGTTGTTTCTTCCACTAGTGCTCAGTCTAATTAAGTTCCTTGTCGTTGAAGCCTATATAATACCCATACCCTAAAAACTTGTCACACACTATGGGCCTCATTCAATTACGATATGGCCAATTGAATAGAGCTCTAAATAAGCACATAGCATATTTTTTTAAAGAAGTTTTTAGCTAGTGTAAACCTTGCTTGTGGATAGATGTTTACTAACTAAAGACTTCTTTAAAAAAAATATGTTATATGCTTATTTAGAGCCCTATTCAATTGGCCAAATTGCAATTGAATGAGGGCCTATATAATTATTCAAATGGTCTCTACATTTTCTTCAGCATTCTATATTTACATTGTGTTGAGCTCTTCCTCCACTCTTTCTACTCTTTTCCTTTTTTTTTCTCAATAAGCTAACCTGGTGTAACTATGTACAATGTATGCAGTTCATAACATCAAAATTCCCTAGTATTTCTTTTTAAATAGGTCTTGGAAGTTATTTCTAAGACTTACCAGTATTTGAGCCCATAGTGCATAATACATTAGCAGTGCTAGCCTACAAGCCCTTTAAGTAAATACATATAGGACAAAAATAGCCAATTCCTATGCTGTCAAGAGACCATAATGTATATGGGCATATATGTGCACAGTAACTTTTATTTGGCACGAATTTAAAAATGTTTTAGTATATTTATTGACAATCCGTATCACTGCATTTTTATTAATTACTTATTTGTAAAATTTGCACTTTGACAGCAAATACTGTAAATCATAATGCACAGCACTTGTATCCTGCAAATAGGGACTGGATGTATATGATTGTACAGTAATATGAAAGTTACCTAGTAGCAACCAAATAAGTTGAACTGGACACTTGATTTTGCCATCCTGCTAAATGTGCTTTCAGGTCGTTCAGTCTTTACCGCATGTCCAGTTTCCTGTTTCCTCTGCGAGCCATTAAATTCAATGTTTTTGCACTTTCACTTCCTGGGTTGTTATCAGCACCCAGCTGCACTATCTGGTAAACTTGTGAAACTCTGAGCTTCCCCAAAGACACTTGTTACAGTTTGCAAACGTTTGCAAACGCATGTGTGCGTGCATTTGCTGTTTTTATCTGTTTACATATTCATGTTTATTCACATATTATGTGTTAATATTAATAATAATATAAACACTAAAATATGTATATTCAATACATGAAATTCATTAAAATAGTGCACTTTTAGAAGTCCAAAAATATCACATATATAGTTGTGAGCAGGCGGGTTGTTGCTAAAGCTGCGGGCTCCTTGCCAGCAACTGCGGACCACGCAAAATTTACGGACTTACGACATACAAATACGAGACGCGTTACGACCCATTATGACCTCACAAAAATACGACCTTACGGCCCGAAACCCGCGCACATGAAAACATGAAAAACACAATAAATACACACAACAAATACATAAAAAGCTTACCTACACCAAGGGGGGACACCAAGGACCTATAAAACTGAACTTACACCTCAATTTAACTCGAAAAAAAAGAATTTAGACACCCGAAAATCCCCTAAGCGAGAGAAAAAATGGCCACCCAAAAAAACGAAAATGAGGCTACAGGACTCTAAAGACGCAAAACACCACCAAACACCTACTGATTTTCCGAAAAAGGCGTATGAGATCCGAAAACAAGGACGCAACCTGTGCGACCCAAAAAACATTAGAAACACAATAAATACACACAACAAACACATAAAAAGCTTACCCACAGCAAGGGGGGGGCACCCAGGACCTCTGCAAGTGAAGTTACAACTCGATTTAAGTCCAAATTACCGAGTTTAGACACCCAAAAATCACCTAAGCGAGAGAAAAGATGGCCGCCGAACAAAATGAAAACGAGGCTAACCCTAAACACGCAAAACACCACCTAACACCTACGAATTTTCCGAAATAGTCGGACGGCATCCGAAAACAAGGACGCAAAATCAGCCACAGCCGCGTACCACACATTAGAACACTAACTTATACAATCCGGAAGTACACAGCTACCCAACGGATTTGCCTCGCGCATGCACACACTACACACTGCACACATTCATGACGCTTACACAGCAGCTCCGCAGCACTGATGCTGCAGCAACATGAAAACAGATTGCCAGCTCGTCAACACAATGCTTCACAATAGGTAAAGTATATTCATTTCTTATTTTATTCATTATTCATTGCCATACCAAAAAAAAAAAAACGCTGCTCATAGCACAGAAACAACCAAGAGCCACGCGATGAGCAATTTTCGCACACAAACAACGTTACCTGCCTTACAATCTTATTGCCGTCATTTTTTGACGGGCATGTCGCTAGTCTGTAATAAGTGTTAGCACTTGTTTTTTATTGCTACAGTCCCTTTGTATGTTAGGTGTTGTGAGATGCTGAGGGACACAGCTTATGGGACACAGGAAAGTGTGTCATATGATAGAAACCTTCAAACATTTCTAGAGATTAAGGATTTTATGCATGCCTGAGATAAGCACAAGGCTATACTGAAATATATTACGTACACATAATGGATGAGCCTTTTTGGTTTCTATCTGCTGTGAAATCTATGGTTCTGTATTTTCATGGTACAGTAACTGGCAAACTAGGCAAGTTTCATAACTTTAACATATATATTTTATCTTTCCTAAGAGCATTCTTATATTTGTCTTTAATACTGGAAAGATCTTGCTCTCCACAACTCATGGAATCAATCTAATCTGAAAAATGCATTAGTGCAAAAATATGTATATAAAATAGTACTGCTATTTAGGAGTCATTTAAATTCAAGGCCATCTGCATTATAAAATATAACAAAAATGGAAAAAGGGCGTATTTGTTTGTAAGATTATTTTAAGATTGGGGGATAAGGAAAAACATGAAGTCTATATAAAGCACTCCAAGAAAACTATACAACATTTTATAAATATGAAGATAGGTATGCTCCTAAATTATGTGAACATATACTTAGCCATTTTGTAACCGTTCCTAAGAGTATATTACACTAGCGAATTGCCCGTCAAAAAATGACGGCAATAAAATTGTAAGGCAGGTAATGCTTTTTGGTGGAGACGTGCGGGTGTTGTGTTTATTGTTTTTTTTTTTTTTGTCTATTTGTTTGTGTATGGTAGTGAAAAAATTAAGACATTAATAAATTAGTATACTTTACCTATTTGGAAGTAATATATGCAGGAAGCATTGTGCTGAAGAGCTGACAATCTGTTTTGCTGTTCCTGCAGCATATAATGTAGGTTTGCACTGTTGTTGGAGGTTGAGGTGTCAGCAATGTGTGTAGTGTGTAGTCTAAATAGGCAGCGTGCGCGAGGGGAATCCATTACGGTAGCTGTGTACTTCCGCATTGTGTAAGTTAGTGTTGTAAAATGGCGGCAAATGTGTATGTTCTAGGCGGCTGTGTATGATGTAGCGTCCTTGCTAATAATGTATCTTGTAACTTGTATGTTTTTTTTTAAAATCCGTATATGCTTGGTGGTGTTTTGCGTGTTTAGGGTCCGGTAGGCTTGTGTTTGTTTTATTCGGCGGCCATTTTTTCTCTCACTTCTGGGATTTTCGCGTGTCTAAACTCTTTAATTTGTGCTTAAATTGAGGTGTAACATCACTGGCAGAGGTCCCGGGTGCCCCCCCCCCCCCTTGCTGTGGATAAGCTTTTTATGTATTTGTTGTGTGTTTATTTATTGTCCCGCAGCTCATATTTTTGGATGGTAAGTCCATAAATATTTGCGGTGTAAGTCCCGCCTGCGGCTCATTGCAGCCGACGTGGGAGCCTCCACTTCCGCAAATGCGGGACCTCGCTGCGCGAGGGTCCGCATTTGCGGGCCGAAAGTCATAGGGGCTCGTGCTTTTGGTGCTCCTTGCCATCAACTGCGGCCCTCGCAAAGTGAGGGCCGCAGCGTTAGCAACAATCTCTAAGTAGAGTCAGGTTGCAAATATACTTGCAAGCCTTGTCTGCCCTGTACTTTAATAGCCTTCTTAGATAGGACAAGAAGTATGACTAGTGTGGCAAAAATCAGCCACCTAGTCTTATTACAAAGACATTGTGTTATTGATATGTGTTAATATAGAGCAGGATGTAATACACAGAGCTAGAGGCTGCAGCAGGGATAGGGTTAACCTTTGCCCTGCCAGAGTCATGGGGGATTACTTGGTAGCTATCTGATAGACCTCGTGGAGACAGATAAGACAAAGAGAGGGATGATCCTATCACTCTCTGTACTTTATGATAATGCCTGTTATTGTGTAAGAGTAGTCAGCTAGGCACCGGGAGCTGTGTGATATGACCGCAACTATTGTTCTCTCTCTCTATACTGTGTGGCCAGAGCACCTGTCCATTGCTACCGCACCGAGACCAGTACCCACGATGCCAAACCCCACTACCAGAAGGAACATCTAGGGGATTACATGAAATCGACCCCGTCCAGGCTGCTTCGGACAACCATCAACACCAAAGGCAAACCGTATGTCTGGAGGGGAAGAACGTCAAAGGGCTAAGGGACACCGTTAACGTTAACCATGTTAAACACCACTTTAACCCTTATCAAAAACCACTTGGTCCCAGACAAAGCATGTACCGGAGGCTCTGTGACAGTACAGGTAGCAGGGGGAGGATTACTCTGCTTACCCACTGCCAAGGTTAATTTGTACTGGGGTGTGGGGTCGGGGGTTGTGGATGTAAGATTGATGAAGAACTTACTGGCAGATGTACTACACGGGAATGACTTGGGCTAGCTAACTTCCGAATTTATACCCCAAACATTTACTCAAGACATTTACCCAGTGACCACACGGCAGCAGGCTCACAACATGGACCCACCAAAACACTCTGAGGCTCAGACGCTTCTATGTTTGGATTGGGGGCCGTACTGAGCCAAGTCGGAGCAAATGGAGGCGAACAGCCGGTGGCTTACGTAAGCAGGAAATGATTACCCAGAAAAGTAAGCTACGCCGCCATCAAAAAAGAATGCCTGGCCATGGTTTGAGCCCTCAAGAAGCTACAGCCGTATTTGTATGGACAAACCTTTTCCTTACTCACAGATCACAACTCGTTAGTGTGGCTCAACAGGGTGGCAGGAGTCAATGCCAGACTGCTTCACTGGAGTCTGGCGCGGCAGCCCTTTGACTTTACAATACACTACCACCCTGGAAAGCAAAAAGGCAATGCTGACGGGATATCCAGACAAACTGAACTGGAAAAGTGATCTGCGAGGACTCCCCCGGACATCCCCAAGCCGATCCACTGGGATCAGATTGGGTATGCCGACTTGTGGTTGCGGGGAAACTGTGTGGCAAAAACCAGCCACCTAGTCTTATTACAAAGACATTGTGTTATTGATATGTGTTAATATAGAGCAGGGTGTAATACACAGAGTTAGAGGGTATGGCAGGGAAAGGGTTAACTATTGCCCTGCCAGAGTCAGGGGCGATTACTTGGTAGCTATCTGGTAGACCTCATGGAGACAGATAGGACAAAGAGAGGGATGATCCTATCAATCTCTGTACTATATGGTAATGCCTGTTATTGTGTAAGAGTAGCCAGCTAGCCACCCGGAGATGTGTGATGTGACCGCAACTATTGTTCTCTCTCTCTGTACTGTGTGGCCAAATATGGCCATGTGTTTATTTACCTGTGTTGATTTCCTGTTTTCCCAGGATATATATATATATATATATATATATATATATATATATATATATATATATATATATATATATATATATATATATATATCTGTGTGTGAGAAAATAAATGATATGCTTGTTTTACTCCCAACTGTGTATTGTCCAGTATGGGGAGATTGGGATTATGAGATACACAGCGCCACCACCGACCTCTTGCATATTTTACATTTATTATCTACCAGTGAAGAAATTGAGTGTTAGATTGCATCTCTGCTACAACTAGCATGGCAGATTACATGCACTTGCACAATCTGCTAAACTGTAAAATGTCCTTGGAAAGTGCAGATATGTCAAGAACTTACAGCTATGTTAAATGTTGGCATCAAAGTATTTCTTGGCATAATGTTTATATTAGTAGGCACTGCTTGTGCCTCAAATATGCCATTTGTGTGTCTTCTATACTTTGTGCTAGCTTGGAGAGAGAGTGGATGTGTTCTGCTATTTTCATTATTTGTCAAGAGTGGAAGGAGGAGTGAGGAGATTTGTTGACTGGTGGATTCAGGTATTCAGAATTGGGAACTAACCCCTGCCTCCCACAGATGCAGTAGAAGCAGCTTCTAAGCTTTGTTCTCCCTACTTTGTAAGCTACCACTCATGCCTAGAAAAAAAAGCATGGTTGCTTCCATGAGCTAACACAGTCAGCTAAAAATCAACATTTATTTAAAAATGATTTTATGCTGATGGCTTACATAGCTGCTAATGTTCCTTTTTGCCAATCTACAGTCATAGGGCCATATTAAATTCCAGCCTCCTAAGTCCAAAGTGAAGCACATAATGGCTGCAGGGTTGAAATTTGGCTGATTTACGCTATTAAATTGGAAGGGGCTGAAAAGCTATAGGTTTGAGTAAAAAATCGTAGCTTGTTCGTAGAATGATGGATTTGCGGCCGTGCGGAAGATCAATTAGTGTAGACCGTAGTTATGGGTTCAGACAAAGCCACTGAAAAAAGAGATTGCTAGCATTACATCACTGAAAAAGGGGAGGGTAGATGTTCTACGAGCTACGTTACAGGGCTAATTTAATATCCGTAACCTGTAAATTTGGAGTAACGGACTACGTTTTAAAACTTAGCCCCAATTTAATAAGGCTGCTAGTCCTCTAATAGAAGTTATAACAAATTAGCAAGCCGTCCACTAAGAAAGTGAATGCAATAAAATATTGGACTAAAATATAAACTTGTCTATTTGTTGACTTCAGCATGCTACACATAGTTTTATCAAGCTTGTTAAAGGGACAGTTAATTCAGCACAACTTGGAGCATACCACTGTAATGTACTCCTGAATATATGTTGAAATACTTTTAGAATTTTTGATATAAGTGCCTTTTTCACAGAAATAATCATAAATGAAGTCCTGTTTACTTGATAATTAGGCAAGTCCCCCAGGCAGACTGAGAGCAAGAGCTGTTGTGCACAGAGCAGATCAGAAAGAGGATTAACCCTTCCCAAAATTCATCTGTGCATTGACTGCTAGAAACTCACAAATATGTTATGTGTGGGTTAACTGATGGCTGAAAGAGACTAAAAACGCCAATCTTTCCATTCACGGAGCTTGGAATGACAGTGTGTCTGTAAACAAACCTAAGTCTGCAAATTTTTAACTGTTCCTAGTTTAATTTAAAAAAAAAAAAACAATAGATCACTTTAACATACAAAAGTGTGCTCTTTCTCACAATGAAGAGCACTTATAGTGAGGTAAATGTCCCTTTACGTGTAATGTAAAATACTGGTACAAAACCTCTGCAATATAGAGAGAAGGGAGGGAAGGTAACATCTCAAAAAGAACAAATCATTTAAATGAAAACTCTGCTTAGTAATTGAAATATGAGTTGCATTATGAAGTTGAAGGTGTCCCTTTAAAACATATGCTGCATTTCCAGAAAATTGCCTATTTTAGAGCATAATTCTGTTATTTTTAATACTTCGCTGTGTGGTTATACGTGAGGCTATATAATGTTTGTTTCCTGCTTATTGCTTTTATTGTGCAATTATAGACATAGAGAGATGATCACCGTACTCATTGTCCCCGAGTTTTCTTTCATTCATATGCCAGACATACCTTTGAGTTTGGTTGCTGTTGTTTGGTGGCAGGAGATTGATGGTCAGAGGCCATTGTTAAGCTGTTGTTCCTTTCCTAAAAAAAAAACACATTAGTCAGACTCCTTTTTAGCAAAATATCTGAATCCAACAAATTATTACAAGGCTATATCAGTTAAAAAAACAATAATGTAATATACTGACCAATGGAAAAATGCAGAGAAAGGAAGTTTTAGTGTTTATTGTTTTATTGGTATAAAGATGGCTTATTGGTAAGATTAATTGTTATATTTATCATAAGGATACATTAGCTCAAAGTACCACTGTTGTGTAGGCACTATGACGCAATGTAACTGTGCCTTTAATTGTAAAAAAATAAAAATCATACCTTTTTTAACATGAACATTCATCTCAAGGCTTCTCTGTTTTAATGATCAAAATCCCAGTCCCAGCCCCCCCCCCCCCCCCCCCCCCCCCATCAACCTTGCCACACAGGGAGCCTGGTATATAAATTGTGTGGTTGTGTACCTACGACACTATGTCTTTCCAGTTTGGATTGGTAAGTACAGACAGACTGGACAGAGCTTCATTGTTTCATTGTCTTTGTTAGTAGGAGGGTTTGTTTATCTTTGCTTTGTTTCACAGGCCAAACCAAACTGGCAAGACAAAGTGTCGTAGGTACACAACTACACAATTTACATTCCAGCCTCCCTGTGTCACACGGGGGAGGAGGAGCAACACAGGGACACTAATCATCAAAATGGAGGAGCTAGTGATGAGCATTAACATTACAAAAATGTATGATTTATGTATCTTTTCACAACTAAAGCCACAGTTACATTACTTGGCATAATGATTACACAGGCAGTATGTTTTTTTTTATTTTTTAAAGTTGTTACAATGTTTTTTTAAGGGGCCACTATGGTCAGATTTGTTTCTATATGTTATTTTTGATCGCTAAGCTTGGTATTGAGCAAAATATTTTTGGAAGGTAAAAATAAATATGTAAACACAGACTTTACATATTTCACTTGTAAGTATAATTCTATACTGTAGCGTTCCATTTGCTTCACTTTTCTTCTTTTCTTCACTTTTTCTCCTTTCTCAGGAGGTGTGCCATTGTAAATGAGTGATTTTTCCCTTATATCTAATAAAAGCACTGGCAGTTGTATCTGACATTTTCCATTCTGCAGATAGAAGCTTCCTTACTGCATGCAAAGTCTCCTCCCACCTCATCAGGAACTAAAATGGTAGATTTCACTGTAGCAAGACTTCATACCAAAATCAATCATAAAGCTGGATTTTTAGTTTCTAAAAACAGATTGTCCATTATCATGTGTAGTTCTTCAAAAGAGTGTTTATTAAACTGAGATAAACATTAACAACTTTCAATAAACAGTTTCTTTAGAGAACCTAGAGAATGGGGACATATGAATTGTACTTTTTAACTTCACTTATCTACACTGTCTGTTTTATAATTATCCCCCAAACATTCTCCAAGTATTGAGTCTTCCAAACGACCTCTTATTGAAATGCCTAATGACCAAGCAAATATGTAGGAAAGCCTGGTCACATGGTCTGATTTTTGTTTCATGACAATAAAATTCACTTGCTTTTGTAAAACCAAACCAAAAGCACCACTGTGGTCATATTTTTAATATTTACTGTTTTGAAGTACTTCACTTGAAAACATGTTTTTAGAATGTAAATATAATACTAATACATCCTCTAATATATTACTTTTTATATGCATTTATGCTGCTGTGAAATCTGCCATTTTGCTTTCAGCAGAACAACTTCTTGATGTTAGTGGAGACTTTGAATGAGCTGGAGTAGTTTGCATGATGGGAATATGACAGTACAAAATGCCAGTGCTCTCATCAGCACTGAAGGAAAGCGCATTAGTTTACAGGGACACATCCATGTCAGGAAGTAACAAACAGCAACTATTAAGAAAGAAGTAAATAATAATTACATTTAAAAAATGTAAATGTTTAATTTAGTTTTTTGCTGTTTAATAACATTTAGACTATTATCATGCTTAGCTAAACAATAGATCATATAGAAAATATTGATCACAGTGGTTCTTCAAGGATCTGTTTTACAAATTCTGCTTACATATTCTTACACTATAGTTTAATTCCGAGCCCTAATATTTTCAGTAGTTTTTACTACCGTAATTAATTTTATATATACCGTATACGTTTCAGATAATGTAAAAATAATTGTTGTCAGTTTTGGGCAAACCACGATATTAACAATGATGTGAAACAGGCCCCCCAAGGGCTAAAGAATATGTGATGTTTGTTATGGATGTGAACTGGTATATATGCTGTCACCATGCTCCCCTATCACCTTCATGTCTCTAGGTCTACCTGAAGTTATAGTCTTTGTACAATGTTTCCACAGTCTGTGTCCATACATTTTCAGAATGTTTATACAACTGGTCCCCGGGTTACAGACGACCCGAATTACAGATGACCCATTCTTAGGAATAGGCTTCCAAGGCTTTTTGTATGAGTTTGTTTGTTTGTTTGTTTAAATTAAAATAAAGAGCACAGTAGTTTCAATAACTTAGTATTATGGTACAGGGGAATTGTTATTATTAATATTACAGTATTACACCGTATTATTACCACATATGAACCATTATAGTATTGTTATTATTATAATTATTCATCAGGGATCGGAGTTACATACAAATCCGGGTTAAAGACGTTCTTGGGAATGTATCTTGTCCTTAACCAGGAACCGCCTATATTGGAAAGCATTATATTGAAGCAAGAAGAAGTCATATTGGAAGAACAAGTACACAAGAGAAAAAATAATTTGCATATTATTCTGCGTTTAAATAAAAATGCTGTCAAAATCCGCACTGGCATCGTTTGTTAAATGATCATGTGATTGCTTTACAACACAGATCTTAACAGTGCAATTAGAGTGACCATTTTGACATCATTATCCACATTTGCATTGAGTAAAGACCATTGCACTGAGCATTAATCCAAATCACAGAGTCTGTGTCAATATTGTCCTGCAGCATTAACTCTTAGAATGCAATGTCCATATTATAGAACATCAAACTTCTTAGTAACCATCTTATCTAGCGACACCTATGGATTTATTTCCATGATACGATTTTTTAACAAAAAAAAAACTTTACTATATACTCTATCTACTGTGAATATCAGGCTGCTCACTTTATATGATGTATCTTACATTAGCAAAATAAATCTCCATTGTTCTATAAATGTGAGAGCCATGTATGCCTTTTGATAAACAAATTACATAAAAGGTCAAGGCTAAAATGAAAAATAAAAACATTTTTATTTTAATAGTTTACCAGTTTAATTACTTTGTTAATCAGATTTAATCACTGTTGGTTGTGTTGTATGGATTTTTTTTTTAAATGTCCATATCAAATCTAATACTTTTCAAATCTAATAGTTCCTTTTGGTACTTTGTAATCCTTATACCAATAAGGCTTACGAGGGACAGATATCTATTGAAAATCAAATCATGTATATCTCTTATCTGAGCACAATGAACTCCAACTGCATTGTGATTAACATTTGAACAGCAGACTGGTATAGTCAAACAACAGACTGGCATTAACAAGGGGGGAAACAGTTCTGCTTTCTGTCAAATTATGAAAGCAATTAAATACAAGATTGTATGAACCACATGGCTCTGCTTTCCAGGGACACTTTAAGAGTTTTGGATATATGTATGAGTTCTAATTCAGCAGCAATGATATTAACCAAGGCAGTATTTTAGTATGTTAGCAAATTATATATATATATATATATATATATATATATATATATATATATATATATATTTATATTGATGCATCTTATTAAATATATTCCCAATCACAGGCAGCTGTGTCTATAACGAAGGAAAATCCCGAAGGAGAAGGTGGTTCTTACCCGTTTGCCAGTACCCGCTTGTTCCAGTAAAGGGCCCCTGTTACTTGGTTACATTTATAGTGCACGGGGTAGGAGAGCAGTGCCAGGATCTATTTACTAAATAGTTCCAGCATGATGCAAAGCGATAATACTGGATTATAGCTTTGATGAAAACCCAGCTCTGCTGATGCACTGCCCGCATTGTTTTAAGTAGCATAGAGTTGGAGAATTATTTCATTAGCTTTCACATTCAGCCTGGATGGTATTGTTTGGTCCGCTGGCTAGGAGATTTGAACTTTGCATGCATCAGCCCTCTGAATGCCAAGACCTGGAACATCTCATTTGAACAATTATGCTTCAGGGCTTTTGGAGTCAATGATTGTATCCTTTGCAATAACTTGCATCTACTACACTAGCAAGGAAAAGACTTGGGAACTACGCTAGTGATCATGAAGTGTATTCGTGATATGAAACTCATACTAGAAAGTTTGGTTTAACTGCATTCAGTACTGCTATGATTTTTTTTTTATCTTATTGATATTGTGAAATGGTGGCCAGTTTTATGAAAAGGTGCTGTTATGAAAGCAATGTTGGTTGTAAATGTTTCTTCAAATATTTTCTTAATGCAGGCCTAACCAGGGTGCAAAATGTTTTCTTTTCACATTTTCTGACCAATTGTTCTTTAATTCTTACCTTTGGTGTGCTTGTCCACATTCACTTATATATAAAAGTCAATGTGGACAAGCACACTAAAGGTCCAAAGCTTAATTTATTCTGGCCTTTTTGCTGTGCATAAGCACATGCTGATCATGGTTAAAAGACACTAAAAAAGCATAAACATATATTGTATCTCCAAAAGTGCGCCAATATCCTGATCAGCTCCCTCCCAGCTGATTAGTGACATACTACCATCTGTAAAAAATCAGCTGCTAAGAATGTTATGGTGGATAAAACATAAAAAAAACTACAAAATAAAAACAGTTAGTAAGTAGTCATTCATATAATTATGTAACTACCCACACATAAATATCATTACTTTTATAAAATGAAGTGATCTTGGTCTGGCTTAGCATCTGAGTGTGGGTGAAGGAGTCTATTTGTTTTTGTGTAGAGATCTTGGTCTGGTGCAGAAAAAATCTAATTGTTGTGAACAGTGAGCAGTTCTAGTTTTAGTAAAGTTATAGTATAAGTGTGGGAGTTTAAAACAGGAGTTCATTTAGTGTGGAAGTTTAGACGTTCAAAGAAAATGTTAAAAGGTTAAACCACAAATTAAAGTACTTATTCTGAAGATGATTTTGACTTACATAATTTTCTATATACAATTGTAGTTTATAAACATTTAACTAATATATATATATTGTGTTAATCTGTATCAGTGAATATCTCATCCAGTGTAAATCCTGCCACGTTTGCAGTTTTTGAGCAGCTATTCCAAGGTCCATACCTCTGTGGCACATGTGAACATGTTGCCTCTCTTAAAGCCTCATTGTGTTACAGTCTGAGGTGACGAGGGGGGGTGCTCATTGTGTTACATGTTTAGGGTCCCCCAGCCACACAGACGCTCCATTCTCCCATTGTTGCTTTGTACCTGCCATATAATGGTGGTTCAGTGAAGAAATAGAGTTCCACCCCTGCTGGTGCATCCTCTCTGCAGCGTAAGGAATCCTGAATGATGTCACAGCTACGTCCCCACGCTGCAGTAAGGGGGACAGAAAGTGGAAGTGGGGATAAGTGGGAAAGAGGAGTACAAGTGGTGGATATGGGGGACAGAAGGGGCCAGGAGAAGGTAAGGGAGACAGAATGGGGCAAGGGGTAAGAGAAGGGTTCAAGTAGGGGTAAGGGGGACAGAAGGAGCCAAAGGGCTGCAAGTGGGGGGGGGGGGGTAAGGGGGAACAAGGGGTATGAGAAGGCTAGAGGGGTGCAAATAGGGGGGTAAGGGGGCAAGAGAGGTGCAAGTGGGTGGTAAGGGAGACAGAGGGGTGCAAGTGAGAGTTAAGGGACACAGAGGGGTGCAAGTCAGGGTCAAGGAGGCCAATGGGTACAAATGTGGGGCAAGGGTCTAGTGGGGACACATGGGTTCAAGTTGGGGGATATAGGGGGCAGAGGGGTGAAAGTGGGAGGTAAGGGGGACAGAGGGATCCAAGGGAGACAGGGGGCATACAAACAGACACACACACGCAAATCCATAATATCACATATGATAGTTGTGGTAATTGTGAGTTGTCGTCACGCAATGTTAACATTTACGGGCTTGCCTGAAAGTTACGGGTTTGGCGGGGGCTGCATTGATCGCCAGCGAAAAAATTTAAATTGTGTTCCATTTTCTAGCTCCTCCATTGATCATTACAACGTATAGCTTGGAACAAAGCACTTGAAAATAAATGGAGAAGCTTTAAGGGAGCTTGCTGAATAATCATACATATCAGAACATACGGTATAGAAACAAAAGTAAAAGAAGTAAAGCACAACCTTTGTGGATTAATAATAATGATCCGAAATACAAAATAATGTAGAAAAAGAAGGGGTATAAGTTATACAATAGAGGCAGCATTATGTGTATACAAGGAATATGTTACATCTTGCAAAATAAGCAATTAGATTGTCTAAAATAGAAAATGTAAAGTTCATTGCTAAGCAAAGTAAAACTAAGCCTGAAAAGTATTTAAAAAATATAAATGGAAAAAGGTTAAAATAGAAAATATTACATAGTAATTAAGGTTGAAAAAAGACTTTCAGTCCATCAAGTTCAACCTTTTAAGATCTCCTCTGATCTGCAATATGCAGATTAGTTATTAATTAACTAGTTGTTAATTAATTATTAATAGTATAGTATTTGAGGTTGAATAAAGACTGTTAGTCTATGAAGTTCAACCTTTTTAGATATCTTTTGATCTTTTTAATATGTGGACTATTTGTTATTAATTGTTAATTGGTCCAGAGGAAGGCAAACAGAAAAAAAAAAAAAAACATTGAAGCTTTGCCAATTGTCTCATAAGGGGAAAAAAAGCAAAATTCCTTCCTGACCCCAGAAACTGACGATCACATCTCTCCCTGGTTCAATATTCCTTCGCTAGTTATCTAGGATAACCTTGAATGCCCTCTTTATTTAAAAATATATCTAACCCCTTTTTGAAGTTATCTATCGAATTTGCTGTCACCACCTCCTTTGGTAGAGAATTACATAGTTTAACAACCCTAACTGTGAAGAACCCTTTTCTTTCTTTAAGGTGGAATCTTTTTTCCCCTAACCTCAAGGGATGTCCTCTTGTCAGCTGAAAATCTCTTGCTACAAAAAGTTCACTTGACAAAGCCTTATATTGACCCTGGATGAATTTAAAGAAGGTAATCATAGCCCCTCGTAGACACCCTTTTTTTCTAGCGAAAATAAGTGTATTTTGGTTAGTCTTTCTTCATAACTTAGCTCCTCCATTCCCCTTATTAGTTTTGTTGACCTCTTCTGTACTTTTTTCCAGCTCTATAATGTCCTTTTTATGACATGGCCCCAAAATTGTACTCCATATTCCAAATGAGAGCGTACTAGGGATTTGTATAGTGGTAGAATTATATTTGCTTCCCTTGCTTCTATATGCTTCTTAATACATGCTAATATTTTACTTGCCTTTGCAGCTGCTGCTTGGCATTGAGCACTGCTACCTAGGTGGTTGTCCACTAGTACTCCCAAATCCCTTTCAATATCTGATACCCCTAGATTTGCTCCATTAAGATTATAAATTGCATGGCTATTTTTCCTTCCCAAATGCATAACCTTATATCTATTTGTATTAAATCTCATCTGCCATTTAGCCGCTCATTTCTCTAATTTATGCAAATCCCTTTGTTGGGAAAGTACATCATTATCTGACTTAATTACCTTGCACAACTTAGTGTCATCAGCAAAAATGGAGACACTACTTTCCAGTCCTACTTCATCATCATTATTAAATATGTTAAAAAGGAGATGACCTAATACTGAACCTTGAGGAGCTCCACTTACCACATTAGTCCAATCGGATTATGTTCCATTTACAACAACCCTTTGCTTCCTGTCTTTTAGCCAGCTCTCGATCCATGAGCAGATATTTACTGCAATTCCTGTATCCCTTAGTTTGCTCAAAAGTCTCCCATGTGGCACCGTATCAAAAGCCTTTGCAAAATCCAAAAAGACTACATCCACTGAGTTGCCCTGATCTAAGTTCCTACTAACCTCCTCATAGAAACTAATTAGATTGGTCTGACATGACCTATCCTTCATAAATCCATGTTGACTGCTACCTATGATCTTGTTCAAATAGACATATTTTTGTATTCTGTCCCTTATTAACCCTTCCAAAAGCTTCCCAACTACAGATGTGAGGCTCACTAGTCTATAATTCTCTGGATTTGCTCTTGCTCCCTTCCTAAATATAGGTATCACCTCTGCTTTTCTCCAGTCATCTGGTAGAGACCCTGTGGTGAGTGAGTCTTGAAAGATTAGATATGATGGTTCGGCTATTACAGAACCCAGCTCCCTCAGTACCCATGGATGTATTCCATCGGGACCTGGGGCTTTATTAAAATGTATTTTCTCCAATCTCTTTTGGATTTCTTCTTGCGTTAACCAATTATTTAGTGATGGTAGTATAGCCCCATTTTGTTGCAGTGTCCTAACCACTGGTACCTCCCTTGTGTAAACAGACGAAAAGAACCTATTAAGCTCATCTGCCTTTTCCTGGTCACTTATTATCAGACAGCCTGTGTCAAATTGCAATGTTCCTATAGCTTCCTTCCTCGCCTTCTTCCTATTAATATATTTAAAAAATATTTTAGGGTTAGTCTTACTTTCCATTGCAACTGACTTCTCATTTTCTATTTTAGCCAGTCTAATAGCCTTTATGCAGGCCTTGTTGAT
This sequence comes from Discoglossus pictus, assembly GCA_027410445.1. Classification (NCBI taxonomy): domain Eukaryota; kingdom Metazoa; phylum Chordata; class Amphibia; order Anura; family Alytidae; genus Discoglossus; species Discoglossus pictus. Next base: position 404,212,835 of record CM050163.1, on the reverse strand, counting down.
TTCCTTATAGTCACATAAAGCTGCCTCTGTTCCCTCCTTCTTGTATAATTTAAATGCATGTTTCTTTTTCCTTATAATGATCGTTATGACATTGTTAAGCCACATGGGATGTGATTTACTCCTATTCATTTTATTTCCACATGGTACATGCCGATGAGTATGTTTATTTAGTAAGGATTTGAATGTTGTCCATTTATTTTCAGTATTTTCCCAAAAAGTTATTTATCCCAGTCTTTATGTCGTATTGCTGCCCTTAGCCCATTAAAGTTAGCCCTTTTAAAATTTTGAGTTTTTGTTGGCCCCTTACAACTCTGTTTTTTGTATTCAATCTCAAATGAGACTGTGTTGTGATCACTGTTATCCAAGGGTTCCCCTATTTTAACATTTGATATTATATCAATATTACTTGTGATGACTAAATCCAAGATGGCCCCATTTCTAGTAGGTTTGTGTATTACCTCTGCCAGATAATGATCCCTGAGTGTACTCAAGAACCTGCTAGGCTTAGCTGACCTGCTGGTCTCATTTATCCAGTTTATTTCAGGGTAATTAAAGTATCCCATGATTAGAACTTGCCTGTGCTTAGCTGCATTTCCATGGTATTTCCTCACTTTCAATTATATTTGGGGGTTTATAGCATACTCCCACCAATATGCGTTTAGAATTAGCTCCTTCACTATTTAGCTAAACCCACAAAGATTCAATGTTGCCGCTAGTTCCAGCATAAATATCTTCTCTGACTATAGGCTTAAATTCAGGCTTAACATACAGACAGATCCCTCCTCCTCTTTTACCATGTTCCCTATCTTTCCTAAATAAATTAAAATTATCCAAATTAACTGTCCAGTCATGAGATTCATCTCACCATGTTTCATTAATGCCCATTACGTCCCATTTTTCTTGTACTGCTAATAATTCTAGCTCGCCCTTTTTCCCAGGCAAATTTCTTGCATTAGCAAGCATACACTTCATGTTGCTATGGCTCTGCTGTTGTGAAGTGCTTGCCACTGTATTTGAGGCCCCTATTAATACCTCCCTACTGTCTATTGTAACCCTCCCCCTTCTCCTGCCCCATGGGTAAATAAATAATCCCTTTCCCTCTCTACCCTTTTTACCCTAATACTTCTATATAGTCCCTCCCCCCACCTACAAGTTTAAAAACTTCCCCAGCCGTTCTACCATCCTATCCCTTAGCACAAAGCTACCTCATCATTAAGGTGCAATCCATCCCTGCTATAAAGATTGTACCCAAGTGAGAAGTCAGCCCAGTGTTCTAAAAAACCCAAACCCTCTGCACTGCACCACTTTTTTTAGCCCTGCATTAACCTCCCTAAGCTCCTTCTGTCTCCCTGGGCTAGCACTTGGCACTGGTAGTATCTCATAAAATACTACCTTGAAGGTCCTTGCTTTAAGCTTATTCCCTAGTTCTTTAAAATCATTCTTTAGGACACTCCATCTTCTACTTACTTTGTCATTGGTACCAATATGTACCAAGACCGCGGGTTAATTTCCAGCCCCTCCCAATCATTTATCCACCCGATCCACAACATGCCGAACCCGAGCACCCGGGAGGCAGCAAACTGTGTGATTGCTGGCATCTGGATGACAAATCACCCTGCCTACCTTCCTAATAATAGAGTCCCCTACCACCAAAACCTGTCTGTTGCTCTGCCTAATCTGCCCTCCCACTCCTCCATTAGAACTGTTCTCCCGGCTGTTAGAGGGAACAGCTCGATCTGGCATTGCCATTCCTGAATGAACATCCCCAACAGTTTCACTCAATCTGGCAAATCTATTGGTGTTTGCCAACTCAGAACTGGCCTGCCTCCTCCAGTTCCCCTTGATTCCAACTGTAACCCAGCTACCTCCCTGGACATCCTCACTAACCCCAGCTCCACCCTCCATGCTAGGCCCAGCTAAACTGTGCTCAGTGAGCACCAACTCCCTCTCCAGTGTGACAATATCATGAAGTGTTGCAATTCTCCTCTCTAGTTCTTCAATGTGAGCTTCCAGAGAGGCAACATGCTCACACCTGTCACAGAGGTATGCCCCCTGGATCATCTGTTCCATTAGTGCATACATGTGGCAGGATGTACACTCCGTGAGGTTGCCACTGGACTCATAATTATCAGTTACAATATTACAGTGAGAAAACAAATCAATGTATTTGTTTAAAGATTGCTTTTCTACACCTTAACACAAAGAAAAAAAAATAAAAAATAAAATTTTGTTTTCTATTTTTTCTTATAATACCGATTTTCTTTGAATTCCCTCCTTTTATTCTATCCCCTACACACTAACTACATTTACAGTAGAAATGATTGCAAGCTCCCAAGCTTGCTCTTCCCTTGTTAAAATAGACCCTGTCTACTCACCTGTTCAATGATAAATGAGCACAGGACAGAAAACACTGCCCTGCCTCACAGAACTGATTCAAACAGAACACCACACAAATGCAGACAGATAAACCTTTACACAGGCAAAGCCACACCCACTCTCACCTGGATGCGGATTACAGCCCACAGGAAAGAAAACACTGCACTGATTTACAGAACTGAATATTGTAACTTTAAAATGTGAGACAGGCAGGCTGCTCAATAATGACCAAGAGAAGGCAGATGAGCTAAATGTATTCTTTACTTCTGTGTATACAATGGAGATACCAATAGTAGAGGCATTGCAAAGTGACTACATTACCCTTAACGGCATTACATGGCACCCATGCGAAAAGCTGTAAGGCTGAAGAATAGTTATGGAAGCTTATACAGTGGAATTTAAATAACTATTACATGGCTAATTTGTGTAGAAAAAAAAAAAAAAAGCTTACGAGTGCCTTTAGCAGTCCTTAAGTAATCCTTAAGAGTTTACTGATACATAGCCATGATGCTGTGATGATAGAGACATTGTTTTTCAGTGTGTGGCAAGGTCCTTACATGCATATTACAGTACATTAATAAGTAGTCGTGTTATTTTGATGTTAGAGAAATAACTTTCCGGGTCCTTACGTGATACATAAGCAGTTGACAGTTGAACCAGCCAGTCAGAGCTAAAGGTCTGTTTTATCTTATGTAGCAACTCCAGTCAAATCCTACAATGTTGTAAAAGATTGCTACATAAAGTCTATATAAACCTGTGTTTCATGCCTTAACATTGACTGTGCCATGCTGCATAAACTAACCCAGGAGAGGAGGAATAGTGCTTATTGAGAGAAAGGGTCAGGATCTTTGCTTTAGAGAGTGTAGGAAGTTTGAGCTTTTTGTTCAAATGTATTATTACAAGTTGTCACATAGCTCACATATCTCCAAAGAATTTACATTTAAATACAGTTTTATTAGACCTTACTCTTACCTATACCCCATACTCAACCGACTCTAATATATATCCCCATTCCCCAAAACATACCCCGTTCCCCAACACACACACCCTATACTACATATGCACTTCAGATACCCCCTGCTTTATATACCATCCAAATACCCTATTACCCAAGTACTCTCCATAATTATAAGATGAATTACATGAATTAAACACATAGGCCCTCATTCAATTGCAATTTGCACAATTTAATAGGGCCCTAAATAACCACATTACATATATTTTTTAAATAAGTTTTTTGGTAGAAAGCATCTATCCAAAAGAAAGGTTTTCACTAACTAAAAACTTCTTTAAAAAATATATGTTATATGCTTATTTAGGGTCCAATTCAATTGGGCAAATTGCAATTGAATGAGGCCCCAAGTACTTCCAGTTTTATTTCGTACAATAACATTTATACACTATTGTTCATTTCATCAAGTGAACATATCTGTGAGTGAGTAGTGTGATTACTACATCTGTTTGTGCGTCCCAAGATGGAGGAAAGAGTGAAGAGGGGAGATATGGATTACCAGGGAGACAGGAGTGGAGTCATGGAGAGGGACAGAAAGGAGTGAAGGCATAAAGAGGAGATGAGATGGGGTGAGAAGTGGAGGCATAAAAGGGAACAGAGTAGTGAAGGCAGGAGGAAGAGGTGAGAGGAAGAGTTGGGCAGAGAGGAGGAGAGGTGGGGTTAGTGAAAGATGAGCCCCAGGATTCAAGGCTAGCATAGGGATGAGAGTCCCATGTAAAGTCAGGTGGTCATGAGGCTGACAAGAACCAAAGGGCCAATAAATTATGGACATTCTTAACACCCATCCACAACTGGTCCCATGTCATATATGGAAGGAGAGAGGTTAAAACTTGCCAGAGGGCAAGGATGTGGAGAGAGGTGGCAGCAGAGGTTAGCTCTGGGTGTGCATGGATATTGTGATGAGGAAGACGGCAGATGAACCATCCAGCTCAAAAGCCACAGACAGTTGTCTCACGGCAGTTGTGGAGCATACAAGGTGGGAAGAGCTCCCTATGGGCAGGATGTCCACAGCCATATCATCCCAGGCTTAGTGGACATGATTATGACCATGAAGGTGAGGATGTGCACCACAAATAAAACAACTTGTTCATCCATCATATTCAATCAATCATATTCAATCATGTCCAGAAACATACTCATACTTACTGCCTATATCACAAAGAAAGGGGGAGGAATACATGTGCGTCATGGACCCACTACTCAATCCCTGTTCTACCATGGTGGAATGTCATCGTCTATCACTCTCTTCCCACATATCGACCCTCCTCCCACCTGCTACAATGGGCAGGAACCATGTACTCATACTGCTACCCCTCCTCCCCACCATTATCACCACCAGCAGTGTCTCCTACATCATCACCATGCCCAGCAGCCACCCTCTCCCACCTTTAAGGTAGAGAAAGTACTGGACAGACATATGAAGCTGCACCAAGTGGAGATACAACTAGATACAACTTGAGCCTGGAACCTAACTTGAACCCGCTGACATGAGGGTCCCTATGGACCCCCATGATAATCTAAAGAAAAACCCTTTGGACCCCCATGGCACCCACTAGTAATGCTGTTATCCCAAGGACCATGGCAGATAAAATTAACACGTATAGTGTGGGGGTCCTTAAAACTACCATGGCACCTTATGGACATCCATTGCACCTAAAATTAACCCCTATACCATCAGGCATTTTCTGTAATGTTTTTTATTTTCTGTAATTATATTTAACGGGGGTAGTGTTAGGGACTGTCGGGATCTTATGTACCCCCATGAAGGATGTGGTCCAAAAGGATCGATGATAGAAGTTAGGGTGTCACAGGAGTTCATAGGGACCCCATGGTTCTACTGTAGTTTAGTATACCATATTGGTTGCAGTAATGAAGCAAAACCAAGCCTCTATTGTCTAAGACATGAATCGGGCTGTGGTCAGGCTTTCACACTTATTTTATTTTATTTCTCCTTGAAAGATGCCTGTATTTAAAAAATTCAAACAATATTTCAACATGCTTTTAGAATATCTTTACAGTGATGTGATCCAAATTGTACTGAATTAAATGTCTAAGTGTCACGTAAGTCTATTCTCTGCTTTTGCAGAAGGTTTCCATGAATGTTTTTATCCCTGAGAGCACTCACAGACCCGTCAAAATACACATAAGTATATTCAGTTACTCTGGAGCTTTGTATTAGAACTTTACATAAAATCTCCTATGGAAGTAGAGCCTTTAGAACATGTAGGATATGCATTTACTCTTACAGTAGCCATGAAATTATACTTTAGAACAAATCTCCATTAGCTGCATTGTAAGGGTTCACATATAAGGGTTTGCTCTGGGTTGAATTTAATAGCTCTGTAATCCCTACATGGAATATTTACATAGAAAGAATAAATGTAAATAAAGCACCAGTGATAGATGGAACATATTCAAGGGTACTGAGAGAGTTCGGTAAGCTCTGTAATAGTCAATTTATTATTTCCAATTTTTGAAGACTCAATCTCCACGGGCTCAAAAACAGAGGAACGACAAAGAGCACATGTGGTACTTTTAGTTAAGAAGGGAGCTACAGGTAAATCAAATCCAGAAAAATATAGAGAAGTAAGCATCACCTCAATATTGGGGATGCTCTTAGAAAAGTTGCTAAGGGTCTGTATTTGGGAATATCCATATGAACAAGATGATAAGTAGGTCATGGATAGGTTATGTCAAACTAATCTAATTAGTTTATATTAAGATGTAAGTAAAAAATTGGAACAGGGCAACTCAGCTGATGTCATCTATTCAGGCTTTGTAAAGACTTCTTATGCCATGCCTTTTGATACAGTAATTGTACTAAATATTTGTACATGGTTATAAAACTGGTTAAAAGACAGGAAACTGATATTGGACTAATTGGGTAAGTGGGGTAACTCATGGTTCTTTACTAGGTATTCTTCTTTTTATTTTCTTATTAATGGTTTAGAAGAAGGGCTGTAATTAATGTAGGCATATGATGCTACTAAATTGTGCAGGGTCATTAAACCAGACCAGATGGATCTTACCCTCTAAAGGGACTTGCATAAACTAGACAAATGGGCAGCTAAACAATAAATGAGATTTAACAAAGAAAAAATTAAAATTAGGCATTTTAGAAGGAAAAATAAGTATGCAATTTATAATCTAAATCTAACAACTTTTGAGGTATCAAAGATAGAAAAGGATTTATGAATGCTTGTTGCAGTGCTCAATGTCAGGCAGCAGCAGCAAATGCAAAAAAAAAAGTATTAGCATGCATTAATAGGTGTATCAAAGCAAATGTAATTATGTAGAAAAAATGACATACCATTAATAAGAATAGGTAGGATATTGATCCAGGGTACAATCTGATCTCTTTGGAACCAGGAGTCCCCCCATGAGACAATTGTCATTGTTTCAAAGGGTGTTTTTGTTTGCTTTCCTTTGGATCAATAGACAATCAATTCATACAAAGATTTGGGCAGAACTAAAGAGGTTTCTATGAGCCTCATTCAATTGCCCAAATCACAATTACTTGAACCCGTAATGTAGCCCATAAATTTAACTGATATTCAATTGGCTACATTTAGCAACTCACATTCCAATTGTAAGTTAGAGGCTGAAAAGCACTGCGGTTGTCAAAAACTTTACTCCGTCCTATCTCCTCCCTTGATTTTGTGTGTGCAATCAGCAGCAAAGCAAATCTTTAGCCAGAAAATATAATTTCAAAACAGTTTATCTCATTAATTCCTGCTGCTTTACCCCTCCCCACCTCTCTCATTGTTCAGTGCATAGCTGAAAAGAAGACAAACTTTAATTAGGCAAAGTTTGGTAAACTGGGGCATGTTCTGCAGGATAAGGAGGCTATAGCTAGAATGTCATATCCCTTGCATCTCCAAAGTGAGTATGTTCCAGTTTACCAAGCCTACCTTATCTAAGCTGAAATGTTTTGAGTACAATGAGCACTAGTTCATTTTAGTGATATTGCACATAAACAAAAAACAAAACCTATTCAGAAATTATCTTTAGAAACATAGAAGTTATTTGACTATAGTTATATATGTGCAGTGTTAATGAATGCTTCAAAATTGGTAATTTTTGGGATGTGGATGTTTGAAACAAAAAAATGTGGTGTAAAAGCTCAATAATATATGCATATCTCATAAACTTTGACTTGCTTAAGGTCAGGCCAACTGAAAACTCACAAGTGGTATCACCATAAAGCAGTTTCTATTCAACTGAGCACTTTATTCAGGGTGAATGCATATATTAATGCACTGGTACTTCACACCAAATACATTTACTAATATCTACACAGATTAATGTGGACTGTGTCAAATCCATGTTTGTGAGTAATGGAACCATGTGTCCATTATGGGAATGTCCACAATTTCAGCCACTAAAGAAGGTATTTAACATATTATTTGCTGTTTCTGAGTCTACATACACTATGATGCATATGTCTGCATATTTAAATGTAAATTTAAAAAGAGAATGTACACTTGTAATAGTTGCGTTCTTCAAAAGCCTACGTCGGAACAAAAATGGCATAATGTAAACTGGGTGTCAGAAACCGGGTACTAGAAACTCAAACCTTTTCAGGGGTGATGTTGCAAAATAAATTTAATGAAGAAAAGAAAGGATATACAAAGCTTGGTTAATATCCTTTTAAATCAAATGCCCAATGCTTTTTTTTTGTCAATGTGCAGAAAAAATATCAAAATCACTGTCAGGCACTGAAAGCAAACTGGCAATGCTGCAGGCAGCTATACAGCTGCATAAACTGGAAACAAGGGACCACAGCGCTGCAGACAGCAAACAACACACAGGTGGAGGTAATAGTTGGAATAGAGCAGAGCTGAAGGTACATGCAGAACTCTTGTCAGAAAGGAACAGCAGCTGTGCTGCACACAAGAAGAATTCCAGGCAGGCAGGAACAGAAGTAGCAGCACAGGACACTGCAGCTGTAGCACCAAACCAGGCAGAGCAAAAACTCACAGCAGGAACAAAGTCATATAACTGGCACTTTGGAGTTATCTCATCAGGATCTTAAATGACTTACTAGATGCAAATTGACTCAGTCCCATCACCTGTCAGTGACTAGAGGCCGAGTTATGACCCACAGGAACAGAAACACATTTCCTGGGTCTCTCTTGGGGCCTGCTCAGTCAGTGAGTCAATACAGGCCATGGGTTGACTGGAACAAACATTGCAGCCTTCCTTGACTTACCCAGAGGCAAATCCGAACAGGTACTCCTGATAGCACCCCTCCCCCAATGGCTGTACTCTGGACAGCCTCTGGAAGAGCTGATGACATCATTGAACCAAGTTTTGAGTATGGACATCAGATGCACAGAGCCACATGCACTCTCCAAATTTCTTCCACTCCACAAGGTATTGGAGGTTTGATCTACAGAATCTTGAATCCAGAAATCTTTCTACCTTGAATTCTTCATGTCATCCACCATAAGTGAAGGTGAATTGGTGAAGTAGGTGGGGAATTTGTTTCTGACCAGGGGGTTGAGGAGCAACACGTGGAATGCATGTTTGAGAAGCTTAATAGACAAGAACACCTTGTCACCATCCTGAATGTCTGGAAAGTCTATATGCCTGTGGTCTGTATATTTTTATTTGGCCTTCTTTGGTCACAGACTAGACTTGTTGTAGATCCTCAGTTTGTCCATCAGCAGTAGGATTTCCAGTGGGCACATTGGTCATATGGATAAAAGGAGGGCGGTACTCGAAAGCTGTGTAAATTGGAATTGTTCTTATGGTGTCATGCCTTGCATTGTTATGTTCAAATTCGACCAAGGGTATGAGGCAATTTCAGTCCCCTGGTTGGTACGTCCAGTCAGCCCATTAGTTTGGGGGTGGTATTCAGAAGAAAAAGAAAAAAAATCTGTGATCTCTTCATAGGGGTTTTTCAGAATTGTGATATGAATTGTACCCCTCTGTCTTAGAGGATTTCAGAGGGAAGGCTGTGAAACTGAAAGATCTCCTTGAGGAATGGATCCACCAGGTCAGAGGCAGCTGGACATTGGTAAGTGGTATGAAATGGGCTTAAATTACAGTGGTCACTCTGGAATGAGGTAAAACCAAGACAAAATTAATGGCTAGGAGGATCCATGGACAATACATTATTTCTAAGGGATGGAACAGCTTTGGGAGTTTTAGTGCATGCCCACTTTTACATCAGATAAAATATGGGCCCCCGTGAGACCTGTTCAGATGTCTTTCTGATTACTGGATGACATAATAGGAGGTGGCAGAAATGGACTCCAGAGCCAACTGGAGGCCACAAAACAGGAAGGTGCAAGATATTCTATGGTGCTCTTCTCAACTCGTCATACTCAAAATAGATGTGGGAAAGGGCACTGAGCTTGCCATTCGTTGACCCTGGGCAATATGTGATAATGAACTGAAATGGGAAAAGAATAAAGACCACCTGACTTGCCTCAAATTCAGTCTTTGTGCAGGATACATGATGTTTTTGTGATTGGTAAGCACAAGGATAGGCTGGCTAGATCCCTCAAGTAAGTATCACCATTCCTCGAGTGATCCCTAAAACAAATGACAACATTCATTTTATAAACAAGGACCTCTATGTTTCTTATATCATAGTTTTTCCCTGGTTGAGAATTGTTTTTTTAGAAAGGAACGCACAGTGGTGCAGAGACCCATCAGAGGACAAAGGTTGAGACAGGATGGCTCCGGCTTCTGTCTCTGATGCATCAACTTCCACTATGAATGGCAAACCAGGGTCTGGATGGATAAACAGACTAGCTGTGATGAAAGCCTCTTACAATCTTTGAAAATCTCCAAGACTTTGATTAGCTCCTTTGTTAATACTTTTGATAAGCTAAAAACATTTTTATCCATGCTGTAATAGAAGTGATAACAGTGGAAATTTTGTATCAGATCTTTAGGAACACACCAATTCAAAACAGCAGAGACCTTATCAGGATCTACAGAAACGCTCTAAGAAGTGATGATGAGGCCTAGGAATTGCACAGAGTTGCTGTCAAATGCATTCCTTTACCTCCTTCGCATACAAGTAAATTGCCCTTAACCTCTAAAGCACTTGTAAATGATGAGTATGCAAATTTGGAGAATAAATAAGGCTGTTGTCAAGTTAAACATGTCTTTGGATAAATCGTTCACATAAGGCTGGAATACATTTGGGACATTACATAAGCCAAATGGCATGGCAAAGTACTCATAATGACCATCTATCATATTGGAGGCTTTCTATCACTAATCGATTGATCCATGTGCATAAACAATAGCAAAATCATGATCCAGCACTAAAATAAACCAGCAATGCTGCAGGCAGCTATACAGTACCAGAAACTGGAAACAGGGGTCTGCAGAAGTAAACCAGGAACTGAAGGTAGGAACCAGCAGACAGGTATATCTGGTGAATAGCTGAAAAAAAGCAGAGCAGGAGATACAGATAGAACTATTGCCAGACAGGAACAGCAGCAGTACAGGACACCGGAAGATCACAGTCAGATCTTAAAGGACACACTTGAAGCAGATTGTCTCAGCCTCCTCACCTGCCAGTGACTAGAGGGCGGAGTTATGACCCACAGGAGCACTCAGTCTGAGAGTCAATACAGGCTGTACATCGACTTGAACAACTGGTCAATCTCACCACTTAGTACTTCTAGTATAGTATAGTATTGTTGTTATTATTATTATTACTAGTCACTTGCCCGTCACAAATGACGGGATAATATTTTATATTTCTGTTCCCCCCCTCTGTCTCTTCCCCCTCCCTGCCCTGTTTCTTTTCCCCCCATCTCCCTCACCTGTTTCCCCTTCTCCCCTCTCCTTTGTCTCTCCCCTCTCTTGTGTCTCTCCCCTCTCCCTCCCCTGTGTCACCCTCCCCTCACTCCCCTGTGTCTCTTTCCCCCCTCTCCCTCCCCTGTGTCTCTTTCCTCCCCTCTCCCTCCCCTGTGTCTCCTTTCCCATCTCCCTCCCCTGTGTCTCCTTTCCCCCTCTCCCTCCCCTGAGTATCTTTCCCCCTCTCCCTCCCCTGTGTCTCATTCCCCCATCTCCCTCCCCATGTCTCCTTTCCCCCACCCTCCTCTGTGACTTTTTGCCCCACTTCATCCCCTGTTTCTTTCCCCCCTCTCCCTCCCCTGTGTCTCTTTCTCCCCCTCTCCTTCCCCTGTGTCTCTTTCCCCCTTTCTCTCCCCTGTGTCTCTTGTTTAAGTTATATTAGTTATCTTTTAATATCTTAAATCATTTAACTTTTTTATGTCTATTTTTTATTTATTCTCTTTTTTATCTAAATTTTATATTTGCACAACCTATTTTATTTATGTTTTCTTATCTACCTAGCATAAAATACTACAAATATTCATGGATTTATATTGCTTAAACTTAATTCAACTTACTTAGAATGTTCTACCATTTTTAAATCATGCTATCTAACAAACAAATGAAATCACAACTTTGAGATAGAAACCTGTCTCAGGGCAACAATCAGCACCATCTAAACTTTACCTTCATGATTACACATATTGTAGCTTTTTCAATAAGAGTCACTTACATTAAATTTTTCTGTTTGATGTTTTAAGTTAGCTTGTTTACATTTGTAATTTCCCCTTGTCTACCTAGCACAGAGTACTAGAAATATTATATCATGTATAGACTTATATTTTTAAACATAATTTTTCTCCTTACCTAGAAATATTTGATCATTTTGTCTAATTCACAGCTGCACCAAGTAATGACACCACAATATTGAGCCAGAAACCTGTATTATTATTATTATTATTATTATTATTATTATTAACCTTTATTTATAATGCACCAACATATTCCGTAGAGCTAAACAGGGTAGATACAAGTCAAAAACAAACTTAACAAATTATGAAAGACTGGAGGCCCCTGTTATTGAGTTTAAAGTCAAGCAAACAAAGGTCTTTCTCTAAAGCAACCAACAAGACTGCAAAGTTGCAAACTTACAGTCTAAAGGGTATGGGTGAGGTATAAAAAGGTGAGGTACAATATATTGCTTAAATTTTGGTTGAAGGGGATAAGCTTCTTTAAATAGATGAGTTTTTAGTGAGGTTTTGAAGGATTTGAGGAACAAGGATAGTCTGGTGGGACGAGGCAAGGAGTTCCACAGAATAGGGGCTGCACGAAAAAGTTGTGAAGGTGGGAATGAGAGGAGGTAACAAGGGAGGAGGAAAGAAGAATGTCATTAGCAAAGCGAAGAGGACAGTTGGGAGAATATTTAAAGACAAGAGCAGATATATAAGAGGGTGTATAATTATTGAGGGGTTTATATGTTAGGGTCCGGATTTAAAATGTTATTCTGGAGGCTGTGGGAAGCCAGTGTAGTGACTGACAGAGAGGTGCTGCAGACATCGAGCGATGAGTATGATAGATGAGTTTAGCGGAGGCATTAATTATTGACTGAAGTGGGTGATGGGGAGGCCAGCAAGGAGGGAGTTGCACTAGTCAAGGTGGTATATGATAAGAGAGTGTATTAGAATTTTGGTTGTGTCTTGTGAGAAAAAGTGACATATTTTAGAAATGTGAACATGAAACAGAAACATTTTATGTAAGCAGTTCCAATTGATGAAAAAGCTACAATATGTGTAATCATGAAGGTAAAGTTTAGATGGTGCTGACACGTGTGAAAATTACAAGATTTAGTGAGGGATCCTATGTGAGGAATGACAGAGAGGGCAGGATCCAGTAGAACCCCAAGACAATGGGTCTGAGAGGTGGGCGTGATCATTGCGTTGTTAATAGTAAGAGATAAGTGAGGAGTGGAAGCTGTAGAAGAGGGTGGGAAGATTAGGAGAATGTGGGTGTCATCAGCATATAGATGGTATTGAAATACAAAAGAGTTTATCGGGGTACCAAGCGGTGAAGTGTTGATGGAGAAAAGGAGGGGAACTAGGACAGAACCTTGAGGTACGCCAACAGTCAGAGGGCAAGTCAATGAAGAGGAACCTGAGAAGGACACACTAAATGTTTGATTTTCTAGATATGATGTGAACCAAGAGAGAGCAGTGTCACGGATGCCAAGAGAGTGGAGAATTTGGATAAGAGGTTGGCCAACTGTGTCAAAGGCAGCGGAGAGCTCCGGGAGAATAAGAATAGAGAAGTGGTCCTTTGATTTGGCGGTTAACAAGTAATTAGTGACTTTAATGAGAGCATATTGACTTAGTAGATCTGCTGTATTGTAGAGTGCCAAATAGAATTTGTGTGAACAATATAGGGTTAACATACGCTAATTTTCTTTGACTAGTATTGTTCCATATTCTGAGGGCACTTCCCCGTGATGAGATCATGCGCTATATGTGATTGAAAGGCACATTGGGTGTAGGCAGCCCTGACATCAGTGTTAGGGATAGCAGCCTAGGGAGAGTAGTGTGCAGAATTGCAGTAAGGGGGCATAAGGGAAATTTAATTAACATGTGACCCCAGTTTGTTAGAAATGCTGCCCTGTTATTGATCTGATTTACACTTGATAATAGTTAAACTTTTTGGCTGAGCTATATGTACAAATTCTTTATAACCTCTAAGGAGACTACATTATAGTAATATGAGTATATTGTAAGTTTGCGAATGTTCAACCTTGCAATGTGCTTTAGTGTAAGCACTATGTACGTTTGATTTTAAGCTCAAAGACAGGGCCCTCCATTCTACTTTCTTTTTTTTTGTCCTTTTGCATTGTGTTAATATTGTTTTGACCTGAACTTACCCTTGTATAGTGCTATGGAATATGTTGGTGCTTTACAAATAACTGAAATATTAATGATATATCAGATTTACAGCCCTATTAAATTCCCTCAATGTGTAAAACCGTAGCCCGTAACGTAGCCCGTAAGACTTACAGCTATTAAATTGGCCCCATAAAGCAACCCGCTAACGACTTGCCGGTTAAGGGCGAAAAACCCCTACGGGATGTCAAAATCTGAACTCCGCAGCTGCAAATGCTTTGATCTGTCAAGCCCGTAACTGTTACGATCAAAAATCGCTATTAAATTTCTACGAATCCACTGGCATTCAACCCGTAACCAGCAAATGGAGCCAAAAAGCCAATGGGTACTAGAGAGGACCCTCAAGGGGGTTAAAGTCCTATCGGTAGCACTGTAAATGCAAATATACAAACACTACTGTACTTATAATTAAAGGTAAAATTTATGTTAGGTATTAAAATGAATAGCACAACATTCTTAAGCTTGCAAATCTGCAATATAAAATACTTTTATTTTATGTTTAATTTCCATGTTATATCGATCCTGGCAATCAATGTATTAATACAATTAATTGAACTTGCATGAACTTGAATATCATATTTACTGATTTATTAATATTGCATTATTTCTGGAATGCGGGTCAGATCGATGCTCGTAATTGAAACCCGTAAGGCTATGAAATCTAACCTCCATTTTTCAGTGACCATATGATGACAATCTCATTTGCCATTGGCTCCATCTAAACCTATAACTACGGGTTTGACTAATTGATCATGTTCACAGGCGCCCATCCAACGTACACAAGAATGGTTTACGGGTTTGCGTCTACAGCCCTTTACTTGCGGCATGGTTCAACTTAATAGCTCTGTAACACAGCTGAATTTCAAGCCCCCAGCCTTTGCGGGTGTGCCGATGCGGATACGGGCTTCGAATTTAATAGGGCTGTTAGTGTACTAGCTGCTTCTAAGTGCTATGCCCTCTTTATCTTGTTTGCTGAGAGCACTAATCCCCTATATGTGATTATTATATTTTAAATTAAAGATATTTACAGGATAAGAATATTTATATATATTTACTGATGTGGGGGCTATGCATATGCTTTGAATCTATTAAGGTTTTATATATGTAACAGTACATATTATAGTAGGTGTAGGAAGTATTTGATTTAAGTTTGTAATAAAAGTAAAGTTTTAATTGGATCCCTGCAGTCACTATGAATTCTTTAAGGGAGGAATACTGTCAGACCTCCCTGTTTTGAATACATGTAATTGTAATATTATCCTTTCCTGGGTGACATATTAATGTTCCACTAATTGTAGCAGATTTATTATTTTTGTTCTGTTCGGAAGTAATCATTAATCATCTCAACTCGAAGATACTCATTGATCATCTCAACTCAGTGATACTCGTTAATCACCTTAGCTCAGAGGTATTCAACTCTGAATCATAGTACATAAAATTCATCATAAATTTGCTCTGGATCATTTACCATTGCGCAATGTAGCCAGTTGCTTGTCTTCGGGCAGTGCTGTTTTTTCTCTGAAAAATGTATTAAAACAGACTTAGACTTGACATTGTGGTTTACACAGTGCTCCTTGCAGGAGGAGACATACCTTTGGGATGGGGATAACAAAGCTCCTTTCTGATTGGCTGATTGTGCTGCTCAGCAAAACACTTCCACTCTTCTTTACATAGAGCGGTGGTAGTCTTGTGCCAATATTACTGATAGCAACTACAGGGTAGATACAGATGTGTGCAAACCTGGTGGCCAACTACAAGAAACGTCTGACCTCTGTGATTGCCAACAAGGGTTTTGCCACCAAGTCTAAGGGGTCAAATACTTATTTCCCTCATTGACCTACAAATCAATTTGTAATTTTTTTGCAATTCTTTTTCTTGTTTTTTTTTTTTTTGTTATTCATTTTCTCACTGTTAAAATACACCTACTATTAAAATTATAGACTGGTCATTTCTTTGTCAGTGGACAAATGTTCAAAATCTGCAGGGGATCAAATACTCCCCCCCCCCCCCCCCCCTACTGTACATATAGGTAGTCTGTTTCAGTTTGGTTTATACTGTGCACCAGTTATTAAGAAATATTTCTTCCCTACTGGAATTTTTCAAATCCTTTAGTATATTTAAAGGTTTTTTGCCACATCAGTCCTCCCCATTCCGTCATCTAAGCTAAACATATTAAAGTCATGAAGTCTTTCCTGAAACTGTTTGTATCTTAAATCAAGCACCATTTCATCTGAATTGTTTCTTTGTTAATATTCTTTTTGGAGACATGGGGCCTCATTAAATTATAGTTACTGTAGCTCGTAATGTAGCTTGCAAAAGTTACTGCTATTAAATTGGCCTCTTTTAGCTACCCGCAATCGATCTGTGGGTTACAGGCTGAAAATCCATCCAGGCAATAAAAATGGTAACTCTGACCCAGCTAAGCCTTTGATCTTTCAAGTCGGCAAATGTTAAAATCGTAAATCGCTATTAAATTGCTACAATTCCCCAAGGACGCAATTGGCAAATATAGGCAAATATATTACGGGTTCCAAATAGGACTTGCATGGTTTACAGACTAGTTCTTAACACTGCAAAAGACAATAAAAGCACACTACTGGAATTTAAAATATGGGGAAAGCAATGGAAGGCATTAGAATTCATTGCACAACAATTCCCAAGGAACAAATAGGCCTTTAAAATATATTTTATTTTCTCATATGTTGGAATGGTCATGCATATGCCAACATGAAAAGTGTGGCTGCAAGATTCATAAAGACACACTCCACTATGCCCATCCTGGAAAGTCCCACGTCATTGGTGGAGGCCATGTGCCAAGATGTATACCCATTATCATTTGGTGAAATCACATCAAGTGTTTTGATATCAATCAATTTGCATTATCACCTATCATATTGTTATCAGCCCTTCAGGGGAATATTAATACTCCACAGTATCACAAACTGGACCTCTCATGTGTATTAACCCTATATTATTATATTAGTATTGTTATTATTATATGTATTAATCTATTGAACAGTAACAGGGGCTCATAGGAATGTGAGATATATCAAAGGCTATGGTGGGACCCACAAGCTGGCTAAATGCTCTACAAAAAATATCCACAAAGACATGAACCAAATTAAAATCACTTCATGCTAAACCAAGAGTGCGTAGAAGTGCATTAAAATTACTCATTCACACAGCTAAAAACAACCTTAGCCTTATGTTAAC
The DNA here is from genome assembly GCA_027410445.1 of Discoglossus pictus. Taxonomy (NCBI): domain Eukaryota; kingdom Metazoa; phylum Chordata; class Amphibia; order Anura; family Alytidae; genus Discoglossus; species Discoglossus pictus. The sequence continues at coordinate 404,195,504 of CM050163.1, read as the reverse complement.
CCAAATGGGAAAAAATAAACTACCATTGTAATATGGGCTTCATGCAGGCACCCATAGAATAAAACCCTATTGGGTAAAAATTATTGCTGAATCACAATCTATCACAAAAACGGTATTGGAATTAAGCAGCATACTATTAAATCATCTGAAATGATCGTTCTTACGTATAATTCCTTCCCCCTTGCAGTCATCATTTACACTTACCAGAATATGCATCCGCTCACAATTTTTTGTGTTATTTGCTTTGAGGTTATACTTATCTTAAAGCCCATTAGTTATATGAATAATAAATGTTAAACAAAACAGGCCTCCATTCCTTATTCCTTCTTTATCCCTTTTACTATCACACCTATTAGTCAGACAGTGTCTTATCTACTGAATTATTTATCGATCCAGTCCCAGAAAATGAAGTTTACAAATTAGTTTATTGTGTGGGAAAGTGAGCATAAAATGTATTAATATGCCTCAAAACTTCTACAAATAGACATCTTGTTACAGTATATACTCTCATATTTTTTTTATACAGGACCAGTAAAAGTTCCCAAAGGGAAAAGTTCAGAAGGCAAAACAAAACATTTTGGAATTTCCTAGTTTCCCTTTTTATTTCTCAATATTACCTTTATTTTAAATGAGAACCTTGAGTTTTAAGTTACAGGGGACTCAGAAGACATTAAGCAAACTAGTATGGTATTATACAATGGTGTTCGTGAAGAACAAATAATCATATTTACAAAAGGACTATATTTCTCCAACTTCACTAAAAGAATGCTCTGAAAATGCTCCATCACGTTCCTTCTTCAATCAATGTTGAAGCTGTTCTGTTATTCTGGGCAGTACCGGGATATCGCTTCCAGATTTCTCTATCTGAACTAAGCCAATCAAAGTGGATCCTGTGGTCTAGAGGCTCCCTTGTCTTATTTATACTTCCTATTCTGTAGTCTGAAACTGTGGGTTTATTTGCGCATTTGTTTAATCTATTTTTAAGATTTTTTTAACACTTAAACAGAAACACACAATGGGAATGGTGCTGGCTTGTCTATTTATCTAATTCCCAGGAAAACAATTAATATGTAAGGGGAACTGTCCAACTGGAACTAGTTTGGAGTATCTTGTTTATTCTGTTTTCTCTTCTAAATTGTTGGATTTTTCCATCTGTAACTAATAAAATATACTTTAGAGAATTACAGTGAAACATTTTAGTGAAAAGCTTTCAAAACTCTTGTAGAGTCTGATCCCTTGCTGGCTCTGTATAAATGAACTGATATGGTTCATGACCCCATCAGTGTCTAAATTCTGCTTGCAGTACATTAGACCGATTTGTCATACCCTGAAATATATTCTATGGACCTTTATCTTTACTGTTAGAGGGTCTCCTAGTGCAGTGTATTAAATAATCACTGTAGTCCCACCTGTACATTAAAATATTTTAAAGAACTGCTCTTGTAAAAGAACAAACTCTATTTAAAAAGTAAATATAGCCTTAACTTTTTAAACAAATATTCCGTTTTAGTAGTCTCCATTTTGCTTATGTTTTTCTGCCTCCAGAAGCAGAGATATGACCTCTCTGTTGAGAAAACTGGCAAGCAGCTCAAACAATAAAGGTGTGTAATATTTAAAGGAGGATTGACGACATCTTAAGGGTTTTAAAGGTATATGGAAGGTTTCTGGATTTTATTAGGTATGAATACACCTATGCATTTACTTGTATGTACTTTATTCTATTAAGAATTGCTTATAAACTCTGCTTTACTGTCTACAATCAAACAAATAATACTTGTATGGGTCTTCCCCCTTCAGCATATACACAGACCATCTCTCTGTTGCTGAGAGATGGTCCCTGATTGGTTAGTATGATACACAGCACAGCAAGTGCAGCAGAGTGTGTGTCTTCGTGAGCTGCTGAGGGCAGACCCAAGCAAGTAATATTTGTTTGTTTTTAGGTAGTAAAAACAGGGCTTATATGAAATTCTTAATATAATAAAGTACATAAAAGTAAATAGATACACAGGTTTATTATATACCTAGTAAAATTCAGAAACCTTCCATATCCCTTTAATTCTGACCTGACTTACAAAAGTAAATAGCCTGGGAAATCTAGTTTCAATTAGATTGAAACTAGCTATTAGCTATTAGGCAGCATTTTAACTATTATACATTTAAATTGACAACTAAATACTATGATATCAGAGAAATAATAATATTTTTTTTTTAATGTGGACTTTCTTTTCAAGAAATTAAGGCTTGCTTTTATTAGAACAAAAATCTATCAACAAATATAATTCTTTAAAAGAGCTTACTATAAATATGGGATTTATAGTATGCCTTTAAATAAAGTATGTGCAACCACTTATTAGTGCTCATTAAGTGATAGTGTAAATGGAAACATTATGGAAGTTAATGGATTTCATATGTGTACCACTATATTTTTAAAATGTAAATAATTGTTTTTTTTTATTGGATTCTAAATAAAATGTATTATTATTTTATTATTATTAAGAGATTTATTTTCTAAAAATGAGGTGATTTTTTTTTCATTTTGTTAGCTTAGGTGTAGCCATTCTTGATATGACACTCAGTATGGCTGCTTCACACGCTGCAGTTACTAGCAGGCGGCCTATGTGAAATACATGTGTTGTAGTTGCTCTACACGCTCTGTTAAACCGACAGTTGGAAGTGGGTCTGAAACTGTATCAGCCATTTCCTCCCTCAGTGTAAATTACTGAGGAAGAAGGTGCTACCATTTCAGTTTGTTATTTCAACACTTTGTGGTGGCAATGGGAGGAGATGGCCCTCCACACACATCCTGTTGTGTGCTGTGAGATGAGAACACTGAAAGACTATGGCAAAAAGGGAAATTATAAGCAAAATGCACCTTAACTTCATTGCTAGCAGGGCAAAAGCATATTAATATAAATTTAAAACTTTCTCCTATGAGAGACAAATCAAATTCCTATGTTGCTCTAAGCTTGTGTTCCTTGACAGCTTGTGCTAGGACATGTGCTGGTCCCTGAGATCTCATCTGCTGGTCCTCTGGACAAAGAGAGATTAGGAGAAACTAACACTTTGAACATACATCTAACCATTAGTTACTGTTATAGACAGATTATTGATGTGTGCTGTTAAATTGTACTCAAAATCCACACAAAATGAAATAAAATAAAAAATAATGTCCCATAATATCACCCTGTTGAAAATGTTCAATCTCAGTGGTGCTCCCCATGAACATTGAAAGGTAACCTGCCTATCCTGAGATCAAAAAGGCTGAGAGTTAGTCCTCCAAGCTGCATATGTACAAAGTATTTATGAAAATGTTTTCTTTCAAGATGTTTAGAATAACGTAAAGATTTTTAGAGGTTCCCTGCCCACTTACCTTATTGCATATAAACAACGTGCCCACTATAGACAATAATACTATATGTCATAATCCAGTGGAGGGTGTCTGTTTGACCCCCCAAAACTCCTGCCTTTCAGTACAGGAATCCTGACTCAAAATTGTATCCGGCAGTCATACCAAGATCATAAGCAGTACCATCAGGAACACTGGATCAGAGGATCATCATAATGGTACAATCTGCTCTTCTGTGGGCTTGAAAAGGCCAAGTAGACCAATCCTACACGCAGATCTTATCTGGTTCATCTATCCTCTTCTTCTAGGATAGCAGCATAATTTCAGGATGCTAAGTGATTATAGCCCATTCTCTAAAGGAAACACATAATTTCTATATCCCCCTGAGAGAGCATAATCGTTATACCTTGGGTCTCATTTTATATATTTCTTCCATGCAATAAAACAAAAGTACATTTACATAGGTCAGCCCAGAACCCATCAGCAAGTGGCTTGGTGAGTGCTGATACATATAACAATAATCACATCAGAAAACAGGGATTTGGACTCCAGTTGGCTAGCCACTTAGGGATTAGCCTTTATGGGGTTCTGGAGACATGGATGGCTACCTATGGCCAGTTTTACAACAAGTCAAACACTTCATCCAAGGGAATCAGAACCAGTGATTTTAGTTTTTCAGGACAGTTTAAATGGTTGTTAGAACAACCAGGGAAAACAAATAGTCTGTTGTTGAAGAAAGGTCCTTTGATCGTCACTTACACTTTTGGGCCCTGAAGGGCCATTTGTTGTGGGAGTTGTGGGGGAGTTGCACCCTAGCCACCAAAACACGAGTTGTGAAAATATACAAAGAGTGAATGCAATTTGAAAAGTTTTATTTAGAAGAGATGTTGATAAGGCATTCTTAGGGTCTAGATCCTGTTTTATTAATATCACCATTGATAAATAAAGTGCAAAATATTCATCATAGCTAAACAGTTTGGAGTAATAATTATAATGTCAAATACCATAAAATATAATAATATTGTGAGTAAGCTGTTTTGTGTGAGGTTACGCTGGAATAGGGTGACCAGACAGACTTGTGTTGCTGGATAAAACCCACTCCAAAGCATTCTTACACATTGATTGCTACTTTTACTTGCATGGATGCACTCATGCTCTGAGGGAGTAACTTGCTTTAGGGAGTAGTCTTGTGCACTGGGAGCAGGGCCCTTGATGGGGGCGGGGGTTGTTTTTTGAGGGGCCCACCCTGGAATGGAGGCTTCATGCTGGCAGGCAATTATATTACGTGCTGAGATGCTTGTCATCAGGGAAGTAGGGAACAGTAGCGGGTCTAACTCCTCCACTTCCTGTTCCTGTAAGTGGAGGTAGGTAGACAGGCTTCAGAATGTGTCAGAGGGTTGAAATTCCCTGGGAGCCAGGTCTCCTGAAATCTATAATTCTGCCTAAATATTTTTCACAATAATGTATCTTTACAAAGGGCTTCCTTCAAAACTACTAGAAACAGTCTAACTGGCTCCTAAATGTTAGATACTTTTGATTTGTAGTGCAAGGGTGAGCTATAACTCCCAGTTCTATGAAATATACTAATTTAATAGGGGAAACAAATTAAGATGTTTCACTAATATTTGTCCAGTTAAAGGATCACTATAATGTATTTACACCTTACGCTCATATGTTTGTTTGTTGGGTAAAGACGTTTAAAAACAGTATGCAGTTTGAAATAAATAAAAGTTTATTTTTCTTTCTTATTTTGTAAATTAATATAATTATTAAAAAAACCCGTTCATGTGCGAATTTTTATTGTGAGCTGCCTACCCGGCTTGCTCTGTGTGGTTAAAAAGAATTTAAAAATAAAAGTTTATAAAAAATTATAAACCCTACTAGTTAGGGATAAGTATGAGGTTGCTACCATCTGGCTGGACTACCTATAGGTGAGTGATATGTGAATGGTATAGGAATAAGGATAGAGGCCCAATGGCCAGATATATGCCTAATAGGAAATAGTGACTATAATGGCATATAATAGTGATGAATGCCAGAATCTAGTAATGGCGTGTGCTGAATAATAAATGTATAAGGTACTATGTGCTTCTAAGGTAGAAATATGTAGTGTTAAAAATTTAAAGGTTCTGTGGAGTGACACTTAAAGTGACAAAAAATAATGAAAAAGGCCCTTGTGATAAGGGATAGCCAGAAAAAATATATGGATTATCCTCATATAAACAAAAACATTTTGTAAATCATTGGATAAACAAAAAATAGAAAAATCATATCGATAACTGTGGGTTTATATTAAAAACTTTTATGTTAAAAAGTTTCAACCAGTGCCATAAAGGCTTTGCAGTATGTGAACTAAACCAATGTAATTATTATATTTTGTAAATTGTCTCTTTTCTCCTGAAAGAAAGCTACATTTCTCTGCTTGTAAATGTCTTGTTTATTAAATAAAGAAATACAAGCACCAACTGGAAGAAAATAAAAATGCTCTAGCAAAGATCCCAATGATTTCAGAAATGAAAAGCACACATAAAAATGACTAGAAATACAATTATACAAACACTAAAAAGCAGAGTGCATAGAGCTGAACATGGCGAAGTATATCAAAAAAAGAATTTTACACTAGAAATAATTATACTTACAAGATCCAATTTGTGCTTTCAACAAAAAAAGTATATTAATACAATAAAAAAAATATATATATCAACTATTTAATTTATAAGGTGATGTGACAAATGTATGTATCACTAGGTATCAAGATTAATAGAGAGATCAAATATAATAAAGACATATCCTATTATATAATAAAACTTGCCTTGAAAAGGGCAACGTTTCCAATCTCACTCTGTAGAAGCTATAACATGAATTATAAAAAAAATAATAGCAGCACTGCTATAAATGATTTAGTATTCTCTCTCCACACCAAATAGCAGCGCTGCTATAAATGATTTAGAAGTCCCTCTCCACAACTAACGTGTTTTGCTATTAAACTTCATCAGGGTATGAGATCTTCTGATTTCTGAAACGTATAAACCTACAAAGTATCCTCCCATTTTTCCTCCAGCCAATAGAATACTATACTTAATGTGTATAATCATCCCTTTATAAGAGTGAGAGATGTCCTGGTGTTTGCAACACTATCATTGCTCGTTAGGAAATACTGGTTCCTGTTGGGTCTGTTGTAGAAATACAATTGGTAAAAAAATTAAAGTTGGTCATTTTAGGCATAAATCATCTGCAAACCTTTATCTATCTATGCCTTTTTATTTTGAACCATTAGTTAAAGGTATATGTAAGTGAGCTGGATTATGGATGGATCTGATAGAGGAGAATTAGTAGTGTATGAAAAAATAGTTTGCATGAAAACATCCCAAAATAAACATTTAAACAGTTACCATAAATTTTGCTGAATTTCTTGCATTTGTAAACTGTTTTCTATCAATGTTGACACCCCCTGAAAATCCCAGGAAAAATTTGCATACATAATACATTGTATCTTTTTGGTCTGTGAATTGAGCTGCAGCTTTCCATCAGATTTCTGTAATACCCAGAACAAGGTCTGTGTCATTCACTGATTATTTTATCTAGTTCCCAGGTGATACTTCCCCCAGCCCCAGTGATTTGCCCCTGTAACCCCCCAGCCCCAGGGATTTAACCCATCCCCTCCTGCACCCCCAGTGAATTGCCCCTGTGATTTCTCCCAGCCCCAGTTAATTACCCCATTACCTCTCCCAGCACTAGGGAATTGCCTCATCACATCCCCTAGCCCCAGTGAATTGCCCCTGAGATCTCTCCCAACCCCAGTGAATTTCATGCACTCACTCACACAGAGACACATGAACAGAGAACATTGCAGGTCATTGCAGGACCATAAATCAAGCATAAATGCTAATTCGCCTAAAAAGACAGATTAGAATAGGAAGAAGACGCTGAGATGTTTGGTTTCAGTACAATTATAATCAGAATTTATCAAGGAGAGGGTGTATGTCTAAAGAACAACAGTGTAACCGCTCAAGCATTTTTACTTGAATGTCGATTTATGGTCCTTTAAGGACCGAGTGTAGCAGACTCATCTAACTGGCTGCATACATCATTGCCAATTGGCTGCAAACCTGGTTATGCTCACATGTACAGGGTACATTTTTACAAAGATGAACCCTCTCAGGAGGCTAGCTCAATCCTGGAGGTGTAAACATCACCTGCAACAGTTTTTTTTTTTTTTTTTTTTATGCAAAGCTGAAAAAACATAGTGCATGCAAATAAATGTAATCATACACTACTAATTCCCCTCTATCAGATGCATTCATAACCCAGCTCACTTTTAACTCTCAAAGTGGGGGGTGATACAGAAGAGGAGCATGTCCACTTGATGACTGGATTTTTCACTAGGCTGCTCAGATGTATATCTGCCTGTTTGTCCATCATATGATTGTATAGTTATTAAAATGAGATGGCACCTGAAGAATCTGTATAAATTATACTTGAGGTTTGTCAGGCCAAATTGACATACACACAGATCTCCAGTTATTGTTTGAGATGTTTGCTTAGTGATATGTTAATAGGTTTAGAGTTGTTTGGATGAAGGTGCATTGGTTTAGAATTCAATCCAGCGTTTCATATATAAATGTTATGATAAAACCCTAGATCACAAATTAGCTACTGAAGATAACTTACACATAGATCAATAATTGCAAAAAAATATTTGTTACTTACAATGGAGGAGCTAGTTATTGTAACATTTACATTTATATTATGTCTAGTGGGAACCAATAACATTTTTGAATAATTTTCTACCCCCCTCATCAATTAAGAGCCCTCCTTTACCTCTCCTTTATCCCAGGCTGCTGCTAGCAGAAGTGGGCCCTTAACCCGTAATACATTATAGTGGTTTATGCCTGCTGCACCTGCATTAACTCTGTAGTGAAATCTACTAAGATACTGGACGATATATGGAAAAGTGAATAGAAAACAGTCATTGCATCATGAAAGAACCCCTTTAGCAGCCTATACAATGCTTAGTGAATCTAGTTTAATGACCAGTTTTTATGTTGTTTGTTCATCAAAAACATGAAAATGTGTGTTTAAAAGTAGTAAAAAATATTATGTCCTGAAATCATCTTAAAAAAAACAGAAATGTTAAATATTAATTTGTTAGAATATTTTCATTAATTTAATGTCAGTTTTCCTAGTGACTAAGCATAAAGAACTATAAACTAGCTAAACTCAAGCTGGCATGTTCAATTTTAACACCATGGTAATATAACATTAGTTTCTTTTTGAAGCCGTTATGCATTGCTTTGGTGCCACCCTATGGCCATACAGAGTTTTATTTTTTTATTAATATTACAAAGCAAATTGCGGAATGCAGGAAATTAACAACACTGAAGCAAAGAACATTGTCAGTGTCCTATTAAGGTAGACTTGTGGGATTTTATTTTTATACATTCTTCCATTGTGTGTGAGTGTGTGTATATATACACTTCCAAAACAGGGCCCTCCATTTTCTCCAGTTTGTTAACATTATATTTTTCCTTGTTCTTATCCCCTGTACAGAGAGACGGAATATGTTGTCGCATTACAAATAAAAGTTACTAATAATAATAATATCCCTGGGCTGTTCTCTGAAGTGGGAGAGCATGCCTCTCTTAAATACATCACAGTTCATTATATCTCTCTAACACTCGCAAATAATATCCAGTTGTACTTCTTAAAATTTCTCTTCATTGTCTAAAATGTATTCACCTCTATATCTATCCTACAATGATTTTACTGCTTTGCTTATAGTAAAATAAAAAGGTTTAAAGAACTGTCAAGTGCTGCATATCAGATCCTTCAAGTGAAAAACTGAAATAGGTTGCGAATTCGCACATGTGCAGTTTCTACGTATTTGGGCATGCGCTAATATGATGCAACCTGGCATAATGTTTATCAGCAACCTGTGACACCTGAGCAGGCGGTACACACAGTTTGCTTATTATTATAATGGATCTATACATATAGAGAAAAAATAAATAAATTATAATATACATACTAATATACTGTATATATATATATATATATATATATATATATATATATATATATATATATATAAACATATTTATATATATATATATATATATATATAAACATATATATTTATATATATATATATAAATATATATATAATAGCGTATTGCCCGTCAAAAAATGACGGCAATGAGATGTGTATGTTTGGAAAGTTGTTTAGTTATTAATATACATATGGAATTGTAAGGTAGCTAATGTTGTTTTGTGTGTACTACTGAAATATATAATACAAATTAATAAATTAATATACTTTACCTATTTTTATGCATTGTGTTGAAGAGCTGGCAATCTGTGTTGATGTTGCTGCAGCATTAGTGGTGTGGAGGTGCTGTGTAAGCGTGATGAACGTGTGCAGTGTAATAGTGTGCGTGTGCGAGCCGAATCCGTTAGCGTAGTTGTTTACTTCCGCATTATCGTAAAATAACGGGTAATGTGTGGTATGCGTCTTAGCGGATCATCCGTACGTCATTTAATGGCGGGTAATGTGTGGTATGCGTCTTAGCGGATTATCCGTAAGTGTTATCCGTGGTTAGAGTGCTGTAGCCTCGTTTTCGTTTTGTTCGGCCGCCATTTTTTCTTTCGCTTCGAGAATTTTTTAGTGTCTAAACTCTTTTATTTTTAGCTAAATGAAGGTGTAACTTGTTTTTTTGAGGTCGTGGATGCTCCCTCTTGCTGTCGTTAAGCTTTTTATTTATGTGCTGTGTCTATTTATTGTGTTTGTATTTTTTTTCATGTCTGCGAGTTGCGGCCGTATTTTTTTGATACGGTTTATTGGCTCGCCTCTCTACGCGAGGCTCGCCTGCAATGAGCGCCTGCGTCGCTCATTGTCAAAGAACTACGGTTTAACAGCTCGCCTCGCCCTGCGTGGCTCGCCAGGCGATGAGCGCCTGCGGCGCTCATCGCTAAGCCCGCTAAATCGTACGGACCACGCAAACAGCGTGACGACGATTCGTAGCAGGACAATTATAATATGTGATATATATAAACACATATATATATATACTGTATATTTATATATATCTAAATCTAGATATATATATACCACAACAATTATTTGTCTTGATGAGACCGATGGGATCCATTTTAAGTTCAAAACAGTGCTGTTTGAGGGTAGGTCTCCTAGCTTGTGCATAATTCATCCTATGCTATACTTAAAGTTGTGTAATACAGCAAGCATATGACTAAAATTACTATGACTTCTATCTATCTATCTATTTATATCTAGATAAGTATATATATATGTTCCATCTATATATAGCTAAATCTATCAGCATTATACTTGCACATATATGATCAGCAATGTTCTACTTGAAGTATAGAAAACATATCCAAATGAAATCAATAATACACAATCACTTACATTAATTAGAAATCTACATGGGGCAGAGCTACCACTGGTGCAGGAGGTGCATTGTACTGGAGTTCTCACCTCTAGAGGAATCCCTATATTGACCTGACTTTATATTTATTTATTTATTTGTAGATTTTCTTCTATAGTGTATGGAATTTTGTTAACATTTACTTCTATACTGTAGGGGAGGAAAGTGTCCAGGGAAGAAGGCTGCTCTGGAGAGCCTATTATAGGTAGATCTTCCTCCCCATTAAGCTCATCCTTGCCTGCTCTGGTCCCACCCATGACTCTCTCCTCTAAACCTGCAGCCCCTTGGGATGTCGCCTGGCTGTTCGTAGCCCCTACCAGCCAACGTGTTCCCTCTGTCACCCCAAGGCCTACTCATGTCAAACTAACTAGCACCATCACACTTTTGTCCCTTTTCTCTTTCTCTCTGCAATTCCTCCCCTAATGTTTTTTCTCTCTCCACCTTCCCTCTTTTATGTCTCCTCATCTCTCTTCTCCCCTCACCCCTTCTTTTTCTCTCTCCTCCTTCACTCTTTCTTTCTCCTATAACTACTCTTTTTCTTTTTCTATCTTCTATCTTTCCCCTTTTCTCTCTCCTCTCCTCCAACCCTCTTCTTGCTAACAGTTCTCTATCAGCTTCTACTCTCTTCTTATCTATCTATCTCTTACCCCCTCTCCCTTCCCTGTGTCTCTTCCCCCCTCCTCATTCTCAACCTCCCTCTGCAACCACACTCCTCATTCTCAACCTCTCTCCTCCTTATCCCTCCTCATCCTCAACCCCCTCCTCCTCAACACCCCATTCTCATCCTTAACCCCCCATCCTCAATTCCCTCCTCAACCTCAACCCCCCTCCTCATCCTCAACCACCCTCCTCAACCTCAACCCCCCTCTTCATCCTCAACCCCTCCTCAACCTCCCTCCTCAACCTCAACCCACCATCCTCAACCCCCTCCTCAACCTCCCTCCTCAACCTCAATCCCCCTCCTCATCCTCAACCCCCTCCTCAACCTCCCTCCTCATCATCAACCTCCCTCCTCATCCTCAACCCCCTGCTCAACCTCCCTCCCCCTCATCAACCTCCCTCCCCCTCCTCAACCCCCCATCCTCAACCTCCCTCCTCAACCTCAACCCCCCTCCTCATCCTCAACCACCCTCCTCAACCTCAACCCCCCTCTTCATCCTCAACCCCTCCTCAACCTCCCTCCTCAACCTCAATCCACCATCCTCAACCCCCTCCTCAACCTCCCTCCTCAACCTCAATCCCCCTCCTCATCCTCAACCCCCTCCTCAACCTCCCTCCTCATCATCAACCTCCCTCCTCATCCTCAACCCCCTGCTCAACCTCCCTCCCCCTCATCAACCTCCCTCCCCCTCCTCAACCCCCCATCCTCAACCTCCCTCCTCATCCTCAACCTCCCTCCTCATCCTCACCCCCCTGATCAACCTCCCTCCCATCCTCAACCTCCCTCCCGCTCCTCAACCTCCCTCCCCCAACTCAACCCCCCCTCCTCAAGCCCCCATCCTCATCCTACCTCCTCTTCCTCAACCTTCCTCCTTAACCTCCCTCCTCAACCTCCCTCCTCAACACTCCTCATCCTCAACCTCCCTCCTCACCCTCAACCTCCCTCCTCATCCTCAGCCCCCCTCCTCATCCTCAGGCCCCCTCCTCATCCTTAGGCCCTTCTTCATCCTCAGCCCCCTCCTTATCCTCAGCCCCCCTCCTCATCCTCAACCCCCTCCTCAACCTCCCTCCTCAACCCTCAACCCCCCCATCCTCAACTCCCTCCTAAACCTCCCTCCTCAACCTCCCTCCTCATCCTCACCCCCCCTCATTCTAAACCCCCCCTCATTCTAAACCCCCCCTCCTCATTTTAAACCCGCCCCTCCTCATCCTAAACCCCCCTCCTCATCCTAAACTCCCTCCCCCTCATACTACCCCTCTAAATACCCCCCCTCTCCCCTCACTTATCTGCTCCGGCCTTCGCTCCTTCCGGGTCTTGATGTGGCGTGCATGTGTTGTCACCTGCACGCCACGTCATTAGCATATACCGGGTGCTAGCACCCGGTATATGCTAATAACATGGCGCGTGTGACGTCACGGCATTACCATATGCCGGGTGCCGGTACCCGGTATATGCTAATGACGTGGCGCGCGTGTGACGTCACAGCATTAGCATATACCGGGTGCCGGCACCCTTTATATGCTAATGACGTGGCGCGCATGTCACGTCACATGCGCGCCACATCAAGACGCGGAAGCAGCGGAGGCCGGAGCAGGTAAGTGAGGGGAGGGGAGGGGGGGAGTATTTAGAGGGGTAGTATGAGGGGGGGAGTTAGAATAAGGGGGGTGTTGAGGATGAGGAGGGGGTAGAGAGACACGGGGGGTAGAGAGACACAAGGGGGGGTTAGAGAGACACGGGGGGAGAGAGAGACAAGGGGGGTTAGAGAGACACGGGGGAAGAGTGACTCGAGTATAAGCCGAGGGGGCCCTTTTTAGCCTTAAAAAAAGGGCTAAAAAACTCGGCTTATACTCGAGTATATACGGTATGTATTATTGTGTGTGGTTATATGTTGCCTGTACATGGTTATTATGTATTCTAGTTATTATATGTTATAGAGGGAAAATGTATATAGAACAGGATAATATGTGAGGATTATTATTATTACTAGCAACTTGCCAGTCAAAAATGACAGGAATAAAATGTGAATCGTGGCAATGCTGTTTGCCACACAATAGCAGCCTCTCCACCTCTACTTTACTGGCTTTGGCGCTCATTGCGAGTCTCTACCTCTGTCTACTTCCTCCCTTGTGTCTCATTTCCCCCCTCCTCTCCCTCCCTTCTGTCTCCTTTCCCCCTGTGTTTTTACCCCCTCTCCCCCCTGTGTATTTACCCCCTCTCCCCCCTGTGTCTTTCCCCCCTGTCCCCCCATGCCTCTTCCCCACCTCTCCCTCCTGTGTCTCTTTCCCCCCCCTCTCCTGTGTCTCTTGCCCCCCTCTCCCTCCCCTGTGTCTCTTTTCCCCCCTGTGTCTCTTTCCCCCATGTCTCTTCCCCCCTCCCTTGTGTCTGTTCCCCCAATTTCCCTCCCCTGTGTCTCTCTCCCCTCCTCTCCCTCCCCTGTGTGTCTACCCCCCTCCTCTCCCACCCCTGTGTGTCTCCCCCCCCTTTGTCTCTTCCCCCCTCCTCTCCCTCCCCTGTGTGTCTCCCCCCTCCTCCTCTGTGTCTCTTCCCCCTCCTCTCACTCCTTTTTGTCTCTCACCCTCTCACTCCCCTGTGTCTCGCCCCCACTCACTCCCCTGTGTCTCCCCCCTCCTCTGTGTCCCTCCCCCCTCTCATTCCACTGTGTCTCCCCCCCTCCTCTCCCTCCAATATGTGCCTACCCCCCTCTTCTCTTAACACTGTGTCTCTTTCCCCCTCCCCTGTGCCTCTTCCCTCCTCCCCTGTGTCTCTTCCCCCTCCTCTTCCTCCTGTGTCTCTCCCCCCCTCCTCTCACTCCCCCATGTCTCTCCCCCCTCCTCTCACTCCCCTGTGTCTCTACCCCCTCCTCTCCCACCCCTGTGTGTCTCCCCCTCCACTTTGTCTCTTCCCCCTCCTCTCCCTCCCCTGTGTGTCTCCCCCCTCCTCCTCTGTGTCTCTTCCCCCTCCTCTCACTCCTTTTTGTCTCTCCCCCTCTCACTCCCCTGTGTCTCGCCACCACTCACTCCCCTGTGTCTCCCCCTCCTCTGTGTCTCTCCCCCCCTCATTCCACTGTGTCTCTCCCCCCCTCCTCTCCCTCCAATATGTGCCTACCCCCTCTTCTCTTACCCCTGTGTCTCTTCCCCCCTCCCCTGTGTCTCTTCCCTCCTCCCCTGTGTCTCTTACCCCCTCCCCTGTGTCTCTTCCCCTCCTCTCACTCCGCCATGTCTCTCCCCCCTCCTCTCACTCCCCTGTGTCTCTACCCCCCCTCCTCTCACTCACCCTGTGTCTCTTCCCCCCTCCTCTCACTCCCCTGTGTCTCTTCTTGCCCACCTCTCACTCTCCTGTGTCTCTCCCCCCCTCCTCTGTGTTTCTCCCCCCTCTGTGTATCTCCCCCCTCTCATTCCCCTGTGTCTCTCCACCCCTCCTCTCACTCCCCTGTTTCCCTCCCCTCCTCTCACTCCCCTGTGTCTCTCCCCCCCCCTCCACTCACTCCCCTGTGTCTCTCCCCCCTCCTCTGTGTCTCTCGCCCTCTCATATCCCCTGTGTCTCTCCCCCTCCTCTGTGTCTCTTCCCCCTCCTCTGTGTTTCTCCCCCCCTCTGTGTCTCTCCCCCCTCCTCTCACTCCCCAGGATCTCTACCCCCCTCCTCTCATTTCCCTGTGTCTCTCCCTGCCCTTTGTGTCTCTCCCCCTCTCATTGCCCTGTGTCTCTCCCCCCTCCTCTGTGTCTCTCCCCCCTCCCCTGTGTGTCTACCCCCATCCTCTCCCACCCCTGTGTGTCTCCCTCCTCCCCTGTGTCTCTTCCCCTGTCCTCTCCCTGCCCTGTGTTTGTCCCCACTCCTTTCCCTGCCCTGTGTCTCTCCAACCTCTCCACTGTCTTCCCCCTCCTTCCGTGCGCAATGTGCATGCGCGGTTTACGTTGCGCTATGCCCATGTGTGCCCCGTTGCTATGCGCATGTTTGGGCCGGTGCAGAATGCGCATGCGCTGTTTATGCCGCGCAATTCACATGCGTGGGCCCGGTGCGCAATATGCAGTTGTCAAACTGCAATTTGTCGCCAGCGTGACGACGAATCGCAGTTTGACAACTATTATATGTGATTACTATTGTTTATAACGCGCCAACATATTCCGTAGCGCTATAAATAAGATAAGTTCCAGGCAAAGGTAAATACAAACAAAATATAGCAAAGCAAGGAGGGCCCTGTCTTTGAGCCTCGAATCCATTGTCCCTCTTCCTTTCCCCAAAGCACCCTGCAGGATTGAAACTTGCAGACTTGTGTTGTAAAGGAAGGAGAGAGAGGCGATGAGCATGTTAGGGTTGAAGGTGATACGCTTCTTTAAAGAGATGCATTTTTAGTGAGGTTTTGAATGTTTTGAGGCAGGAGGAGCAATCTGGAGGAGCAAGGCAAGGAGTTCCAGAGAATATGGGCAGCACGAGAAAAGTCCTGTAGGCAAGAATGAGAGGAGGGGACAAGAGTTGTAGAAAGAAGAAGGTCATTATCAGAACGAAGAGGGCGGTTGGGGGAATATTTGGAGATGAGAGCAGAGATGTAAGGGGGTGTGTAATTGTTGAAGGCTTTGTAAGTTAGGGTCATGATTTAAAAATGTATTCTGGAGGCTAAGGGAAGCCAGTGGAGTGATTGACAGAGAGGTGATGCCGACAATGAATGTTGTGTACGGAAGATGAGTCTAGGCTTTCATTATGGATTGAAGTGGGGATAGTCGGGTGGTGGGTAGGCCAGCAAGAAGCGAGTTACAGTAGTCAAGGCGATTGATGATGAGAGAGTGTATTAGGATTTTAGTTGTGTCTTGTGTAAGATAGTGGCGAATTCTGGAGATGTTTTTTAGATGGAGAATGCAAGATTTTGTTAGTGACTGTATGTGAGGAATGAAAGACAGGGTGGGGTCCAGTAGAACCCCAAGGCAACGGGCTTGGGAGGTGGGCGTGATGATATTGTTGTTGACAGTGAGAGAGATGTGAGGAATTGATGCTGTGGTAGGGAAGATTAGGAGTTCAATCTTAGACATGTTGAGTTTGAGATGGTGGGTGGACATCCAAGAGGATATATTAGAAAAGCAGTTGGAGATGTGTGTTAGAAGAGAGGAGAATAGATCTGGTGAGGAAAGGTAGATGTGAGCGTCATCTGCATAGAGATGATACTAAAGCCCAAAAGAGTGCATTAGGGTACCAAGTGAGTATGTGTAGATGGAGAAGAGGAGGGGGCCTAGGACTGAACCTTGGGGTACAGGGGTAGGTAGAATAAGAGGTGTCAGAGAAGGAAACACTGAATGATCAATTTTGTAGGTATGATGAGAACCACGAGGGAGCAGTGTCTTGATAAGGTAAAAATGCTCTGCACAGAGGTTAGCTGCAGATCATTGCACCCTCACCCTTGATAAACAGCAGCCAAGACAGATGCATGTACTTCAAGTAGTCCTAAGCATACACTTGAGATTAACATCAAGGTTGTTTCACTAGTCAGCTATAGATATCTGGTGAATTTGATCTCAAGAGTTTTTATATTAACCAAGGCTGCAAGGCAGATGTGTTTCATCACACACATACACAAAGGTACACAAGGGTGTGGTATTGGAGAGTATACATATGTTGATTCCATAATTCAATAAAGGTTCAGTTATAGTTTTACATATCCACAGTGTGAGACTATTTCTGTGTTTTGTATCCTGACTTTGGGAGTGGTCTTGCCTTAGTCCACTAGTAACCTGTATCCAGTATTCTCTGCCTGTACCTTTGGGCATTGCCCTCTTTAGAAGCCATCTTTTATGCCACAGAGAACAGGAGCTACACATTTCTGCTGGGGTAAGTTTGAACTAGGTTCATATCAAGCCCCTTTGAAGAAGCAGAGTGTGACAACCCCCTTTTCTCACTTTTTTTCCTTTTATCCCCCTACCCTCTCCCTCTTTTTCTCTAACCATATTTGATCTATTCTACATTCACTCTTCTCCCTCTTTCCTCCTCTCTCCCCTCTTTGCCATCCTTTTCTTTTCCCCTGCCATCTGTACCTTAACTCTCTCTTTCAATATCTTTCCACCCTTCTCTGTTTTCTTCTCTCATTCCCTCTCTTTCCCTTCTCTCCTCTCTCCTCCTTCCCCTCATATATCCCCCCACCGCTCTCCCTCGCACCTCTTCTCTCCCCATGCTCCTAACACTTCTCCTTCTATCTCACCTTCACACTTTATTTCTATACTCTTCACTATCTTTCTTTTTTCTCTTACTCACCCTTCTCTTTCCTGCCCTTCTCTCCCTCTCCACTCTTTATCTCATCTATCTCCCCACCTCCCACTTCCACACTTCCATTTTCTGTTTCCTAACTCCTCCATCCTCTTCCCTCTCTCTGCCCACCTTCCTTTCCATCTCATTCCCTTTATTCCTTCTGTTTCACACTTCTTTATATTCTCCATTAAATCTTTCCCCATCCTCTCTTCCTTCTCCTCCCTCCCACATCATCTCTATAACTTTCCCTCACAATCTCTCACATTCTCCCTCTCTCCTCATTCTTTTTCCCCACTTCTCTCCCCTTATCTACTCTATCGTTCCTCTCCCAATTCTATCCTTTTTCTTCCTCTCTCCTCTCTTCCCTCGCCCCATTACCTGTCCTCCCCATTCTCTAACTTATCTTTTCTCTCTCCATCGTCACTCTCCCCATATCTTTCCTTCTCTCTCAAAATCATTGTTAGCTGGCTTCTTTTCGACGTTTGTTAATTATTATACACAAATCAAGCTATATGTTTTTACTATTTGTCCTTGTGGAGCTCATCAGTTTGGGGTTGGTTGCTAACTAATATAATGGATCTGTTTATAAGGCAACTTAATAGAATTCATTGAGTTAATGGTGGAAAAAATAATGGAAAGAAGCTCTCCAATGTACATTTCATTTCTTCTGCCAGAAGCACACTGGGAATTTTGGGGAAAAACATTTTTTGCATGTCATGCAGAGCTGGGAAAAATCTCACACCATAATCAGTAGCTCCAAATATAGGTCAAAGAAAAGAGTCAATGAAAGTGTGACAAAAAGATTTAATGGGCTCTGCATCAAAAAACAGAGCACAAAAAATATTTTAAAAAAACGGATTAGATTTTTTTAAATTGATACATATTTCTCAGTTTTATAGGAGTTTTATATAACCAAATTAGAGCTTTATTACATGGCTCTGGCAGGAACTCCTGCAAAGGCTCATAGTTAGCTATGGGTGTTCTTACAAGCAAACTTGCAGAGCTACTCCATGGCTCCCACAAAAATAAGATTACTGACTTGCATTCCTTGGTTTTTCTGTAGATCTCTAACAGTCTGCCAAAAGTATACCCCTATGAGACTACAAGTCTAAAACTCAGTAACAATAGCATAACAATGCAACTCTACCTACTATCTAAAATGAACAGACTACACTAGCCCTAAAATCCTCCTATGTTGTTATATATTATCCATCTATCTATATAAACCTCTTCCAATGGCAGGAAACAAGTTTAAAAATAAATAAATAAATATGGGTTAAATACTTCTACCATAAGCCCCAATTCACCTATGAGGCATTGTACTTTGAGGTTGGGCCCATTAACACTTCTATATCTTACTTACCCCTACCCACACTAAATAAAAGAAACTCTCCCATCTGGTTCCTAATGAACATCCATAGTCCCTATCACCTATGGGGGTCTCCCACAGGGACTTCTTATGGACTTATTATGGACCCCCAGGGAATCTAATATTAACCCTTTACTATGGGGGTGCCTGCACATCCCCATTGTATTTTATCCATAAGGACTCCGTTTGTTTCTGACATTACCTACCTACACCAAAGTAATTAAAATAAAAATGTACATAAAAAAAATATTTATTACAATCAAATAACAGTCTCAGCTGTGGGGAAAATGGGTTAAATTATACTTTATACCTCCAAAAAGTTCTGCAACTCCTGGTCCTCAACCTTTGGCCTTGATAAGAGAGGTGGAGAAAGGAGCCAAGGGTGTTCAATCAAGACAGACTGGGTTAATATTACGTTCCATAGTGTTCCATATGTACCCTGCTGGAGATTTCTAGAAACTGTATGGAGGTCCACAGTGGGGCAGTTTCTTTTTTTAGTGTGAGGGGTATTAGTTAAGGGGGATATAGATGTGTTAATAGAGCACATGACTAAGATACAGACATGCTTAGAAGCAGACTGACGAGGCAGCAGAGGGCTATTGCATCAGCAGACACAGGGAACAGAGGTCCCCAGGAGCAAACTGGGAAATGGAGGATGGAAACAGCAGCACACGTTGAGGTTAATGGTGGTGTAGTAGTAGTTGGACAGGAACAGTAGTTAGCAGCAGTGCAAGATACAGCAGCTGTAGCAGTAAAAAACAAGCAGACCACACAAGCGGTACTTTGGTGTGATCTGATCTGGATCTTAGAGGTTTCACTCGATATGGATTGGCTAAGCCCCAGCACCTGTCATTGACTAGGAGGTGGAGTTACGTGGCACAGTAGCAGACCCAACTTTCATACTTCTCCCTCATGGCCTAGTCAGTCAGTGAGTCACCATGGGTTATGAATTGACAGTAACAGCCAGCAGGGCCTTCTTTGGCCTGCCAGAATCCTACCAGAACAGGTACCCCTGACAGTATTAATAGTAGTGAAGAGAGTATATATGCATTTAGGGGGGGGGGGGTGTAGTTTATGTGTCCTTCAGGACATTAGAGCTTGCCTCATTACCTCAATATATTAGCCAGTGCAGCTGAACTGCTGATAAGTCTTAATGTAAGTAAACTGTTCAAGTTCTGCAAAATGTAATACTTCAACAATAGTTTAAAAACAGTTATAAAACTGTGAAAAAATCTTCAACTGAAAATGCTTTACAGCTTTTCCACTTATAGATGGGTTTTGTGACTAATCCCCATGGCATGTCTGTTAACTGCAGCATTTTACTTTTAAGCCAAAAAAAGTATTTTGGGTGGTATTTAAGCTACAGCGAGGTGCCCCTGGGCAGTTGCATAGTTTGCCTAATGGGTAATCAGGCAATGCCCTTAATTCTCTCCCCCCGTTTTTTTAAAACACTTAACAAAAGCTATGATATAATTGGTATGTACATAAGGAAAGTATTCATTTGACATGAAGTATTTACATGTGTACATTGTTATCACTTTCGTCTATTTATACTACATGCTTGTATCAACTACACTGGGTCATTTGCATTATTGTTTCAATCACATTTGTTCGTTAATGAAAAAACAAATGTGTCTTGAGATTATGTAGCACTATGTAGCAATTTGTTATCCAAATGAGTGTATTAGTCCTGACACTTTACTTGTGAGTGTTTCTACTTTATAGGCTAATCAAGAGTTCCAAAATACTAATGAATGTGTTATTATTATGATAGCTACATTTTTGCTGCAAAGTTAAAATATTCTTAAATAATCAGAAGAAATGTTTTTGCCAACAAATGAATGTTTAATATGAAAACAATGGTTGTATGATTTGTCTTGCATGCTTGAAAAAAACACTTGAGACTTCTTGATATTTTTGGAACAGCAAACATTTACTGCCTATAGCACAGTTCAAGAATACTTGGCCAAGAAGATTGCTGTATTTGGCACTTGTATTAGTAGAGTATGGCATGGTGTTGATCTTGTTCCTATATACAGCACTTAATACTTTATTCAGCCGCTTTTTCTAGTTCTATCAATCTAAAATAGCTGTATTGCCCAGATGTATTCTCTTGCTTCTGTATTAAGCTTCACCCTGGTTATCCTAACTCGTAAGAACCTCTTAACATGTAAATAATACTGCAATTCATGTATAGGTAAGACTCCTCTACTAATGGTTATATACATGAGGAAATTTTAGCAGACCTTGGATTTTCAGTTGATGCCAGCATCCTTTAAATGCCCTTGTCTATTTGTATATTAACTCAGGGCTCTGCTATGTGTTACAAGCTCCTGTGTCAGTGATAGGATTTAAAAGACTCCAGTTTGATTTGTGTTGCTTGTGTTGAAAAGCAGCCAGTCTGCCTCCTTTCATTGTGTTGTTATTTGCTTTTGGAACATTCTTATTTATTTTTTTAAATCACGTTGCTGCTATGTATTTAAGTTTGACAACTGAATTATAATAAATGTGCATGCTGAGACTTCTAGAAGCTAAATGACAAAACACAGAGCTTCTGGCTGCAATTTAACTGATTTGTTTGTTGGTAAAGTAACCCTATAAAGATGGTTAAACTATAAAAAATCATATAGGAAGAAATTAGATTTAAAAGTCCATGATATCCAAACATGTCCCTAATTATTACTAAAACATAACACATTCTAATATACTTTAATAGGAATAGTGAGCACTGTCTTTATACACATGTGCTCAAAAGTTTGCATACCCTGGCAGAAATTTTAAATTTTGGCATTTATTTTGAAACTATGACTGATCATGTACAAAAAGTTATTTTATTGAAGGATAGTGATCCTATAAATAGTTAATGCGTTTGTTAGCTCTCATGTGGAGGCACTGCGTAGGTTAGATACTGAGCCATGGGGAGCAGAAAAGATCTGTCAAAATATCTGCGTAACAAGGTAATGAAGGATATAAAATGATATCCAAAGCCTTGAAAATGCCAGTCAGTACTGTTCAATCCCTTATTAAGAAGTGGGAAATTTGGGGATCTCTTGATACCAAGCCGAGGTCAGGTAGACCAAGAAAGATTTCAGCCACAACTGCCAGAAGAATTGTTTGGAATACAAAGAAAAACCCACAGGAAACCTCAGGAGAAACACAGGCTGCTCTGGAAAAAGATGGTGTGGTTGTTTCAAGGAGCACAAAACAACAATACCTGAACTAAAATTAGCTGCATGATCGAGATGCCAGAAAGAAACCTTTACTGCACCAATGCCAGAAAAAAGCCTGGTTACAATATGTCCGACAACACCTTGACACACCTTACTGGCACACTGTAATTTGTAGTGACAAGACCACAATAGAGCTTTATGGTCACAACCATAAGCGTTCTGTTTGGAGAGTGGTCAGCAAGGCCTATAGTGAAAATAATACCTTCCCACTGTGAAGCATAGTGGTGGCTCACTGATGTTTTAGGGGGTGAGCTCTAAAGGCACAGGGATTCTTGTAAAAATTGATGGCATGATGAATCATGTTATCAGAAAATACTGGCAGACAATTTGCATTCTTCTGCACGAAGGCTGCGCATTGGATGCTCTTGGACTTTCCAGCATGTCAAGTTGACCCTCCAGTGGTTACAGCAGAAACAGGTGAAGGTTCTGGAGTGGCCATCACAGTCTCCTGACCTTAATATCATCAAGCCACTCTGGGGAGATCTCAAACGTACGGTTCATGCAAGACGACCAAAGACTTTGCATGACCTGGAGACATTTTGTCAAGACAAATGGGCATCTATACCACCTGCAAGAATTAGAGACCTCATAGACAACTATTACAAAAGACTGCACGCTGTCATTGATGCTAAAGGGGGCAATACACAGTATTAAGAACTAAGGGTATGTAAACTTTTGATCAGGGCCATTTGGGTAATTTCTGTTATCATTATGATTTAGAAAGGAGCCAAACAACTATGTGATACTAATAGCTTCATATCATCACTATCACATTAACAGTTGTTGTAATTGCAAGTTTGTTGGTAACGCAAGAATAAAAGTTACGGACGACATTTTTTTCAAGCCTGTAACTCGGAAGCCGTCGTTAGACCACCAAAAGATGGCAATTCATTAAACAATTAACAACTTTATTTAAAAGTTACAACCTCACACACAGCACAGGGGGAGAGGCAGGGAGCCTGTAAGTGAGGTTGCAAGTCAATGTGATATTTAATTGTGTGTTTGGGAGGTCTGAAAATGGCTAAGCAAGGAAAAAAATGAAGCCGTAAAATTTTTCAAGCACGTAATTCGGAAACACATTTCGGGATTGGGGAAAATTAACAATTTCCCAAGCCCGCAAATGGTTTAACACCTGTAAATGCAAACAGGAGCACAGAGGAGAGGGGGGAGAAAGACACATGGGAGGGAGAGGGGGAGAGGGTGGAAAGAGACACAGGGGAAGGAGTGGGTGGGAAAGAGATACAGGGGTGTGAGAGAGGGGGAAAGAGACACAGAGGAGGGAGATAAGGGGGGAAAAACAGGGGTGGATGAGGGGGCAAAGAGACACGGGAGGGAGAGAGTAGAGAGAGGCTCACAATGAGCGTCAAAGGCGCTCATTGAAGGGCACGAAAATTGCAGGTTGGCCGAGGCCTGTGATGAGCGGCGAAGGCGCTCATTGCGAGGCCTGTAAAGTAGAGGGGAGAGAGGCTTGCAATAAGCGCCAAACGTGCTCATTGCAGTCCATGAAAGTTGTGGGTTAGCCAAGGCCTGTGATGAGCAGCAAAGGCACTCATTGCAAGGCCTGTAAAGTAGAGGAGGGGAGAGGCTTGCAATGTGTACCACGAAAGTTGTGTGTTGGCACGCATTAAAACTACCTTAATATAGTACCATTATAGTACCATTATTACGCTTTAATAGAGAATATAATGTAATATCTACTTTTCTGATACCTCAGGATGATAAATGACTTGACTGTAAAGGAGGTAAAAAAATGTTTATTTAACCCTAACACAAAGTGAGATACTCCTAGAAAGGACGACACTGAAGCTTTTTGCTCTGTAAAATGCTCTTTCATAATTGCTTTTTTCAGATTTGCATTATTCTCCATGGTTTTGTTTATACAAATCGCTATATAAGGATAAGATGTTAACGCAAGTGTGGACTCCTTGATCACAGTACCTAGACAGATCAGTTGCATCCCATTGTAAAAAGACACTGATGGTTGCTGGTGGTTTCTCCTAGTGTAGAGGATACTCGCTTTGAATATCAGTTATGGTCTGTTTTTTTCAGGCCATAAACTGAAAGGCCAGTAAATGTATCCTCTTTAATGGAACAAGTGAGGAAAATTATTAAGAGGGTACTGTAATGACCCCCCTGAACCCCACAAGCAACTCTGTTCTTGAAACCCTAACACATGTGATTACTAAAATAAAAAGGCAAATTTGTAAGCACTGTGACATGTTGTTTTTATGTGTAATGTTTAAATGATATTGTGTGTTTTACTGCTATTGTAATAGCCTGTTATTACTTCAGTGCCTTGCAAAAGTATTCACCCCTCTTGGCATTTTTTTGTGTTTTGTTGCCTCACATACTGGAATTAAAATGGATTGTTTTAGGATTTGCATTATTATATTTACAGAACATGCCCACAACTTTGAATTTTTTTTATTTTTATTTTGAAGCAAACAACAAATAGGACAAAATAACAGAAAACGTCAATGTGCATAACTATTCACCCCACTAAAGTCAATACTTTGTAGAGCCACCTTTTGCGGCAATCACAGCTCCAAGTTGCCTTGTATAAGCCTCTATGAGCTTGCCACATCTTACTACTCTGATTTTTGCCCATTCCTCCTTGCAAAACTGCTCCAGCTCCTTCAAGTTGGATGGTTTGCGCTTTTGAACAGCAATCTTTAAGTCTCACCACATATTTTTTATTGGATTGAGGTCTGGGCTTTGACTAGACCATTCTAACATTCAAACTGTGTTTGGGGTCATTGTCCTGCTGGAAGGTGAACCTCCGTCCTTAGCCTCAAATCACGCATAGAGTGATTTACAGGTTTTCTCAAGAATATCCCTGTATTTAGCACCATCCATCTTTCCCTCAACTCTGACCAGTTTCCCAGTCCCAGCTGCTGAAAAACATCCCAACAGCATGATGCTGCCACCGCCATGTTTCACTGTGGGGATGGTGTTCTTTGGGTGATGTGATGTGTTGGGTTTGCGCCAAATATAGCGTTTTCTTTGATGGATGAAAAGTTAAACTTTAGTCTCATCAGACCAGAGCACCATCCTCCATACATTTTGGGAGTCTCCCACATGCCTTTTAGCAAACTCAAAACGTGCCATTTTGTTTTTTTGCTGAAAGTAATGCTTTTCTTCTGGCCACTCTACCATAAAGCCCAACTCTATGGAGCGTACGGTTTATTGTCGTCCTATGTACTGATACTCCAGTCTCTGCTGTGGAACTCTGCAGCTCTTCTAGGGTTACATAAAGTCTCTCTGCTGCCTCTCTAATTAATGCCCTCTTTGCCCGGTCTGTGAGTTTTGGTGGGCGGCTGTCTCTTGGCAGGTTTGCTGTTGTGCCATGTTCTTTCCATTTGGTTATTATAGATTTGATGGTGCTCCTGGGGAACATCAAAGATTTCGATATTTTTTTATACCCTAACCCTGACTTGTACTTCTTAACAACATTGTCCCTTACTTGTTTGGAGAGTTAATTGGTCTTCATGGCAGTGTTTGGTTAGTGGTGCTTGCTTAGATGTTGCAGCCTCTGGGGCCTTCCAAAAAAGGTGTGTATATATAATGACAGATCATGTGACACTTAGATTGCACACAGGTGGACATCATTTCACTAATTATGTGACTTCTGAAGGTAATTGTTTGCACCAAAGCTTTTTTATGGGCTTCATAACAAAGGGGGTGAATACAAACGCACATGCCAATTTTCTGTTTTCTATTTCTAAAAAGTAGAAATAGTTTTATGTATATATTTTTCTCATTTCACTTCACCAACATAGACTATTGTGTTCTGATCCATCACATATTATTCAGATTAACAAAACATTTAATTTAAGGCTGTAATGTAACAAAATAGTTAAAAAGTCAAGGGTGGTGAATACTTTTGCAAGGCACTGTATATTATTCAAGGCACTCAAAATGGAGCCCATATCATGTAACTGGTCTGAACGAGTTTCCATTAATTTATTCATATAAAATATGTTTGCAATTTTTTAGATTAAGAATATATAATAAATGTATACCATACATATGTTTTTTATATAGGCATTTCGATCATTGAGAAAAGTTGAGAGTGGCAAAATGCATCTGATCAGTTTTTTTATCTTTTTATTTTTCATTTTTTACATTTCGTATGTTTATTTCATTTGATTTTAATTTTTGTAAAGTGTTTTTTATAACTATTAAATATACTCACATATATATCCTGAACCATGTACAAAGTGGTATATTGACTAGAGGTATATTTTTGCACTGAGATAATACATTGATCTTGTTTATACTCACACGTCATTATTTATCGATAGCGATATAACATTGGAAACTTACACATATGTTACGCTGATACCCATACTGCACTATATGGAGCAACAAGACACGATGCTTATAAGTTGAAGAAGAATGTTGAGTCGAACCTTATACATGTAAAAATCAAAGTTTGGGATTGTTACACGTTGGTTATCTGCCCTAAGATTTGGTGCACTATCTCTCCCCCATCCTTCTTCTTTTAGTTTTCATTCATGCCTTTAATTTGTTCTAGAGAACTGCTTGCTATATTAATTCTAGCAGTTTAGCTATCCCTCTCTTTGAATTCCCTGCCTGAGTGCACAAACACCAAACTTCACTCCCCAGTTAATGCTAATGTTGATTTTCCATAAGTTCCATATGTTTCTGAAATACCCTGGATGGTAAATCATTAAAGAATCTCAGTCTGATGCACTAAGCAAAGGTGTGTACTTATATTTCTTGTATGATATTCTATCCTAATTAAATGGATCTGATTCTCCTGCTTCTCCATGAATGATGGTTCTGAAATGGCACGCTGGACACTGAGATGAATACAGAAAAGATTGTTCCTGTAAGCTAAAACAGGAGAGTTAGGGGTCTACCTGATCCCCTTATCTCTGGGTTGTGACAACTTGATGGCAGATGGTGGGGATCTCTGCAGTGGGAACAAGCAGCAGTAACTAGCAGCAGCCTGGCATTGTAAAAAAACATACACTATCAGAATGGCTGGAGGTACTTTTATGGAAAGAGATTGCCTTGAAGGAGCAATATGGCTTATTGGTGCTATCTGTGAGATCCCTATTTTTGGTTGGAGCCAATGGATGGGCTCTGGGAGATTGTGTATGGTAATTCTAAATGTGAATAGATACAAAAAAGAGAAAAACACAGGTGGCTCCAGGTACCCAAAGATTCCAGGATGTAGTATAGGGGTGCTACTATAGGATATAATTAACTTAAGACAAAAAAAAGGTAGAAAACAGGACAAGTATCCTTTAGACTGTAAGTGCACACCCTCTGCCCAGTTTGACAATATAGGGTAGAAAGAAAGATAATATAAAACTTAACATTTATTGATATAATTAAAAGCTGTTGTTAAAATATTGAGATAATGACGAGATACAATTGGTGGGGGAATGAGAAATAGTTTATATGGGCTTCCTTATAAATTCAGTACATCCTGGAATCTTTGGGTACCTGGAGCCACCTGTGTTTTTTTTTTTTTTGTATCTATTGGCATTTATGAACTAAGTTCTATCTAAGGTGTTCAGCTCGGTATCAATACACATCAACAAAAAGAAATATGGAGCCAGGAACAGGTTTCCTATTCCAAAATTGGAACCAAGAAAGTTGGCTAAATGAAGCCAAAAGTGTATTTAACAAAGATTTAAATCCAGGACAACGAAAAGAGCCCATATTAAAAAATCAGTTCTTTGAATTGAATAAACTATATAAACAACAATATAGAGTATGGTGGGAGATAGCACGTTTGGAGAACTATCTGGCAAACAATTTAGTACCCAGAGGACTACGTATTAATCTATTCCCTACAATTCAAGGCCTACCTGAGGAATTGGTAAAAAAATGGGATTCTGTGCTGTTAAGATGTTCTAAGGAACTCATGACTCTAATTTTGGAATGGGAACAATCACAACTGAAAGAAATAGATCCACAATTGAAAAAAGAAGTGGAAAAAATAAGAGAACACAACACAGATCCCAATTTTGTGGAATTAGAAAACAAACTGCAAAGAGACATCGAAAATTTAAAAAAAAATGCTGGTTGATAGGAAACAAAAGAAATTCCATAGGGATTTAAATGATTTCCAAAGTGGAAATATCTTCAGAAGATCCAGAAAACAATTTATCCCTAAAGCACATACTGACAACAGTGCCATCTGAATCTGATATGGTCTGATTTGGAAAACTAATGATACATCAGGCCTAACTAACCTCCCAATGGTAAAAGACCAACCAAAACTTTTTTCAGATCTAAGAGGAGGATCAGGAGGGGTAAGAAAAAACAAGACACATACAAACCCCAACAAAAAAGAATACGGAAGAACTTAGATTCTTTACAAATATTTAATCTATCAAACCAAGACTTTATCTAGTGACCATTTAGCAGTTCTTAAGAAAAGGCCTAAACTTTTTCACCTACCAGGGGATTTCAACCTCTTTGAATGGGTAAAGGATACTCACTTGTTTGCCAGAAAATTGGCTTTAAAAAAGTTCTTCTCTAAATAGAAGAACACACTCTCAGTAGAACCTCTACATTCTAAACTTTGTGAAGTCTCGATTGTCTACTAGCAGAAAATGAAGAATTTGAATCTACAGGTCCCTTATTCTGCTTTTAAACCACAAAGCAAAATACACACTTTAAGTATAAGTCCCAACATAGAGCTATTTGTAAACAACGTGGTTCGTGATATGACTAATATTTCTAATAAAAGTAATGTCAATTACAACCTAACCAAAACTGAAAGGTTGGCATTAAAGCAATTACAACAAGACAAAAATATAATTATTAGGAATTCAGACAAAGGAGGCAATATAGTTATACTTGATAAAACTGACTATATTTTGGAATGTGAAAGACTCCTCAAAGATCAAAAAAGTTACAAAAAATTAGAAAAAGATCCAACTGATAACTTTATTGAGGAACTCAAAGACATTCTAACAAAAGGCCTGAACACTAAAGTCATATGCAAGTCTGAATTTGACTACCTTTTGAACCAGAACCCTAAAATAGCCACTTTCTATACTATCCCTAAAATACATAAGAACCCTAAAAAACCTCCTGGCAGACCAATTGTGTCGGAAATTGAGAGTATCACAGAGAACCCCAGCAAATATGTGGATTCCATGCTACAAGAATTTGTGACCACATTAGCATCACATGTAAAAGACACAAAAGATGTTCTATTGAAACTAAATGATGTCTCAATCAATAAAGAAGCACTTTTGGTGTCTTTAGATGTCGAATCTTTGTACACAAATATACAACACCAAAGAGGTGTTAAAGCAGTGAGGTACTTCTTATCAAAAAGAGGTACTCAATATTTCAATCGCAATGAATTAGTACTAAATTTACTGAAGTTTGCATTAACTCATAACTATTTTGTTTTTCTCAATAAATTTTACCAGCAAATTTGTGGCACAGCCATGGGCACAGCATGTGCGCCCACATATGCCAATTTATATTTAGGCTGGTGGGAAGAGCAAATAGTATTCACTGACCAATTGGACCAATTTACCAAGCATATCGAGCTATGGATAAGATTTATAGATGATATCTTTTTAGTCTGGAATGGCAATCACAAAGATTTGAAGGATTTTATTGATAGACTGAACCAAAACAATATGGGACTATACTTAACTTCAGAAAAAAGTGAGAATGAAATCACTTTTCTGGACTTGAAAATTGCTAAGTCAGACAATGGTAATCTTCAGACCACTACATATAGAAAACCAACAGCCACAAATAGCCTATTACAAGCCAGTAGTAGCCATCCCAAATCTTTAATTGAAGGAATACCAGTAGGGCAATACCTAAGAATCAAAAGAAATTGCTCCAGTCAAATTAATTTTGAGATGGAAGCCAGTGAATTGCAACAACGCTTCAAGGAAAGGGGATATAAGAACAAACCCCTAAAAAGGGCATACCAAAGAGCCAAAGCAGTAGACAGAGATCTACTGTTGTTAAATAAAAACAAACAACATGATGAAGTGGTCAGATGCATAGGCACCTATAATGGCAAATGGCATGAAATCAGAAAAATATTCAATGACCATTGGAAGATTCTTCTGGGTGATGATGATCTAAGACCATTTCTAAGTAACCAGGCCCAAATTACTAGTAGAAGATCAACTAAATTGAGATATATGCTATCTAGAAGCCATCTGGAAAATACTAAAACCAATACTTGGCTTAATAGAACGAAAGGCTGCTATAAATGTTTATCATGTAAAGCATGTAAATATGTGAATACCACCAAAACATTCCCCTCAAAAGATGGAATTGAGAATTTTAAGATCCAGCATCTAATGACATGTAAAACTGTAGGGGTGATATATCCTATGATTTGCAAATGTGGGATGAAATACATAGGCAAAACCTGTAGAGAATTCAGGCGTAGAATATTAGAGCATATATACAGCATTACTAAAGAATATGACACTCCAGTGGCCAATCATGTAAATTCCCAACACAATGGCGATCTCAACAATATATCATTTATAGCCATTGACGGTATTAAAAATAATATCAGAAGAGGCAATGTTGATAAGGAATTACTAAAGAAGGAGGCCTATTGGATTTTTACACTCAAGACTAAAAAACCTTGGGGTCTCAATGACGGTTTCACCTTTACCCCATTTATTTAAGGAATTTATTGGTTTTGGATATAACCAGGTATTTATATGCTATCTATGTACTGTTATACATTTTGAATTTGGAATCAATATATTATATTGATACATTCCTCAATGATTACAACACATAGAGGCATATAAATAATACTTCCAATAATCCTATACAGAATAACATATCCAACATGAGAAATAATAAATTAATATTAATAATAATTTTTATATATACCTCTCTTGATGGTTAACCATGGATAATTATACTTTACACTGTTCATTATCATGAGTTATGTATAATGGGTAATTTTTCCAATAAGAACTTCAACTATTAATAAAATAAAATAAATATACCCATTATAACCCAATGTTAAGTGTCATATGCTGTATTATATATAGAATATCTACTTTTTCTAATTCTACTATATTCCCACGTATACTAATAAAGCCAATATATATTTCCAAGTGATTTTTAATTTAATCATCTCTATATAAACTTGTTTTTTTGAAAATACATCTTTTAAATGAGTTTAACGATCTATGTTTTAATATTTTGAGGTTGCTAAGGCAACCAAGGAGCATAAATAGCTCCTCTGACATTCTCCCCGTAACCCCTGATGAAATCTTCAGAAACGTGCTTCGGGTTGCACGTGCAACGCCGCCACGCCGACCTATGACGTCACACGCAGAGGCATAGGCGACACGCGGGCAGTTGTTTGGAGCTGAGACGCTCTGCTATAATATAGACTCACCATCTACAACAAACGTTTCAATAATAGTATCCACATCAAACTATAATCGAATAATATATTAAAAAACGAGTATTAGAGTGTGGAAGAAACTAGACAACTCAGCTCCATAGATTGTGTGGGGGCACAAACAATCGATATTATAATCATAATACAGGGCTTTACCTTCCAACATAGGTCCTATATAATATACCTATATCCTCAGCAAGCACTAGCACTTTATTTATTGTATTTATCAAACAGCTTATTTATTTATCCAACTATACTGGCACTTATCACTTTAGATAGCAATAATAAAAAGGTGCAATATTGACAAGTGCAATTATCACTATTTTTACAAGCACTAGACACTTTTCTTAAAAAGTGCAATATATATTAGTGCAAACACATAGGCCTTAGACTTTGGACCTATGCTTCTGCTACTCATTTGTATTTCACTTCACTATATGCACTTTGCTTTTCACTATTTATTATCACTCTAACAATGAGGATATAAAATTCATTCCTATGTACTGAATTTATAAGGAAGCCCATATAAACTATTTCTCATTCCCCCACCAATTGTATCTCGTCAGTATCTCAATATTTTAACAACAGCTTTTAATTATATCAATAAATGTTAAGTTTTATATTATCTTTCTTTCTACCCTATATTGTCAAACTGGGCAGAGGGTGTGCACTTACAGTCTAAAGGATACTTGTACTGTTTTCTACCTTTTTTTTGTCTTAATTCTAAATGTGGCCTGGAGACTGTAAAGAGGCAGAATAGCTTGTTTCTTAAACTGTTAAGGGCTAGGACAAGAACCATGGTCCCAATTAATTAAGAGTTGCAGCTGGAGGATGAGTATGTTGAATTACTGGATGAAGCATCTGTCATGCCCAGGGCCTGACTGGACTGTTTTGGACTATGGCTTGGGCCTGGGCTAGGAATAAGTTTTCCTGTTTATGGTTAAAGTTATGTATTTTTTATTGCTTATGGTTAAAATATGATTACTGTATATACTCGAGTGTAAGCCGACCCGAGTATAAGCAGAGGCACCCATTTTACCACAAAATACTGGGTAAAATGAGTGACTCGAGTATAAGCCGAGGGTGGGAAATGTGCTGCCCCCTGTGTCCCTCTTGTGCCCTCTGTGTCCCCCCTCTCTCTCTCTGTGTCTCTTCTCCCCTCTCCCTTCCCTGTGTCTCCTTCCAACCTCTCCCTTCCCTGTGTCTCTTCCCCCCTTCCTTATCACCCTCCTCAACCCCACTCCTCACCTCCCTCCTCATCCTCAACCTCCATCCTCATCCTTAACCCCTCCCTCAACCTCAACCCCCTCCTCAACCTCCCTCCTCATCCTCAACTCCCTCCTCAACCCCCCTCCTCAACCCCCCTATCCTCATCCTCTCTCCTCAACCCCCCATCCTCAACCCCCCATCCTCAACCTCAACCCCCCTCCTCAACCCCTCCTCCTCATCCTCCCTCCTCATCCTTAACCTCCCTCCTCAACCCCCCATCCTCAACGCCTTCCTCAACCTCCCTCTCAACCCCCCATCCTCATCCTCAACCCCCTCCTCAACCCCCCATCCTCATCCTCTCATCCTCAACCCCCCTCCTCAACCCCTCCTCCTCATCCACAACCTCCCTCCTCATCCTCAACCTCCCTCCTCAACCCCCCTCCTCAACCCCCTCCTCAACCTTACTCCTCAACCCCCCATCCTCAACCCCCTCCTCAACCCCCCATCCTCATCCTCAACCCCCCATCCTCAACCTCCCTCCTCAACCTCAACCCCCCTCAACCCCCTCCTCAACCTCAACCCCCCTCCTCATTCTCAACCCCCTCCTCTCAACCTCAACCGCCTCCTCAACCTCCCTCCTCATCCTCAACCCCCCCTCCTCAACCCCCTCCTCAACATCCCTCCTCAACCCCCCACCTCAACCTCAACCCCCCCTCCTCATCCTCAACCCCCTCCTCAACCTCAACCCCCTCCTCAACCTCCCTCCTCATCCTCAACCCCCTCCTCCATCTCCCTCCTCAACCACCCTCCTCAACCCTCCCATCCTCATCCTCAACGCCCTCCTCAACCCCCCATCCTCATCCTCTCTCCTCAAACCCCCTCCTCAACCCTTCATCCTCAACCTCCCTCCTCATCCTCAACCTCCCTCCTCATCCTCAACCTCCCTCCTCAACCCCCTCCTCAACCTCCCTCCTCAACCCCCCATCCTCAACCCCCTCCTCAATCCCCCCATCCTCATCCTCCCTCCTGAACCCTCCCATCCTCATCCTCAACGCCCTCCTCAACCCCTCCATCCTCATCCTCTCTCCTCAAACCCTCATCCTCAACCTCCCTCCTCCTCATCCTCAACCTCCCTCCTCAACCTCAAACCTCCCTCCTCAACCCCCCTCCTCAACCTCCCTCCTCAACCCCCCCATCCTCAACCCCCTCCTCAACCTTCCTCCTCAACCCCCTCCTCCACCCCCTATCCTCATCCTCAACCCCCCATCCTCAACCTCCCTCCTCAACCACCCCCCCCTCAACCCCAATGCTCCATCTAAACCCCCCTAAATACCTCCCCCCTCTCTCCTTACTTACCTGCTTGTGCTCGGCCTCCGCTCCTTGACCCGGCGCGCATGTGACGTCACATGCGTGCCGCGTCATTAGCATATACCGGTTGCCGGTTACCCCAGTATATGCTAATGACGCGGCGCGCATGTGACGTCACATGCGCGCCGGGTCAAGGAGCGGAGGGCGGAGCACAGGCAGGTAAGTGAGTGGGAGAGGGGGGAGTATTTAGAGGTTTAGGTGGAGGAGGGGGGGTAGGTTGAGGAGGGGGGAGGGAAAGAGACACGAGGGGGGGGTAAGAGACACACGGGGGGGTTTAGAGACACACGGGGGGGTTAGAGACACACAGGGGGGTAGAGACACACGGGGGGTTAGAGACACGGGGGGTTGAGAGAGACACGGGGGGGTAGAGAGACACAGGGGGAGAGTGACTCGAGTATAAGCCGAGGGGGCCCCTTTTTGCCTTAAAAAAAGGGCTGAAAAACTCGGCTTATACTCGATTATATACGGTACATTGTTATACTGTATGTATCTTGGTTTATGCTCTGCATAACATATTAGCTATTCTGCAGGCTATTGCATCAGCCAACACCCAAGACCATACCTAATAGATAATCGTTTTACATGGTTTCCCAGTAAGCAGGAGCAGTCTATTATGTACAGTGTTGTTATCTGGTGAAGACTCCCCTGGCCTCACAGGGGCCTTGAGCTGATAAGCAGATAGTCTGAGTGCTTAGAACAATTGTTTAAAGTTAATATAATCACCCGGATGAGATTAAAAGATATGATTTCATCAGAGGTACAGGGTTTTCCCAGTAAACGAAGAGCAGTCTATTATTTAGGAATGGGCCTTACTGAATGGCCAACCTCTGTGCAAGAAACTTGTATAAAATGTGCCAATTAATAAAGGTATACAGTGGTATCTGAATTTACATAGGCAAGGTGTACATTTCATTCTGTGCATTAATCCTAATTCTAAGGGATTATTTGGTGTTCCTGATATCCTGGGGCCATCTTATGTACCAGAGGTAGTTAGAACTCCTGCTCGGGTAGGCTTGAACTAGGTTCTTGTTAAGCCCATTGAAGAAGCAGGTCCTGACAGCATCTATGGATGAGCTGTGGTGATCCAGTTGTGAAGAACCCTGTCAGACAGACAGGAATGAAGACAACTGGTTACCACACACCTACCCACCAGGAAGTATGAACAGACAAGGGGTCTGGGGAGAGGATGTTATGAACTCTGTCCAGGGCTATATTAATATGGATGCACAAATGTGCCAGGCCAAGTTAATTTTTACTATGATCGGGACAGATGAGGATAGTACCCTACATTATGGGTACATCCCAGAAGCAGTGGAGTCTGAGTCTCAGACGGTAATAGCAAGTAGAGGGCATGGGAGGAACCAGACAGGGACTGTGAACCAGCAATGGGGCTCCAGCGGATAACTACTATCTAGCAGCCAACCACAGACCAAGGGGACCCCCATACCCAGATAGCTGGGGCACCATTGCTAACAATAAGACAGTCAAATTGATGGCCAGAGGGGAAGTCTGGATGAGAGAAGGAAGTGGACACCATTACTATGGATTCAGGTGAGTGCTATGCCAGGCGGTTCCTGAGGAATAGGGCGTCATATGCTGATCCAGGTACAACCGTATGGATTGAAGCATCCAGTCCAGACCACCATATTCCTATTCCTCCTTGGAATTACTATTTTTCTGGGTTCCCAAGGAGAGTGTTTTACCCATGGAGTGGAGAAAAGGGAGAAACGGTCCTGGTTTTTGGGGGGTGGGATTGCGATGGCACCTTTGGAACTGCTCCCTAGATTGGTTCCCATCCTGGAATTTCTGGGATTTGGTAAACTATATAGCCCAATGAACACCCCTAAATCAAACACTGGTTAGGGGAAGGAGCAGACCTGGGGAGGGGGGAAGTATTACCCACTTTTTTCCATTAGGCCCATTGACTTTTTAACGTACAGCAGGACAGCTGTTTGGACTGGCTTGGTGGGAAGCGCAGCTCTGCAAGGGAGCACAAAGGATGTCTCAGATGAGCTGGGGTAACGCGTCCAGTCCAGGGATATGGAGGCTACAGCCAAAGCCCAGATTTCTTATGCCAGCCAGCAGATCCAGCTTCCAGGGTCCCTACTGGAATTATTGTTTGTTGTTACCACAAAGGAGTATATTTACGCTCCTAGTCCCAAGAAGAATTTGTACATGAAAATACTGGCAAAAACGTGCCCTGCACACCCAGAATCAGAAGTGGGTGGATTTTTTTCCCCATTTTCCACAATGGAGTTCGGTAGCCATTTTACTGGGGATTATTGATGCTTCTGGGCTATCTTACACCACACCTAAGACAAGGACATATGGACAGACTGAGTGTAGCAGCAAGCATGCAATAATCAACCCCTTGAACCCCACAAGCAACTCGTTCTTGAAAGCCTACCACATCTAATTAGATCAAAGGATATCAAAATGGGCATGAGACTTGTGAGAACTTTGACATGTTGTTTTTTATGTGTAATGTTTAAATAAAATATTATTTGAAGCACCCATAATGGAGCCAATAGCATGCAACTGGTCTGAACTAGTTTTCGTTCATGCATTTACCTTATTCTAGAGAACTGCTTGCTTTTAGTTCAGGCAACACAGACCCGACCCCAGGAGAGGACTGACCCTTCTGTGACATCATCTCTGTCCTCACATACACAGGCTTATCCTGCTTGGGCAATGTTAATGCTCACTCCCCTGTTGATGCTAATGTTGATTTGTCATTCGGAAATAGCCTATATGGGAAGCCATTCAAAAGTCTCTGTCTGATGCACTAAGCAAAGGTGTGTGTGCTTCTATTTATTGCATGATGTGCTATCATAATTAAGTAAATCTAATTCTCCTGCTTCTCCATGAATGATGTTCTTATAATAGCATGCTGGGCACTGAGATGAATACAAAATGTCACCACTCAGGGATTATCCCTGTAAGCTAAAGCAGGAGAGTTAGGAGAGTTAGGGTCATATCTAGGTCATGACAGGTACCATTCCATAACACATAATATTTAAAGCTGTCTATTCACAGTTGTCCATCTGACTACCTTGTAACCCTGTGAGGAAAGTGCAAAATATGGAAACATAGTTGTAACCCATCTGTGGTATAAACTACAGATTGATGAAATGTAATAGTATAAATCTATGTATTAATTCCAGTGAAAAGCAAGTTAAAGATCTTTCAAAACATCAACTTTTTCTTCTTCAAGAATTTAGTAGATGAAAAAAATATCTATGTCTGAAAACTTTGAGTCTGACCAAGCACAAAATTAAACATGGAAAGGTAATCAAGCCTGTTTTTAATTATAAAAAATATACCACTGCAACCTGCTTTTGGGCCTGTGAGGGCGAACAAGTGTGATGTTAATTTCAATCAAATTTAATTATCAAAGTTCTCTTTCTTCTCCCTTTTCTGCCACCCTGCCTCTGCTGATAGTTATGAAACAAGCAATTGCTCCTTGAGGAAAGCAAGTTGTCTATTTAAAAGAAAATTATTTTCTTGAAGTTCCCAAATTAGGCCTCATATGAGGATCTCTTATAAGATCTCTCTTGGGATTCTCCTACAACACATCTCTGTAATATACTACCATGTCCCCAAAATTCTTCAAATAGTTTGAGCCTATAACTTATCATCTTATCGCCCATCTTCATAATGTATTTCATTTTGACCAAGCCTTTGAGGTTGCTTACATTGTATCCTTTCAGTATTGTTTCCTGTACACCTGATCAAACAATGTCTGCTGTAAAATAATAACAGAGAAGAGGATCTTGCAGTCCAGATCTTTATTCAAGGTTTTGGACTGACACATTAAAGAGACGTTATCAAGTTTTAAAATCATTTTACGCGTCTCTTCTTGCCGTGCTTCTCAGCAGAAGAGGGTGACAGCTGGTGAGAGTGTTTTGTTCTCCTTCAGCTGCTGACTGGGGCTGGGGCTGGTGCTGGGTCAGGAGCAGCAGCTGCTGCTGCCACTGGAGTAGGAGCAAAGCATCCACGCTTGTGCCACTGCATGTCACGAATACGGCGGACAGACTGGATTTGGGGCTGGTTGGCCTCCCAGTCATTCCAGTGTCGGTACTCGTTCTTCTCAAAGACATACTGACGGCCCCTGTAGCCAGGGTATTCATAGCCCACCCATCTGGAACAAAAAGCAATTATTGAGCTGTAACCTCAGAGTTTAGTAGTAAACAACAGGGAGCAGTCAACACCAAAAGGAAATGTGGTATTTATCTAAACAAAGGCTGATCGCTGGAAGTCTAGATGCCCATTGCGCTCATCAATTTAGAGATCCATGAAAGCATGCATTTTGAACAATATATTATTTGATAATCGTTCATAATCAGATCCTTTTACAAACTGATTTACCAGTATTAAAACTGACAACGTTTCGCTTTAACTTCAGCTGCTCCAGTATTGTGCATAAAAACTTTAATAGTATACACAGGAATGGATTTTTCTCTTTGCAGTCATCCAAAAATACTGTTAAAAATATGAAGGGACACTGCATTTATTAGAAAAAATGCAAAACAGTGCTAATTTACTAGACAATTGTCTTACTCTGTGTGATGGTTCAACTACTTTCCCCTACTCCTGCAGTTTCCTATTTTCACCTCAAATCACATGTTTTGCCAATCAAGGCAATCAGAGAAAACATCCCAGGATGCTTTGTTTACCCTGATGCCACTGTCTTTCTTCATCAGAGATAATTGCCTCAATAATCACATCATTAGTTCAGCCAATCACATATGAGACAGAGAGCAGTTTTCTAGAGGAGAAGCAGGAGAACCAGAGACAACTGAAAAGTAAGTTATCAAGTATTCCCACAGATTTGCTTTATGTATATGCAAATAGAAAACAACAAAGTCAGAGGTGCTCATCAGAGAACGAACCAACCTTAATAGGTTAGTTCTATAGCCATGATAAGCTACTCTGAGAGCAACCTCTTTTAGCTCACTTGCGCCCTTCACAGGGAGAAATCTCCTGTAGTATATCAGTCTGGTCCCACTCAAAAGAGTGACCCAGCCCCGAAATACCAGGCAATTCTACCCTGAACAGGAGAAACAGCAAACCCCAGACGCGTTTCGGCCTTTATGGGCCTCGTCAGTGAGGTGCAGCTGAACTCCCTAAGGCACAGTGAGCAAGGGGTCCACGTCTGGAGTCCCCTATTACCCTTAGGGAGACTAAACCCTAAAGGTAATTTGCATATAGAAAACAACAAAGTCAGAGGTGCTCATCAGAGAACGAACCAACCTTAATAGGTTAGTTCTATAGCCATGATAAGCTACTCTGAGAGCAACCTCTTTTAGCTCACTTGCGCCCTTCACAGGGAGAAATCTCCTGTAGTATATCAGTCTGGTCCCACTCAAAAGAGTGACCCAGCCCCGAAATACCAGGCAATTCTACCCTGAACAGGAGAAACAGCAAACCCAGACGCGTTTCGGCCTTTATGGGCCTCGTCAGTGAGGTGCAGCTGAACTCCCTAAGGCACAGTGAGCTAAAAGAGGTTGCTCTCAGAGTGGCGTATCATGGCTATAGAACTCACCTATTAAGGTGGGTTCGTTCTCTGATGAGCACCTCTGACTTTGTGGTTCTATTTATGTATATGCAACAACAGTTCTGATGTTTTCTTATTTGATTTGATTAAAACCATATTTTGAGGTTCAAACAGCCGTAAGGATCGCTGCGCCCCTCTGTTTTCTGTACATATCAGGACAGTAGAGATGAAAACAGCCACACACTCTCTATATTTAATGTCGTTTTTCTATACTAGACACCTATTACTTCTCATAAAAATGATAATGTTTAAAATGTGATCTTTTAAACGCCTTCTAGAAATGTTTGGAGTACAGTGGTGCTTTAAATAGTGTCTGTCTCTTACGTTCCATTGAGGACTTTAATACTGGCCACACGGTCCTGGAAGCCATGAGCCCACAAACTTGGTACATCATCATCCACAATCTCCATCTTCCTTCCATTGTAACCAGCATTTTCAAACAGGTGGATCTTGTGGTCAGCGCTGTCCTACAGATCAGAGGATTTAAGAGAGATTTAGTGCAAAATCACAGTTATTTTATTTGATGGGACGCATATATGGCTCCAGGTATGGTATAAAGTATGTATCAATTAAATGTTATAAAACATGCAATTTCTAACAGAAAACTTACATTGAGGCTTGCAATTGTTACTTGTTGCCAGTCTCTTTGATCCACCCACCCAGTAAATTTTTATACCTCTTTCTAATGTAATGTTTGTAGACAATAAATAAATAATACACAATACATCCCATGTGGCTCTGAATGTATTGTAAGGACTTGAGCATGTCCAGATTTTTATATTATTTCTTGTATGGTAAATGGATACTCTATAGATGGCAAATATTTGTAATGGCTTAACTAGCTCTATAACCCTCTTTCTCTACTAAGATGGTAGATGGTTTTGGAATAATCTGATTTGTGATTCTAGGTTCTGCCTCAGTGTTAGATGATTGGCTCAAAACTATGTTATTTTACGCCTTTAATACTATTAGCGAGTTTGATTGGCTGCTCACAGTGGCCATCAATGACACCAGCATGTGAAACAGCTAATGACAGTGCAACTCTAGAAAGGGTTAAATATGAAAACATTTTTAGACTTTTTTTCTTTTTTAATATTATACATGTTTCACTATTCATGTGTGATTTAAATGTACTCACTTGGTACAATGTAAACAATATTTTGATGCAGTGATACTTGACATAATAAAGCTGACATTCATATATAATGTATCTTGACCTTTTTATTTTGGGAAAAAAACATACACATTTAGGTAGACATTAAGTAATGCATCAAAGCAACTAATAGCAAAGGGGATTCCACAAATTCTGTGTAATGTTATTTCAAATCGATTCTATAATAAGCAGATGATAAAATAAATTACCTTACGTGCTTCTGCAAACAGACACATGTCAACATTTTTCAATGAAAACTGATGTAAATCAATCAAAATCAAGAAGAAAATATGTAAATTTGTTCGGATTTGATACTTTTCATTGTTTTGTAACTGCTTTTAAATACAGCAGTGATAGCTATTATAGTACACAAACTATTTATGGTGCTCTGTTTCAGGATATAGAGCAGTATTACTGAACTCATTGTCATCTTAATGTACATGGAAGTAAGAGATAGTATATATATATATATATATATATATATATATATATATAT
This sequence comes from Discoglossus pictus, assembly GCA_027410445.1. Classification (NCBI taxonomy): domain Eukaryota; kingdom Metazoa; phylum Chordata; class Amphibia; order Anura; family Alytidae; genus Discoglossus; species Discoglossus pictus. The sequence continues at coordinate 404,154,039 of CM050163.1, read as the reverse complement.
ATATATTCTAAAAAAAAACATTTGTTTCAGCCTACTAGGATTAAAGGAGGATTAAAGTCACCACATATACTCTGCACAACCAGTAACAGGGCGGAAAAACATATGGTTTACACTTTTAATTGATCAGGAATTGACTTAGATATTGTCATTTTCATTTATCACTTGAAGCCGTCCCACCAGAATTCAGCAATTTCTAAAGGGCTCTATATAAGCACATGGGATATTTTTTCACAGAAGTTTTTAGTTTGTGAAGACCTTGCTTTTGGATAGAAGTTCAATGACTAAAAACTTCTGTAAAATAAATATGCTATGTGCTTATATAGAGCCCTTTAGAATTTGCAGAATTGCAATTTAAAAAGGCTGTAAGGTTGTAACTGTTATACATTGTATTACAGATTTACATTGTGTTTGAGAGCAGAGTGTGGGGTATAGTGATTGCTCTGTTTTAACAAATGTTTTCATTAATAAGTCATTATTTACCCTACCTTCCACTTGTATTTTAATACTAAACTAATATACTTATTCATGTATGTGTCTCAGTTACAATAGTCAATTAAAAACAAAGTTGAAGACATTTGATTAGAACCAATGCAACATTTCATAAACACCACAATTACCACTACACCAACAAACTCTGCTTTATAAAATTTTATATATATATATATATATATATATATATATATATATATATATTCATATATATATATATTCCAACCTTACTATTTACATAGTTTATGAAGGGATTTGTACATTCTTCACCACGTATTAGCATCAGCTATATAAATAGCTTAATAAATTAAGCGCCAGTCTGTGGAGTTAAAGGTTGGTTTAAAATCTTTAACTCCACATATATTGTTTAAAATTAGATATATGTTATTTAGGTTATATAATAAATTATACTAAATTCATACATATATATATTGAAGAATTACATGAACTAGTTATTTATATATATATATATATATATATATATATATATATATTAAATAACAAGTTCACAGAATTTTTCAAATAATTATTTAAAAATCCTCACAAAATCAACTAATCATATTAGCATATCCATGCTTCATTATATAACCTAAAGGACATATTTTTGATTTTGAAACCATAAAGGAAAAAAATAGTCCTTGTGAGGATTTAAGCCTAGGACCTTCACTTGCACAGAATACAACCTTACCTACTATGCTATCTTTTCTATTACCACACTAACAGCTAGAATATAATCAGGTAGTTACAAACCACTTAGTCCTTGTTCAAAACTTCTACACCTGAGTCTTATTAATATTCAGCAGAACTCCATGAATTCAGCATCAATTTTAAAAAGGAAAGCTCTTTTTCCACATGCGTTTCAACCTCTATCTTTTCCACATGCTTTTTCCCTAATGGGGACTTTTCCTTGTCCTTTAATCTTCAATACTGCCCTTTATCGTTAATTAAAGCAAATATTTATTTTTACAAGATGCAACTCTGGCAACATCCATTTATTAAATCCGAATCATTTTAAGAGTTTGAGTTAAAGAATAAAGTATAATGAAGACAAGCTGCTCAAGGACACCTGTGTGTTCCACTTCTTCTGAAAGTAGTTTATAGTACTAAGAGAGATGTGGGGCACTTAACCTAGGAATGCAGCTTGAGTAGTTTGTTCTCTGCATACAATGTGCGTGATCTTTTGTGAACTTGCTCTCTTTTAAACAAACCTACGTATCAGAAAACTTATTTGGACTGAGTCTAATTGAAATCTTCATTATTGCAGCCATTTATGTAACAGCAGCAAGGGTCACTTAGTGCAGTAGACAGACAGGGCAGCTTGTATACCAATCAAGTGAATAATAAACCCCTGAACCCCCTCCATTTGTGTATGTATCGTACTTTTAGAAAGCATTACTACTAAAAGGGGTACGGTAGTCTCCATTACGTTTGCTGGTATGTATACATTGTATCCAGTTTTTTCCCCAATAAATTTACAAAAATATAAATATTTTAAGTATAATCTGAAAATATATTGTTTAATAATGGTAATGCATTATGAAATTGATAAAACGGTTACTGTAGTTCCTTTTTTTTCAATTACTAAATGTGATAACAATAAATGTGTTTATAAAGCAAAAATATTAATATTTTACTTTTGATATTCTTTACATTCTTTACTAAGCTGCTTCTTTCAGCTTTTCTCTGGAGGGGCACTGATATTTTAGCTGCCACATTTCCATTATTGCATGGATAAGTTTCCTCAGCATTTAGAGTATCATTCCATCTGTAGAAGCAGATGAGCATAAAGCAAAATGGTAGATTACACTGTATCATCATTGCATATAAAAGTCAAGATCTACTCCTGCATTGACATCAGCCTGAAGGATTTGGCAAATTAGGTCTCTCAGAGCTTGCCACTTTTATTCAGCTTTGTTTTCTTGTAACAACCTTTTTAATTCGTTCTCTCTCTGCAAATTAAAGGAAAAAACTGTAGTTCTATACTTACTATATGGTCTTGATAATGGGAAAATGTTTTGAACATGAACATTTCACTGTTAGCTCACTGTTTTTTAGATATTTTTTTAGATTTTAATATAAATATTATATAGAAAATAATAATATTTACATTCTGTGTGGCATCAAATTATGCTTATGTTGAAGTTGTCCTTTAAATATCTCTCTCTTGAGAAATTTGTACCATCCTGTTTTTATTTTATTTTTGTAATGCTCATTCTAAACCAAATAGGTATGTATTTTTGAATAAACATACTTTACATGGATGTAAATCTCGATCTAAAAGAACACTTTCATATTTATAATAATTATTTGCATATACTGTGTATTTATCTGTTTCCAATAATCCCTGTTTTCTAAATACAATAGGTCACAACAATGGGCTTTGTCTCCCTGAGGGTGATGTGGCACTCCAGACGTGGACCCCTTTCTTCTCTGTGTGTAGGGAGTTATCAGCTACACCCTACTGAAGAGGTCCAATTAAGGCTGAAACATACAGTACATCTACAGTTTTCTATTTCTACTGTTCATGGTAGAATTGCCTGGTATTTTGGGGCTGGATCACTCTTTTAAATGAGACCAGACTAATATACTGCAGGCAACGTTTCTCCCTGTGAAGGCCAGAATTGAGCTAAAAGAGGATGCTCTCAGAGTGGATGACCATATCTGTAGAACTACCTATTACGGATAGTTCCTTCTCTGCCTGAGCACCTCTATTGTTGGTATTGCTTATGCTAATGACCCTTAGAGCATTGTCTTCCTAAGGATAATAGGGACCTCCAGACGTGGATCCCTTGCTCGCTGTACCTTAGGGAGTTATCAGCTGCACCTCACTGATGAGACCCAAGAGAGGCTGAAATGTATGTCTGGCATTTGCTGTTTTCCTGTTCAGAGTAGAATTGCCTGGTATTTCGGGCTGGGTCACTCTAGTGAGTGGAGCCAGACTGATATACTACAGGATATTTCTCCCTTTGAAGGGCACAAGTGAGCTAAAAGAGGTTGCTCTCAGAGTGGATGACCATATTCATAGAACTAGGATAATTTGTTCTCTGCTTGAATATCTTTATTGTTGGTATTGTGTATGTATATATATATATATATACACACATATATACACACATACATACATATACTTCATAAATTGTTTATCATTCAAAAAACATTTACCTTTTTTCAACTGTAGTTCTTCAAAATAGTGTATTTTAAACATATTCAGTGTACAGTGATCATTTAAAAGCTAATTGAATGCATCAAGGAACAAAGCATAAATTTGGTTTCAAAATTATTAAAATAATATTATGTCTTATAAGTGGAAAATAATTCTGAACTTCAGCAATTTTTTACATAAATTCCTTGATCTGTTATAGATACAAAGAATAAAAGTATAATTGTTTAAATTATAAATTGCTCCGGTTTACTTAACGTATGATTTTGAGAGATCACTTCAATACAGATAGGTGCAGATTTATATTATTAGGACATGATAATAACATTAACTAATGGAGGGCATCATGTATGGCAGGTGTGGGCAAGTTCAGTCCTGGAGGGCCACACTAGGCTGGATTTGATCATATCCTTTCTGTGCACGGGTGAGTCAATCAAGATGGCTGAAGAAGTGATTGACTTACCAGTGCGCAGCAGGGATATCATTAAATCCAGAATTGTGTGCGACCCTCCAGAACCAAGCTTGCCACCCCTTATCTACGGCATAAATGTAAATCTTCACAAGCAGTTACTGATAAACATATCTCTATATGGCTACAAAATGTAATACACACAGTGTACATGGCCAACTGTTACTGTGCAAAGGTTCTGTGTATCACTCACAATGTTCAAGGGACGGATGGACATCACATAGTCACTCCTGTGGCTATTAGACCAGGTGTCCCATCGTGGGTAGTCACCCTTTTCCAGCACAAACTGCTCTCCACCATATCCTTGGCGTTCAAAGCTGAGCCATCTGCAGGCAGAAAGGTGCACAGAGCAATTTCACATCCACATAGCTCATAGATCATTAGAGAGTATAACCTTGCACAAGTCACTATCCTTTATTATCTAAAGAATATTATCCATCAAAGGATCACTGTAGTGCTCACACAATAGGGTTTAGATACTAATTTAGAATAAAATCAGTATTTGAAGAAAGAAAATCAACATATCTTTTAAAACTGACATTTGAAATACAGTGTAACTTCTAGTAGATTTGCCTCTCTCTTTCCCCTGTTAGGTGTCCATGAGGTGAAGAGAATCTGCCCAGAAGGGTGTCCTAATTTTCTTCTGACTGGTGTAGTTTGCCTACAATAAGGGTAGAATTCCCTGGTATTTCGGGGCTGAGTCACTCTAGTGAGTGGGGCCAGACTGATATACTACAGGATATGTATTTCTCCCTGTGAAGGGCTCAAGTGAGCTTAAAGAGGTTGCTTTTAGAAGTGGGTTATCATGTCCATAGAACTAACCTAATAAGGTCAGTTCGTTCTCTGATGAGCACCTCTAACTTTGTTTTTTGTTTATGCAAATGACCCTTAGGGATTGCTCACTGTGCCTTAGGGAGTTCAGCTATACCTCAATGACAAGGCCCAATGAAGGCCGAAACGTACGTCTGTCGTTTGCTGTTTCTCCTGTTCAGGGTAGAATTGCCTGGTATTTCGGGGCTGGGTCACTCTAGTGAGTGGGGCCAGACTGATATACTACAGGATATTTCGCCCTGTGAAGGGCACAAGTGAGCTAAAAGAGGTTGCTCTCAGAGTGGGTTATCATGTCCACAGAACTAACCTAATAAGGTCAGTTCAATCTGATGAGCACCACTGCATGAAAGTAGGCAACTAAAGAATATTATCATGACAGATACATATTTCTATCAGGACTTCTTAATCTTTTGTCCTGCTAATAGGAGTGGAGAGAGGTGGAGGTCAAAACAATGCATATAAGATTTAAAAGCTGCAGTGATTTTTTTCTACAAATAATAATTCATTGCTAACCAGAAAATAAATAATCAAACAAAAGTCCATTGTATGAGCAATACAGTGGTTCTTTAAGTCAATATTTCCAAAAATGTTGAAACTCTATTTTGTTTCACTGTATCATTTACAAGAAAATAGTACTCATTTAAGAACAAATGGAGGAAGTGACTGAGGAGATATATTTTGGGGGTTTTGGGCAGTGATTGTGGGGTCTCACAGAAATATATTCTATAGCAATTTGAGAAACGCTGCACAAACACCACTCACAGGTAACAATACTCTTTCTATTGGTCTATCAGACTGGTATACTTACGGTCCAGATTCCACTTGGATAGAACCAATTTTCTCAAGTCCTTTCTCGCCCAGATTCTGACATTCTCCAGTCAGGTCACACTTCTTACCCTGGAAATTTTCCAGTTCATAGAGTGTGATCTAAAAAATGAAAGCGCATATTGTTAATTTGTTCTACAGTGGCTCATATAGATAAGATATGCAATAAAATAAAAAACCATACTATGTGGCAACACTCAATGCATCAATTACTGTCTTAATAATTAGTAATAAAAGTTAAGTTTTCATTTGATTTCTTGCATATTTAATATGATTATCTGTGATGGTTATTGATGAGTGGAGTTTGCTCGTTCATTAGTATACTTTGTCTTTCCCCTTTTTGTAACACTCAATGTTGGAATTTAGGGCACAAAATAAGCAATGTCTTTTACCTTACTAAAGCCTCCATCTCATGGCTCCCATAAGAAAAGAACTATGGCCTCCATTTGTTGTAGAGAAACATATCACTTACTTCCTCTTACCCTCAAAAGAATTAGGTAGAATATGAAAAAACATACTTTGTTATTTTCGACTTCTTCATTCAAACTCAGAAGAACACACAGACATCATAGGCAATATCTGTTGTTGTCAACGAATATACAGAAAATTTAATTTTATATTGTTATACAAACACAGCAACACCACCCTCTTTTAAGCCAATGAATATATAAATTACATTTGTAAGCCAATTCAAAATTAAGCACGTTCCAAGCACGTATCAAGTATGTATGCTACCTTAAATCATTGTGCAGATCACCTTTTTTTACTACTAATAGTGCGCAAGCAACAAATTGTTTTTCAGTCTTGAAGTGTCCTACCCTTGAGCATGCAGAACATATTTGTTTTGAGTTAAAAAATGCTATTGTCTCTTAAAAATATGCTGGGCTAGAAGTAATCATAATGAACTATTTCAGAGTTTAAGTTAGCAAAAATACTAAAAAGGTAATAAATGCTATAATATATATACTTATACTTAGAAGGTATGGATATTTATATTTTACACATTACATGTCTCATGTAAAAGGTCTGATGGGAGTTTTGAAAAGTTAAGTACCAGAGCTAATCTATGGCTCCTGGAAAATAGAAGCCCATAAAACTTAGCGACTCACACTCAGCGGGGTTTGCCCGGAGCTCAATTCTCCAAGAGCCATGGAATAAAGACCTAAGTCTGTGTCTCCTCTTCCTAACTTCACCTGACCTTCACTAGTTTGTCTTTAAGAAACTAGATACTCAAGATTGACCTAAGATTGAGAATGAATAGTAGCTCATTTTCTTTGTTGTTTAATAAACTGGACACATTTTCTACATGTATCTCCTTATATAGAGTTGTTTGCAGATTTTCTAAAGTGTGAGATTGATCCCATTAGTCTTGTAAAGATTGGAAATTACATGTTGGCCTGAAAAATATCTCATATTAAGCAAAAGATGATGTTCCTTTTATCTAAAATTACCAATAATCATCTAAAGACAAGAGGTTCACATTCACTACACTTAGTAATGCACTTTGCTAGGGCTACTTCTTTTGATTTGGAGCATGAGCATGCGAGACCCCTAATGATAACAGTAAGAGAAAATATATTTTATATTCCTTTCTAAAAACAAAGAAAAATGTTTTTCCTGTTATAGTCTGAAGGATTAAACTGTTTTTTTATTTCTTTATGATGCCAAATGCATGTTATTTAGTGCCTTGGTTTATTAAATGTATGTAATTAGGAAGCATTAGAAAAACAGTGTGAATCAGAAGCTTAAAAAACTGTTATATTTGGAATGAGTTCATGTGAAGCTGTGTGTGGTGAGACTGGAGCAGGAGCTGATTGTAAACTTTCACACAGTAAATTAATTTGATCATCTCCATGACAAATCACAGATTGCGAGCTGTTTTGTGCAAAAATACATTTTCACCCTTACTACGCCTGGTTTAAAATTAACTCATCCGAAATGCAATAATCATGGCAGTTTTTACATTTTCTAATGTATTGTAAATACATATATACATTATACCACCATGTACTAAATTAAATGTATTTAACATCGCAATGAAACAAAATGTGTTTAATCATTAGGATTGTAGTGGGAGATTAAAACAATTTTGTGTTTCTTTGTTTCATAATACAACTAATATAACTTCTTCATGTCCTAAAAAAATCACATATTTGAGCGGAGAGGTGGCTGAAGGATCAGTAAAGATCAAGAAAATAATTCAGATGTTTGTGTATTTTGTAACCAATTAAAGAGACATTCAAAGTATTTTTTCTTTGTTGCATCTGGAAATGGGTATCTGATAATTTACCACTGTGTGTTTTTTTCTTTTTCAAATGATAATGTCAACGCAGAAATAACTGTTTCAAATGTATTAATTGATCTCTGGGCTTGTCTCTGTCAGTGAGCAGTAATATTAATGTTTGAGTCGTGAGTTTATAGATGTACGATTATTCTTCAATTTAGTTTAATCAGGTTTTACTTTTTCATGCAAGATATGACTTTCATGATGTATGCTGCATGCTCATTTAAATTCACAAAGAGAAATGTTCAATGTCCCTTTAACAACATTAGCAACAGTCTCAGCTGTAGCATTAAAGTATTTTTGGTAAAATCTTTATTTTAGTAGACAGCGCTTATGCTTAATGGATGCTATGTTTGTGTCTTCGATCCGTTGTGCAAGTTAGGTGCCTGAATGTGGGTATTCTGCTAATTTGTATTATCTATTCAAGAGGGGAAGGAGGAAGCAGGGAGAGGATTTGTTCACTGATTGGTAGTTTCACATAAGATTTCAGCATTGGGAACCTCCCCACCTATAAACTCAGTAGAGGCAGATTCTGAGCCTTGCTTGTCCTGCTCTGTGGCTACCTCCTCATGCCTGGAAAAATAACATGACCATTATGTCATCTTTCACGCACGATAAGGCTCAGTTAAAATAAAGGATTTCATAAAGTGCTTTATGTCCATGGTTTAAATAACTGCTATCTTTGGTAATGCATTGTTAATATACAAACCTGCTACATTTTTGCTAATTCACAGTCCTGTAATGAGTACTTTTCACTAAACTTTAATTTGAATGTTTTTACCCATTTATATGTGTGGAACAGTGGCCTTAACTTACTAAGCTACTCTGCAAGCACTTAACAAGGATAGCCAGGTTTTTGTTGTTGGCCTTATTCATTATTGGTGTCCCATTGTAGGGCTTTAGCTCCACTTGTCACTTTGTTCTTTCTTTGTAACTTTTTTCAACAATAATTACAACAGGTTAATTGTTGTTGGAAATAGAATATTGTTTATGAGTAAGTTATCATGTGGTGGGATTTATTTCAGGTTGGAAATTCATATGTATTAGAGTGACAATACAAGCTTAGAATGTGAATTAGAATAATTCCCACCACAATTGCTATGTATGCATAAATATTTTTCTATACTACTTGGCAGTACTAGCTAGGTGAGCTTCCCAGGCCTGCTCTGAGCTGCGAGCTACTGAATCTAACTAAGGGGAAATTGTCCCTTTCTTCGATCTAGTCAGCACCTATGGGTTAAATCAATCCAGTTCAGCATTTTTAGAGCACTGGGTGGTGTCTTCCCTAATTCTACCTACTAATTTGAAGACAGCACCATCACTAATCTCTGTATTTGTCAAAGGACCACTGTAGTTTGGGGAAATTGCCATAAACTAGTGAAGTATGTAACAAATGTAACAAGCTAACAACAAGTTAACTAACTACCAACAAATAACAAACTAAACAAACAGCTTTGAAAGACAGGATCATTGTTATGAACTGATTTCAGGGCACCCCTGCACCCCCACAGGTAACTCTGTTATTGGGAACCCTGGCACATTGGAGGCTAATGTCGGGGGCTATTACAGTGGACATAAAACTTGTTGTGGGGACAATGACTTGTTTGTCTTTGTGTGTAGTGTGGGCCACAGTAATTAATGTTGAGGTTACTACATCATGTTATATGCATTGTAATAATGTATCTGTGTTAGAAGTAGGCCCTAGGATGCTAGAATTATATAAAAACTACTGCAGTCACTTATGTGACAATGGGTTAATTTTCTGCAGGAATTTATATGAGATCTAGCAATTAGAACTGGGGGTGGGTAGATAGTAAAAGGAAGGGCATATTGTGTGGGAAGTCCTTTGTTTTGGGATGCCGTTCTGTGATTTTGTAAAATGCTTTTTTTGAGAAATAAAGCCAGTCTGATTTTGGACACCCTAAATAAAGGTGGTGTCGGGGGTCTGCTTGTGCTAATCAAGGGTACAGGGTGTGTGATTCTTAGATCCTAAGAAAAGGGGTCTGATGGTGCCTGCCTCTTCAGAAATGATGCTGTCATCTGAAGTGTCTGCTGGATTCTGAGATCTTGAACAACAAAAGTTACAAGAGAGAGAGAATTGAGGTGAGCGTAGTCCCCAAATCTGGTGGTTGTAACAATCATATACTTTTTTTTTTTGAGAAAATCATAACACTGCTCATGGGGATTTCCATTTTAGACTACTGGTCTGTCTATAGTGTGTGGGGGCATTATGCTACAGAGGCTTATCCTTCAGTCAAGTAGGTACTGTAATGTTTAGAGAGGCAATTTTCAACAGAACTGAATAGACATCGTATCTGAACCCACAGTCCTCCCACATATCTAACAATTTTCTGATCATAAAATATCTGTTATTACTAAAACAAACCTGACTTCAACTGTTAAAAAACATAGGTTCTATTTATTTATTTTAAACATCTAAAATATTTTGCATTTTAAACATATAAAGTTTGTAGTTTGGAGGAGGGAAGAAGTGCATATTTAATAAGATGGAAATATATTTAAGGGAAACAGAAGCAAGAAAACAAGAGATTGCAGCCTTCTGGGTAAGTATGGAATATAACAGTTTACTAAAGGGTTGTAACTCTATGCACTGCTTTGAGCATGGACGGTAAAGTAAGGATTTATAGAAAAGCATGACGGATTTCTACCTAGACAAGACTGTGCTGCTGGTAATTGTAGGCATGAGGATGTCGTAAGGAGAAGTAGTAACGAGGGTGCACATATCTGAATATGGCAAGACAAACTCTAGATTAGTTTGTGATAAGAACTGCAAGGTGGATGAAAAGAACACCCTAGGTAGGCCAAGTTTTTTTTTATAAGCTGACCAAATCAATATTTGTAGTATTAAAAATGATAACTTTAAAATGATCTTCCTCTGGTCTTTGAAGTTTAGAATATAATTTCTAAGTGTCTTGTTGAGCACTATAATGCAATATAAAAGTCATATCTGTTTACCTTGTAGTTGCCACCAAATCCTCCGTGGCTTTTCCCCGCAGCCATCTGTTCTGGGGTACTCGTGGCTCAGTCATCTTTGCCTTTAAAAGAAAACATTTACATAAAGAAACCTTTACCTCACAAAAGATGTCTTCCATAGATGCGGATCCAATAAGGTCCACACCAAACAACTGTCATTTTGGCCTATATCAACTCAGTAAGAAAGGTTATAGGGTATATCTATCATGTATCTGTCCCCAAATAATCCTGTATTTCGACTCCTATGTATATCTATGGTACATTTAATGGAAGACTGCATGATATAGCTTGGAGGAGAGAAGGGAAAGGGACATCTTCAAATACATGAATATATATGAATATATATATATATATATATATATATATATATATATTTATATATATATTTATTTATATATATATATATATGAATATATGAATGGATTTAATAAAGTTATTATTATTACTTATTTATAAAGTGCCAACATTTTCTTTAGTGTAGGAGGGAAACATTTTTATTAAAAGTAAAACGTACTTGAACAAGAAGTCATGATTTTAACTGGGGATAATTGAAAAGTAATTAGGGACATTCCCAATCTACAGAAGCAGTTGTAGTTAGGTGTAATAGCCTTTCAACACAAGAGGTAGGGACATATACAATAGAGATGTACATTAAGAATTATAGCCTGAGATGTATGGGTGGATTGGGGAATATACCAGGTGGAACTATTTTTTTTACAAATATGGGTTTTTAGGTTAAATTTGGGCTGGCTCAATTTAAGTGGGGTACTATTCCACAGAGCTGTAGTGTGATAGATAAATCAAACTTATATAAACAGCGGGGGTTAATGCATTAAGTACAGTCATGCAGAAACATTTTGATAGTTTATCGTGTTTCCACCTTCATTGTGTTCTAATCAAAATTATACACAGATATGTTTGCAAATTAACCAGGAAATAAGGGTGGATAAGGAAGGAAGTTAACAAACAGTGAAAACAAACAAAGTCAGACATTCATTCAAGCTCTGCTACTCATTCATTAAAAAATCCAATCTAAACGCGTTATTTTAATTATGGATTGGTAATCCATATGATTAATATTTGATTACTGTTTAATGATTTGTAACAGCAATATTCACTATTACATTCAGCCTTGTTGAATATTTTTTTGCTGTGAGACACATATAAAGGGCTTTAGGAACAATCTAATTAGATAAGACGCCAAACATTGATTCATACACTGCCCACAGATCAAGAGTGTGTTGCCTGCACCAAATCACTGTATTTGTATAACTTTGTGCCTGAAAATTTAGCAGCTGTCTGCTAGGCAAAGCTGTATTCCCCCAGTGGCCATATTGTGGATTGATAACAGCAGCTGAATCTGAGCTTTGAAAGTAAGTCTACTATTGAATACTGTTTGTTTTTTTCTTATAAATCATTGAATATCTATTGTATTTGGTATCACGTCCTCATTAATTAATATACATGTTGTTAGGGCATTGCATTGGTCCTTGATGAGTGCTATATAATGTCATTAAATTATGTATTATTATAGAGCTATTTCAGATCCTTTTTTACCCCGTTACACTGTCCTCTTATATGCATTTTGATGAAAACATTGTCCATTTTATTTATAATTCACGGTGAAAGTAATAACAATTTAATCGTTAATAATGAATCTATGTTACAATCTTCCAATAAGTATTAAACATCAAAATCCAAAATCTGAATTCACCCATGTATGCCGCTAAATATGAATTATCTGCGGAGTACCGTAAGTAAAATTCACTAGTGGCAGTAGTGGGAATTATTTACTTTCATCCTGAAATAATCAATTTCTCTGCATATATAATACATAATTATTACATGATAGGGGGTTTGGAACATTCTTCAATGAGAATGTCATGCTATAACTACATGGGACAGAAGAGGAGGAGAGAGATGATAAAAACATGTATTTACATCATGGATTCCTAAACATCAGGAATGGCATGTTCTAGACTAGTGCTGTTGGTATAGGCCTGATACAAATTCTAACTACCTTCATATCAAATAATAGACCAAATGTACTCTCCACATCCAGTAAATGCAGTAAATTCCATTTCCCACATCTAAAAGCAGCAAACATCCAGTCTGACACGCTTTATGTGATCAGTAAGAAGAAGGCCGCCAGGATTAGAAGCAGATAAAACGATATACAAAGTCCCAAATTTAGTTGCTGTGGGCTTTATCAAATTATTCTCACTGTTAGTCTTAACAGATTATAATCCACATCTTAATATATAATATGGTTTTATAAGCAGTTAAAACATGGACCTACAGTTTAGTTTTACATTGTATGTTCCATTTACAAATTACAGTGCATGATGTGTTGCTCCATCTGTGGATGTAAAATCTTCTATAAATATATTTCAACAGATGTATTAATCAGGCCATGGACTTTTCTTGATCAGACACAGTGTTCTGCATTGCTCATGTGCATCAGATAACGCCTTACAGTGGTCATTAACATGTAAATGGAATAACTGCCCACATTAGCATGTGGTGTCACCAACTGCTAGCATTGGAGTGATGTAAATGCAAATGTGTGTGTGTCATGCAGTCATGTCTGACTCTCTCATGGACCATAACACATCATGTTGATCCACTTGGTATTCATGGCAGAGAAACTGGAGTGGGGTGCCAGTTCCTTTTCCACCAGGCCACAGCATACAGCCCCTGGTATTCCTAGTGGTCTCCCACCCATGTACTGACCAGGCCCAACCTTGCATGGCTTCACGGTGGTGTGACCTCTTGGTTCCCTAACTGGAATCCAACTCAGGTCACAGTAAGGAAACCACCGAATTCTAATCACTGGACCACCAGGGAACCCATGTACATATAAATGCACATACGTCTCTATAAATAGAAATTGGAACTGGAAGGCCTCACTAGCCACAGCTGCATTTGTTTGGTAGATAAAGAAAGCGCAGTAATTAAACAAAAGGGAGGATGGATTATATATGAATAATATGTTACTTGAGTCTTGCAGTACAGCTGGTATCAGATAACTCTATAAGTAAATTTGATTGCAATTGTTGACTGCATATATAGAAGTAAGGCAGTGATCAAATAGGAATGATCCAGCTGATGAGCCCAAGTGCTCCCTCATATTTTCTGTAAAATTATCCATTTCTGCACAAACTATTTTAATATAAAAAGTAAAAACAATTATTAAAAACTACATTGATAAGCTAGCTTCTAACAAAACCCAGTGTGCTAGTACACCACACTACATTACAATTTCCTTAAAGGATCCCTGTACTTTGTGAAGTATGTAACTAACAACTTCAGCAGCTATGTAAGCCATTTAGTGAAAATTGCAATTTTATCAGTCCGTGCTTGTGTCCTGGGACTCTCTTACTGGATCTCTAAAGTACTGGAGTTGATGGGGTAGCCTACGCTTCAAAGTATTCCTATTGTTAATTTATGCAGCAATGTGGCAGCCTTGTGATAGGACAGAGCATGTATCTTATCTGCACTAAAGCCCTCCCAGGTGACTCTTCCTGTTAGGAAAAAGTAAATGGTTTCTTCTATCAAAGCAAAAATGACCATATGAATAAAAATGAACATAAATTAAATGCTCTATTTACTTTCTAAAAACTTTTTTCCATTATTAAGCCAAGTCCTTCAAAAGAGCATACTACCTATATGACTCATTAATGTTCCTTTATGTCTTAAGAAAATATATCACACATCCATAGGCGCAAAAAGTGGAATGTCATGCACACTGGTAGGGATCTCCCACTGGCTTTGCAGTGACCGCCCTATATTATTATAGGCATGTCCAATGGGTCATGCATGGTGTTTTCTTGGACACTGTCACATGTGAGAATTAATTAGGCTTCCAAATAATTAAATGCTCTAGTACCACTGCTAGTAGAATAAATCAGGTGAAAGAAGAAAACACTGCCTAGGCTATTCATACTCCTACGGAAATAATCAATAGCTCACTAATTACCTTGCTTGGGAAGAAATGATCTCACAGTACTAGTAAGAAAACATTAGCAGCACCATCTAGCAAGTAGAAGGTATATTGACATGGAATTGGAGAGTGCCGCAATCTGCTGGTAAATAACATCCTGTCTAATTACAATATCTTATTTGTGAATGTATTATAAGCTTGGTTGCTGGTAACAAACATAAAGTTCAGATTGGCTAATCCAGGAACAGAGATGTTAGTCATATCCATGTTTTAAAATCCATCATTTCATCAAATAGTATATATATTAATTTATAATGTATATATTAAATGTCACTTTCCCAAATTCAGTAAAGTGTTATTCCTGCCAAAACAGCAGACTCATAGAGCCTGATTCAACCGCCCCATTCGTATATTTTTACACACTTAAAATCACTCTTAATACTGCAACATATTCAGCAAATATGACTATTATTGTGCACAAATGAATTATTTAAAATAAAAGATACCCAAAGCCAATTTCAAGCCATTTGCAAGTAGCTAATAGAGTAAGTTACAAGTATTTTCTGAATTGGTTTATCTGATTTCTGTTTGCGTTGTGAATCAGACAGTCCGGTAACCTATATCGTCTAATCTGACCTCCTGTTTAATGCCAGATTTGCAACAATTTTACTGACTAACACTGGAAATATTGGGTATGTCACAATGCTCCCTTGAACCTGCAGTGAGCCAGATTTGATATATCAAATCATATAAATAAGCTCCCAGCCGCAGCATAAAAAAATCAGCTCAGTTATGGGTGTCCCAAGAAAAGTAGAGCTCAATGAGATCGCCAAACACGCTCAATCAAAGTGAATGAGCACTGTACCTCTTTGCTGAGTGTCTTGCAGATGTGACCATGCCTACAGCAGAGGCAGACCATATATATATGATCGCATTGAATAGCTGTAGATTAGAGGGATGCTGAGGCAGCAGCTGTGTCCATCACATTCTCTCCATTACATTTCACACGAATAGCCTACACTGGAGGTCCAATGAGCACATCAGACACTGCTTTGCCTTAAAGCCTGACAGCTCGTTTACAGAAGATTAGTGTTTGACTTTGGGTCAGCATGTTCGGATTGCCTCACACTGGCACCTATTGCCAAATATTGGGGCTGAAACGCAGCTCTCAGCATTTTGGAAAGTATCATTTAGATTTGAATGCCCTCCCCAAAAGAAATCACTACAGCATGTCTCTCTGGGTTGTATTCACTAAAGTGAGAGCTTCCTCATTAGTGTCGATCCTATGTTATTCTGTGGAGACTAATGCTGGACACATTTGTATAAATGCTCAATAGAATAACATAAACCATTATTATTATCTTTATTTGTAATGCACCAACATATCCCGTAGTGATTAACAAGGGTTAAGTACAAGGTAAAACAAAATTGACACATTGCAAGAGTGGAGAGCCCTGTCTGTGAGCGTGGAGCTTGACCTAAAGCGCCTGACAAGATTGAAAACTCACAAACTTACAGTCTAATGAATTCTAATGGCAATTCAATAAGTATATAATTCAATAGCAATTTCATCATTTTAGTTTTCTTTTTGTAACCCTGTATAGCTGAATTCTTTGTTATAATATGGCCAAAAGTCTACTTGCGTTGCATTTTGTAATGCATACCTATTTAAACTATTTAGTTGTCTTAATTTGTTATTTTGTTTACTACGCATTGGCTTGATTGACTGTTATTTTGATTTATTTATGTGTGCTCACACAGGAAGATCAACCTGAAGTGATATGATTATTAGTAGCTGCACATTGCGAGCTTCGCATTGTTTGGCAAACAATATCATTGCGAGGCTTCAAATTTTCATGCAGTCATTTTGGGGCAAGTCACTAGTATAAATATATAGAAAATACATAATAATACATACATAATAAATATGTTGTAAGGTCTGTAATCTATATAATATGGGCTGTATAATATTGGTGTTGCTTATAGAATGTGGTCTGTCTCATCTTCTATCTATCTAGATATATGTATATATAGAGAGAGATATGGCCCAGCATTATTATCAGGTTATAAATTGTGTAACTGTGCCATAAGGACCCTGGCTCACTAAACAGTATGGGATACATTACAGACCAGACCCCTTCCTGCAGGACAAGTTACACACCCATAGTGGCTGCACTGCGGTTATTGTTCTCAGTCAATGTAGTGCTAATGGACAATGACATCAGATCACTTTGGGCAGTTGCCAAGGCAGAGTGGACCCCTCTCCATGCCTGAGTTTTGTCAGTCTTTGTATAGTGTAGTCTGTGGATTAAATGCTTTTTATATTGTTCAGAAAGACAAAATAAGTGGATGTTTTCACTCCCACCCCTGCTGCCAAAATAATACACTGAATGCAAATGAGCACTTAAACAGAAATGTATTTTAGTCTAATCCCTTAATATTTTTCCTCTGTCTATCGATAAACCTAATTATTCTTATAAGCAAAATTGAAATAATCAATAAAACCTTAAAACGTCTAACTGAAGACACCATAAGTACTTTTCATCAAATAGAGGTAGAGGGTGTAAATAGCATATGGAAAAAAGTGCTTTCCATTTAAAAATTGCTGCTAGATAATTTAATTATGGGCGTTGTAACCTACCCTTGCATTGTCAGGATATATAATGAGCTGCAATTACTGGTGGTGCTTACTAGAATTAGGCGTGCAAGTTGTGGAAGGAACCGTTACATTTTATTTTACACCTGTCTCACAGTGCACATATTGTACATATTTACCCCAGTGGATAAGTGTGTGGCAACTGAGGATTTAAGTTCTAACATATCATTTCTTTTTAAAATAGTAATTTACTGACAGGATACAACTGAAAAATGATACAACCGTAGGTGAGATAAGACAATTAGGGGACTTGTAAAACTTCTACAATTATATTCTGTTAAATAATTATGTAGAAAGGGAATCAAGGGTGATTTCATCTTTTTTTTATTTTTTTTAATAAATTTTATTGAAAGGGATACACAATCAAAGCAAGCAATAGGCACATTAACACATAAGAATTTATACAAACACGTATGCCTTGTGATCAAATCTATAGCATCTCCTTACAGTTTTCTTTTTTCTATTATTCTGTAGTTATTAAAACAACCCTTTAACTTAAACAAGGGAAACATGAACAAACAAAACTTATTTATATAAAAATTCAAACTTTAAATAAGTAAATAAATAACAATGGAGATAAGGGAACATTCAATAGGCCAAGTTGAATTTATACATTTATATCTAAAGGAATTTTTAGCTAAGGCCTGAATCAATGTTTAGCTCTTCAACACCTCCAAAATAAATGCTTCTAAGCTATGTCCATTTAGTTATGCATTTCAATTTGCTTAGTTAATCTACTATTACAGTCTGCTGCCTTCTGTAGCAATACAGTTCTTAAACTTATACAGTTATTGTACATGCATTCACCTCTTGTGTCGCATTCCAGACGAACCAGAGTCTCTAGGACCAGCTCTCGAGTCTCCTCCAATCCAAGCCCCCGTCTAGCTCAATCCTGATATTTTATTGTTTTCTTATTATCATTGCATCACTCAGATCAAGGGGAAACCTAACGACGACTCTAACCAGGGGTTCCAGATTTCATAGAACTGCGGCATAGTATCTAATACAATTATTTATTTTTACCAGTGAAACCAATATAACATCTCAACATTCACAAATATACATTTCTGACATTCAAAAACAAAACAAAAACAAATCAGTGACCAATATAGCCACCTTTCTTTGCAAGGACACTCAAAAGCCTGCCATCCATGGATTCTGTCAGTGTTTTGATCTGTTCACCATCAACATTGCGTGCAGCAGCAACCACAGCCTCCCAGACACTGTTCAGAGAGGTGTACTGTTTTCCCTCCTTGTAAATCTCACATTTGATGATGGACCACAGGTTTTCAATGGGGTTCAGATCAGGTGAACAAGTAGGCCATGTCATTAGATTTTCTTCTTTTATACCCTTTCTTGCCAGCCACGCTGTGGAGTACTTGGACGCGTGTGATGGAGCATTGTCCTGCATGAAAATCATGTTTTTCTTGAAGGATGCAGACTTCTTCCTGTACCACTGCTTGAAGAAGGTGTCTTCCAGGAACTGGCAGTAGGACTGGGAGTTGAGCTTGACTCCATCCTCAACCCGAAAAGGCCCCACAAGCTCATCTTTGATGATACCAGCCCAAACCAGTACTCCACCTCCACCTTGCTGGCGTCTGAGTCGGACTGGAGCTCTCTGCCCTTTACCAATCCAGCCACGGGCCCATCCATCTGGCCCATCAAGACTCACTGTAACTTCATCAGTCCAAAACCTTAGAAAAATCATATTTCTTGGCCCAGTCTTGACATTTCAGCTTGTGTGTCTTGTTCAGTGGTGGTCGTCTTTCAGCCTTTCTTACCTTGGCCATGTCTCTGAGTATTGCACACCTTGTGCTTTTGGGCACTCCAGTGATGTTGCAGCTCTGAAATATGGCCAAACTGGTGGCAAGTGGCATCGTGGCAGCTGCACGCTTGACTTTTCTCAGTTCATGGGCAGTTATTTTGCGCCTTGGTTTTTCCACACGCTTCTTGCGACCCTGTTGACTATTTTGAATGAAACGCTTGATTGTTCGATGATCACGCTTCAGAAGCTTTGCAATTTTAAGAGTGCTGCATCCCTCTGCAAGATATCTCACTATTTTTGACTTTTCTGAGCCTGTCAAGTCCTTCTTTTGACCCATTTTGCCAAAGGAAAGGAAGTTGCCTAATAATTATGCACACCTGATATAGGGTGTTGATGCCATTAGACCACACCCCTTCTCATTACAGAGATGCACATCACCTAATATGCTTAATTGGTAGTAGGCTTTCGAGCCTATACAGCTTGGAGTAAGACAACAGGCATAAAGAGGATGATGTGGTCAAAATACTAATTTGCCTAATAATTCTGCACTCCCTGTATAGCAGATGTTAACTTTTCATTTATTGCTATGTAATTGATTTTCTTTATAACCTCCTGCGCATTTAGCTTTTCTGACTTCCACTAAGATAAACTAAGAAGTTTAACCCCTAGCAAGCAAGACTCTGTGGTTGCCGTAACCGTAGTCCCAAATAATGACGTTGCTATTAATGCTAACCTTTCCCATAGCTCGTGAACTGCCTGACACAGCCACCAGGTATGGATGTGGTCTACTATTTGTTGACAGCCCCTAAACAGTTACTACTTACTCTAGGGTCGTACTTACTGAGTTTGTCTGGAGTGCAATATATTCTCTGAAGTACTTTAATAGATGTCTCTATGTGCGTGTAATTACATGTTGTCCTGCTTAGATTGAAGAATGATTTCTGCCACTTTTTCCATTCCCATTCCCCTCCCAGCTCCTTTTCCCATTTACAGATAAATGCTGGCTTGTCTGTATTCTTTGACTTAGAAAATATGTCATATAACGAGCCTAATATCCCTTTCGCAAGTGCGAGGTTTTTGCATACTCCCAAGAACCAGGAGGATTTCGGGAGTCCACATTTTTTAAATATTTCTCTGGCCCAGCTTCTTATTTTTAGGTAGTTGTAATACTCCCCTGGAGGAAGGGCATGTCTTTCCTCGAACTGTCCCAGAGTCATCAAATGACTCCCTATAAACCAGGAGCCTAACTTATCCAAACCCCTAGAGGCCCACCAATGTTTAGATATTGTATTCATGGTTGCCCAAATATCCTGGGAGGAAAGGACCGACCAGAGGGGGGATGTACCTATGTCCAGCTTGTTCTTGGATCTGGCCCATTTCCACTTTATTATGTTTAGGTTTATTATGGGGTTTGGGTGGGATCTAATCGGGCTCATTCCTTCAGCCACTCAAATTAATGTGTCCCAGCTATGTTGTTGCATTTGCTATTGTTCCAAGAATACCCAGCCCGGCTGATGTTTAACTGAATGCGTTTGTGGTAGTTGGGACAGCCTAGCCGCTTTCAAGTACTCCCGCAGATTAGGACACGATAGCCCCCTTCTTTTTTATGTCTGAACATTACCTTCCTGGAAATGCGATATTTCTTGTTATTCCACACATACCTAAAAATACTGGACTGAAACCGGTCCAGCTCCTTCATTTTTTGACTGCCGCAATTCGGCCAGTCCAAGAAATTCCTCCATCTAAACAAGTCCTCATTCAATTTTCTGTACATGGGGGGATAGTTAGCCCTATACAAATCAGAGATTTTAGGTGTAATATTAACCCCTAGGTATTTTATATGTTTGGTAGGCCACGAGAAGGAATACAGAGATTTCAGATGATCTACAGTATGTCGCCCTGGACCATGCCTAAGCTCAAAGCCTCCGATTTCCCTAAGTTCAGCCTAAGTCCTGATATCTTGCCGAACTTGTCAAGAGTCGACATCAGTGCTGGAATGGAGGACCCGGGATTTGTTAGTGTACATAGGATATCGTCCGCGAAGAATGAGCACTTATATTGTTGTAGCCCCACTTGGAGCCCTTGAACTTCCCTATCCGCTCTAATGAGTTGCGCCAGTGGTTCCATAGCCATGGCAAATAATAGAGGTGAGAGTGGGCATCCCTGTCTTGTACCTCTCTGTATGTTAATTTGGGCTCTATGATCGCCTGGCAACCTCAGAATAGCTGTTGGAGCTTCATAGTATGTGCGGAGTAGGGTGATAAACCGACCTCTGAGACCAAACTTGTCCAGAACTTTAAACAGGTATGGCCACTCAACCGTAACGAAGGCTTTCTCTATATCTAGAGCCAGTAGGCACATTGGGGAGTTTGTTCTATGCGCTTGGTATTGAATATTGAGGGTACGTCTGACATTGTCCCCCGCCTGTCTATAAGGTATAAACCCTGCCTGGTCTTTGTGGATAATTTCTGGTAAGAATCTGGAGATCCGTGTCACCATTATTTTGGCCATTAACTTAACGTCCCCATTCAGTAGGGATATGGGCCGATAGTTCTTCACCTCAAGGCTATCCCTACCCTCCTTTGGAATCACTACCAATTCCGCTTGATTTAGCTCTGGAGGCATTTTTTCCCCTTTCATGATAGCGTTGAATAGGGACGTGAGATAGGGATTTAGTAGGGGTTCAAATTTCTTATAATATAGATTAGAGTAGCAATCCGGCCCCGGGGATCTGAAGAGCCTGGATTGCTGCGTTAACCTCCTCTGATGAAAAATCTAGGTTAAGGTTAGTTAACTGCTGCTCGTCTATAGAGGGTAGGTCAATGGTTCTTAAAAAGGAGTCAAGATCTAGCCCATCGTTCAGTCTACCTGACGAGTAGATCTGCTGATAGAAGGACTGGAACTCCTTCTGTATATCCCTCGGGCTACAAGAAATTTTGCCGTCTGCTTTCCTAATCTGGGTCACTCTAGACTGGATCTCCTTAGCCTTCAATCTCCTAGCCAGCATTCTGTCTGGTTTGTTACCTTTCCAGTAATATAGATGCCTAGTCTTCCTCATAGCCTTCTTCATGTAAAAAAATAGTACCCCGTCTAGTTCTATCCTGACTTTGTTGATTTGACTGCGGAGCTTCGTGGAAGGGCATTTCTGATTAAGTTTTTCTAGGTAGCTGATGGTAGTTGTTAACTCCTCCTCCTTCTGCCTAAGTGACTTACAGTGTTGGGCTGTTAGTTTGATACAGCAGCCCGTTATAAAAGCTGTATGGGCTACCCAGAGCCATCCCACCACCGTCTCAGGGGAATCATTCAACTCAAAATACTGCTTAATGTCCCCCGCTAATGATCCTAAGCCGCTGGGGTTTGACAGCAGGTGTTCATCGATCTTCCAGCTCCTAAATGGAGATAGGTTAGGGCCTATCGCTATTCTAATAACCACTATAGCATGATCAGACCAGGGGCAAGGAACAATGTCAGATTCTCGGACTTTATCAAAAAGTAGAGAGCTTGTTAGGAACGCGTCAATCCTCGAGTAAGTACCATGCGTAGGCGAATAATATGTATATTCCCTGTTATCCGTGTGTAAGCCTCTCCAAGCCTCCACTAGGCCCATCTTAGCCATTAACTGTTTAATTTGACCCTGCTTTTTTGAGAATTTAGAATCCTGGGCGTGTCCTGATCTGTCTATTGCTGAATCCAAGGTCAGATTAAAATCCCCCCCTGATCACTAGTTTGCCTAGATCTAGCGGTTCCAGCTCTCTCAGTGTTTTAATCAGGGTTTGGTGGGGTATATTTGTGGTGGAGTATAGGGAAATCAGTGAGATTTTTTGGCCTGAGACTACTCCAGTAACCAATACATAATTCCCCTCTTTGTCTATTCTGGTATGTTCCAGGCTGAACGGGAAGTCTTTGTGTATCATGATAGCTGCCACTACCCTCTTTGTAGGCTGAATGGCCATATATACTATTGGGTAGTCCCTGTGGACAAACTTCGGTTTACCCTCATGCAAGAAATGAGTTTCCTGCATGAAGATAACCGAGGGCCTCAACCTTTTATAGTATCTAAAAGCTTTCCTCCTCTTAAAAGGGGAGTTATACCCCTTTACATTATTAGTTATAAATACGTACTCTGACCCACTCATTGTGTTTTAGTGTCTAAGTGTGCATGCTCTGCTTGTCTACCTGTTACTCCTTGCCCGACACCAGTTCCTAAGGATGAATGAACGTTTGGAGAGAGGTTTCTGGAGCTGGAGACTTCGGTCGCTATTGGGCTATTGGGCCAGAAAAAAGCAGAAAGAAACGTTATTAGATATACATTTGACAAATTCACTTCAATCCTCTGGTCCCCTCTAGTCTCTCCTGACCTAGCCCCCGAAGTTAGATTTTGCTGGCTGCCTAAACCTTGGCTACCTTCACATGCCGGATTATAGATGTCTGTATACATTTTTATCAGCAGAGGCACTTCTGGTACTAGAATTGTTCTGCTGATTGCTCCCTGAGGGCCTGCTTGTTGCTCTAGCGGGCCTCACTCTTCCCTTTCTCCATAATTAATAATACCTAATCTCAACAACATTTCAACTAGTTAAAGTATACTGAGAGTTTTTATGTCTATCTCAGAAATCTGATTCTGACAGGCCCCCCCTCTGGGGCCCTGACTAACCTATGTTTTAACTAAACTATTATATGCCCATTCTCCTTCCGCGAGGGTGAGTCAAAAAGTCCCAGGACTGAGTGAGTAAGTAAAGTCTCTGAACAACTTCCTGTTGATGGGCTTGCTTTCACTCTGATCGCGTTGATACCAAGCCCTCAGGAGCCAGTCCCGGATCTCCTTTGTGTTGGGAACTGCACACGACCTGGCTCTTGCGAGACAAGTTTTTATCTCTAGAACCTTGGGGGGGAAGCGGATCTTCTTTTGGAAGCTGTGATCCCACCAGAGACCATTGTTTTTTCGGGATGGGAGGGGGTGGAGGGCGGCTATGTTCCTCTGCCGGTAGGTCTGCTGGGCAGAGACAAATTTGGCGCAATACTGCAAGACAGTCCTCTAGATTGTGGGTGGTGTGCGAGGTGCCTTGATAGCTGAAGGTAAGGGCAAAGGGGAAGTTCCACCGATACTGAAGCTTGTTCTGTTGAGGGATCGCCAGCGCAGGTTTCATCTGCCTCCTCCTGTCTAGCGTGTTTGGGGACAGGTCCGCATACACTTGTAGACTAGAATTATCTGGTCCCTTGACCATCTGCATCTTCCTCGTTTCTGCCAAAAGAAGGTCTCTGGCCTGTTGCCTTAGGAATCTCACAACAACATCTTCAGGAGCTTCGGGGTTTCTCGCCCCTCCAAGAGCTTTGTGAGCTCACTCTATT
Organism: Discoglossus pictus; assembly: GCA_027410445.1. Classification (NCBI taxonomy): domain Eukaryota; kingdom Metazoa; phylum Chordata; class Amphibia; order Anura; family Alytidae; genus Discoglossus; species Discoglossus pictus. The sequence continues at coordinate 404,129,274 of CM050163.1, read as the reverse complement.
TCGAGAACCACCTCTGGCTGGTCAGGTTGTATTGCCGTGAAGGTTTATTTTAACTACCCCGCCAGATCTTGCATGGCTCTTGGCACCCCACGTATGCTGACGTTGTGGCGGGACCGATTCTCTAGGTCCTCGATCTTATCTGTCAGCTCCATGATGTTGTATGAATTTTGATCAATGGCGGACATGTCATGTTGCTGCGCCTCTCCAAGTTGATCCACCATCTCCTCCAGCAATTGGGTCCTCTGCCCCAGCTCTTTCAGATCATTCCTCAAAGGTTCTGTTGCCTTGGTTAAGAGCAGCTCAATCGTTGCAATGGATCTAGGCGATAGGTCGATGTGTTGCCTTAATTTCTTAGAGGTGTCCTCCTGGTCAGATGAGTCTGAGTGATCAGAAGCCGAGTCTAGTGGAGATGTTGGCTTGGTTACTTTGGGTGTAAGGTGCTCTCGGATGCCCTTTGCTGAGGGGGTCTTTTTACTTTTCTTCATTTCTTTAAGGTGGAGCTTTGCCTGCTCCAGGAAGCTGTAGAATTCCTCCTCTTATCCCATCTGCGTTCAAACCACTCAGGAGTGTATGATTGCAGTTTTTGCGTCACCTCAAGCTGGTCTGATCAGTTGCTGTGGTCTCGCATAGAACAAATCGTGGTAGCCAGTTAGTCAAGGCCTCCTGCCGGGTACCATTTACATCTCTTGGGTCAATAAGTCATATTGGCCTTTGCGGATTCTTCCAAATGTAGGTGAATAGGAACCGCCAGTCCAGCTCCCTTGATACATGTCAACTGTAGTTTTGCTGAGTAGCCACAGGGTGGCAGCGTGGTTCCACAGCAGCCTTAACCAGATAGCACTCTGTGAGCTTTAAAGAGGCTTTAACTGTAAAGTTAACTAGGTCTCTTGGATCAGTGAGTATAAAGGCCACCCTTTGATGCACAGTTGAGCACAGCCCATAGCCTCAGGGCCTGGTGTTATCAGGATTAAAGTACAAGTGTGGGCATTTATTGCTGTATTCTGTTGATGGGGTTGCTCCTTCCTCCCACTGCCAGGGCTTCTTTATCAGCCTTCTCTGTTGGGGGATAGCTTGCAGGGTTTGTTTGCAAATGGGTGCAAATATGTGATGTTATGTCTCAGCGCAGGGTGCCCACAGGGGTTAGCTCCTCTTGAAGCTTTAGCTCTTAGATAGTTAACATCTGGGGGCTTCTCCAGGCTCAGTCCCACCTCATGAAGCCGCAAGATGGCGGCCGCCGTTTCGCGGGCTTTCTCCTCCCGCCCGTCTTCTCCTCTACTGGCCCCTTTGTTTCTCAGCCACCAACCTTATAGGGCTCTCCGGTGCCTTCTTGGCCCCCTCCTGCCTCTGGCTTGCTGCTCCGTGTGCCCACGGGTTCTGCAGAGTTCTCTGTCCCCCTTCTCTGGCCAGCCAAGATGGCGGCCTTATTTACTCCACGGTCTTCCCGCCTTTCTCACCTCTTTGTCGGGGGTTCTGGGCACTTGGGGTCTCTGGGCTCGCCTCTCCCGCCTCCTTCAGCACCTCTGACGCCTCGCATTGGGCCGACACAGCCCCGGACTGGGGATCTTCTGCCTGCTCCGGTGTGCGCAGCTTCCTTCACCGGCGTCTCTCCTCCGTCGGTCAGGGAGTCCCTTGGGGGGTCCGGTCGGCTTCCCCTGCTGTCCCCTGATGTTGCTGGGGGTACCTCATGTTATTTTGGGGGGTTAATTAGCCCAGCAGCTAATGGGCTAATTAGCCCAAAAGCCGGTATGAGTCCTCTGAGCTCTCCCCTGACACGTCTAGCTGGTTCAAGCGCTAGCTCCACCCCTCGTGATTTCATCTTTTAATTTACTGTTCTAAAGGCACCACATCTCTTCATCGTATACAAGGAGTATAGAAATAAATAGATCTCCAATAGAATCAGTGTGACATTTACAGTCTGAAACATGTTCTTTATGCAAATTATTGGAAGCACAACTTCAGGGGCTATATAAAGCAAAATTAAAATTTCAATGCAGAATTCCAGAGGATGGCAAGAAGAGACAAGGAGACATTCTCCACTGAACAATGTAAAGAGATCACAAAAAATACAGAATTGAAATGTAATCATGCACTACTATAAGGAACGACTATGGAGCAGCATGCCTCTCACAGGAAAGCTTTGACCCATGAAAGCTTATTCCAGGCATGCTTCACTTAAGGCTATTCAGTTATCTATTACTCTTTCTGTAAAGTACTACTTTTTTTGTTTTTTTCTCTCTCCATTTCTCCATTTGTCTCTCTCTCTTCCTTATGTTAAATATACTTTCTGCAGATTATCAATATATTATACAGGTATATCCTGCTTAACAATACTGCTTTGAGCGCTGATTCACGATTGTGCTCTTTTTCCCTGTAATTCCCCGTTTATCTCTAAACCTCGCAATAGTGCCTTTTTTGAGCTCCAAACCCTGTTTGAGCATTTAAATGCCCGCTCAGACCTTAAATCCACAGGCAATGATATTAAACAAAGGCTATCTACTTAATAGTAAAAATATTAATTATCTGATATAATACATATGTAGAACTTCTTTTTTTTTTCAATTAAAGTTTACAAAAGTGTATATAATCTGCCATAATACATACATTAAAAAAGAAGTTCTACATATGTGTTATCATAAATAATTGACTTTTTAGTATTAAGCAGATAACCAGTTTTTATGTTTTGTAAGTACAATATTTATGCATTGTCATTATCAGGAGGGCCCACTGGACTTTTGCAGACTGTTGGACTAATGGGGGTCCCCGGATTAGCATGGACTGGTGTTGCCTTGTTGGCATGGGGTTGGTAATATTGAATGTGGTATGATTGGGGCATATACTGTATATGTCGTATGATTGTAATATAAAGTATGAGAATCCCCATAGCTTGCTTAGTATCTACATGCTGCATTTTCCTCTGTGAGTTTAATAAAGTGTATAACCGGGGTCTCTGGGGTAAGGGGGGTCCAGTTATGTGGTTATCTGGTTGTGAGGCAGAACATTTCCAACAGATTAAGGATTGGCCCTATACAGAAAAGTGGGTTTGCAGAGGGGTAGATGCACAATATCACCCAAGGCAATTTGGCCCACAATATATGGAACTATCAGATGTGCAAGCCGGGTCTCCAGAGGAAGAGGCATAAGAGATCAAATTGCCAATATCCACTGGATAAAAGAGAATGCAAGAGAGTTCTTTAATTGTGTGGATCACAACAAAATGTGGCAAGTATATTGTCACCTTATTTATTTAACTTATATGTGGAGTATATCATGCATAAGATTGGACTGGAAGAATCTAAAGCCGGAATGAATATTGCTTGGAAAAATATCAACAAGCTCAGATGAGACTACTGTGTGAAAACGAGGATTAACTAAATTGATGAGAGTGAAAGAAGGTGTTAAAAAAGAAGATGTTACAAAGATCATGGCAAACAGCAATCTCAGTTCCTTGCAAAGCTGTACCATAAAGAAGGCTGAGCGCCGTAGAATTGAAGCCTTTGAATTGTGGTGTTGGAGAAAACTGCTTAGAGTTCCTTGAAAAGATCAATACTAAAGGAAATCGAGCAAAACTGTTCAATGGAAGGTATGATCATGAGGTTAAAGCTCAAATATTTGAGCAGCATGTGATGACAAGATTTCCTAGAGAAGACTGTGATGCTGGGAAAAATTGAAAGCCCACAAAGAAAGAGACGGCAGAAGAGGGAGATGAATAGATGCAGTAATTGAGGCAATGAACACGAGCTTGATGGATCTCAGAGGAGCAGTGATTGATGGGTGTCCCTGGAGTGCTTAGAGTCACAGAGAGTCAAACACGGCTGAATGACAAAACAACAAAAAATATATTGTGTGAAATTTCCCAGTGATTACTTGTTATTATTATTTTATTTCATCTTTTATTAAATATTTATTTTTCTGGAAAATGCGATTTCCCTTGGGCAGTAATTATCAGTATCAATATTTTGTGTAAATCTAATACACGGATAAAGATTTGTTGATATGTTATTGAAAATGTATTTGGAATTTAAAATATGTGATTCCTTAAACTGTTGCAGAATATTATTTACAAAAACTTGAATCCATTAGATCAATTTTCTGTCCATTGAACAAAACTTACATTTTTGAGAGTTTTTTTAAACATGGGGTTATTGATTAAAATATCAAAATAAGACTGAATTCCTTTTAATTTCCTGACCTTATGCAATGCTCACAGGTTAACATTTTTTTTTGTTTTAGATGAACTATTCAGTTAGGTCATCAACACATCAACAAAGAGAAACAAACAAAATGAATACCCTTTTGTGGTTATTCTTTGTTGTTTACCCCAATCAAAGATCTTTTAAAATACTCTTTACTAACTTTACTTTTTTTTTTTTTAAATACAAACGATTAAAACTGAGCTTTTGTTTACCCAGCAATTGATGTAATTGTTTCATCTGAATTTATTGTTCTTTTATATTATTTTATTTACCAGCTATAGGACCATATTAAATGCCAGCCTTGTAAGTCCAACGTGTAGTACGTAAGGGCTGCGTGCTTCAAATTTGGCCTACTTGTGTTGCTATTAAATTTGAATGGGCTGCGAGCTACAAGCGAGAGACGCTATTTCATAAACCAGTTCTCGGCCGTCGGGGTTGCATGCTCAAACGCAAACAATTAAGCAAGCACCTAGTTATGGGTTCAGATGGAGCCAATGGAAAAAGAGACTGTTAGCGTTACGTCATCGAAAAAGGGAAGGAAATATTTCAAAGGCCTACCTGCTTCAAATACAGTTTGTGATCGGACCCACAGGCCAGATATAATGCAATATGAATAAAGCTGTAAATATGATAATCTGTTACATGCGAGTCACAGTATATGTCGTAACACATTGATTGCAGGCATCGATATAACACAGAATATGAACATGAAATAAAATACTTTTTTCGGGGCCGGACTTAACATCACTTTCCCTTATAGTAAATGTACAGTAGATTGTTATTTGCATTACAAGTGCTACGTATTGTACTTTACCCCCCTTGCGGGTGCTCTAGAGCACATGTTGGCCTTCGGACTCCATTTGCGTGTTACGTGCTTGCTCGCTAGTGACCACGATGCAAATTAATAGCTGAATTGAACAAGTAGCAGTTACAGGCTCGTTGGATCAAAGGATTTACGTGCGTGAAGTTCGACGTTGCTCAGCACGTAGCCTATGGTCGTCCGTCCTGCACGTTAACACACAAAGCCCGCTGCGAGCAACGTTACAGGGCTAATTTAATACCCGTAACACATAAAATCGGAGTTACGCTCTAACTCTAACATGTTTAGGCCCAATTTAATAGGGCTGTTAGTTTGTATGTTTTTTCACTTTTTTATTCTCCTTATGTTTTATAGTTCTTTATTGACAAGCATTCCCCATTATATATGATTTGAATTTGACTTTACTCTGTTTGGTTACCTTTTTGATGCAGCAATATATGTTCAACACCATTTTTTAAATTTTGTATGAAGATTTAAATTATGCTGAGAATACAGCATCTCAATTAATTGTGGGGCTCTTATTGCAGATGTGGGAAAGAAAGGGTAGTGGGCTGGTATAGATCATATTAAAATAGGTTCCCTGGTGGTCCAGTGGTTAAGATTCAGTGCTTTTACCTCTTCTGACCTGGGTTTGATGCTAGTCAAGGAACCAAGAGATCACCCCCCCTAAGACATGCAAGTTTGGGCCTGGTCAGTACTTGGATGGGAGACCACCTAGGAATACCAGGAGCTGTATGCTGTGGCCCACTGGAGAAGGAACTGGTGACTTACTCCAGTATCTCTGCCCTTAATACCATGTGGGTCACAGAGAGTCTGACATGACTGAACGACACAAACAAAACATAGATGAAATGTGAATTGCTTTTTCATTTTTCATTATAATATAGAAACTAGATAGGTTTGGTGGCTCTAGATGTAATTGGGTATAATGACCTTTTACTTAGGGTGCCACTAAGGGTCAAAAATACTTATTGAACAATGGAAGAAAAGAAAAGGGACCCTTTTAATAGTGCACACCTATGAATCTCAATAGTGTAAGAGACTCAGTTGATTAAAACTTAGCTTTTAATAATTTACTTTAAAAAAAATGGATGCTACAAAAGCTGGATGCTACAGGAGGTGGGAACGGATCTGGGGATAAGATATGACTGGACTTATAAAAAATGGGCGTTAATACTCCTTTAAATATTGTCTTTAAGGTGCTGTGATTCTAAAGTGCTATAATAAAGTGCTATAATAAAGTGCTATAATAAAGTGCTGAAGGTGCTTGCAGAACAAATTGTGTTTTGCCCTGTTAAATAAATATTGCATATAACTTGTGTTAACTTAAATACAATCGTGATGAATTGTATTTATAAAGTGCTGAGTTGTGCTATATCGCAGGAGTTTAGGACTGCCTATTGCTTAGTTGCGGTATATCCCCTATATTATTCCTTTAATTCCCTTTTTGTTAAACTCCTGTTAGGCGTGACTAGATTATTTATTCCTTAGTATTAGTTTGGCTTTTAGATATATCGCTGTGTCCCTGACAATCTGTTTGTCTCCTAAAGCATGGAGATCGCGGTTAGGACGCCTCGCGATGACGTCACTAACACGCGTCTCACGTTGCTGTGTCTCTCCCGACGCACGTTTCTCAATTTCCTCAGGTTGGACTTCTTTTATGACTTGGTCATTCATCATTTACTTTAACAAGGAATATTGTATCCTTTCTTCATCACTGGACTGAGACCTGAGAATCCTTGTTTTTTCCTTTGAGACACTTTGGTCACTGTTGTGGTGTATACTATTGATTTCTCACTCTTATGAACTATAGTATTTTTTGGGCGCTGCTATGTACATGTGACTAATGTGACTACAAGCTGAGAAATTGCCCATTTATATTATTCAATAGTCACAGTGAATATAAACTGGAGATGTCTCTCTGCACTAGTTAGAAATAGATGCTAAGGAAATGATTGGGATGTTGGGAGAGTATACTAACGTAGCTGTGGTACATGGTCTCTGCCTTCATGAACCCCACCAACAATAATGTCATTTATACAGTATAACATTTATAAATATAATACTTTCATAGTTAGAACTTTGTTAAAGAGCATGCATTTTCTGAAAACTTACTATTAACATTGATAAGAGTGCAGACGTGTTGAGCTGCAGCTCTGCCACAAATAATAAGATATAAGGGAATATAAACTCTCGTTTGGGGTCATAACCCATTTACAAAGACACCATCGGAACCAGCACCGTCGGAGGAGCATAAAGATCCAAATTGTAACCAGATCCGACCAACTTTTGCCATCACATGGTCGAGGCCTACTACACCTGGCCTAGCTCGACGGTGGATCATGGTGAATCCCCACGCAGAAAAGCAGAACCGGCACCAGAGCCCAGTTGCTGCTCCAGCCAGGCACAATCCAGCTACTCTGACATCGGGAGGAGAGGAGTGACGGTCGGACGGGTGCAAGTCACTGGGACATTGTTTGGTATATAGCTTCCAATGTAATCTAACATAAAAGAGAAGGTGGCACAACACTGTAGAAGCCATTTTGAGCAGTTTGGCACCAACACTACCCTCGTGGCTGGGCAGGACCAAGAGACAGTCAGACATTATGGATGCTACAGGATAGGTGTGCATACCTATCCTGCTGTGCCAGCCCAATCTGCAAAACCTGCCAGACATAACAACCTGGAGTCCACACAATAACACCTCAAACAAGTGGACTTAGTTCTCAATAGACTAAAACCAACTTTATATGACTCCTGGATAAGGAGTACTTGCTCTGCAACAATTTATCAGCTTTCAGTCTAATCAATCAACTGTGGTAAACACAGACACATGTACATATGTTTATAAAACAGCTGCAAAGGTCTAGCCCAGTTATTCTGAGGCATACATTGCTGATTCCATGCGCCATGCAACGCAGGCCTATATAGGTTTCAACATTCTGGGTCTCCAGCTTAGTCAGAGGTCGTAATTTTGGACCTTCTTATTACACATCCTCAGGTAATACTATGTCCAGTCCAAACTTAATCGAAAAAGGCTTTGCTGACTTTTTCCAACAACATTATTCCTCCCCCTTAACTTGCCCAAAACGGTAAAATTGCTTCCTTTCTGAGCGCCTGTGATCTACCCACACTATTACCTAAAGAAATTGACCTCATTAATGCTCCTATCACAGAAGCAGAGATATTAGAGACTATTGGCGAAATCAAGAGAGGGAAAGCCCCTGGGCCAGCTGGATTCTCAAACCTCTACTACAAAAACTATGCAGAGCTTTTAATGCCACATTTAAAGGGATTATTTAATAACATGCTCAAAGGCCTTCCGGTTCCACCTGAGCTCAACCAAGCAAACCTTATTTTCATTCCCAAGGAGGGCAAGGACCAATTAAGAGTAAGGAACTATAAGCCTATATCTTTACTTAATGGAGATATCAAGATACTAGCGAAAACACCTTTCTCTCAAGGCTAATCCACAAAGACCAGGTAGGGTTCATCCCGAGTAGACAAGCAGAGGGATGCCCTCTCTGCCCCTGTTGTTTTACTTGGCAATTGAACAGCTGGCACATTCAATCAGGTCCAGTATAGACATTAAAGTTGTGGAGGTGGGTCATCACCATTTGAAATGCTGCTTTTTTTGCAGATTACATACTTTGCCCACTGACAGACTTGATTAATTCAATCCCGATAATCTAGATCTAGATAAATCTAGATCTAGAAAATCTAATCTAGATAAATCGGAAGCCTTTGGTATAGCCCTATCTGAACGACAAAAATTTGGTTTCTCTTGGCCAAAATCACACATTAGATACCTGGGTGTGAATATCACATGATCAATTTCCAAAATGTATAAAGTAAATTACCCCATATTATTTCAAGAAATTTACAAATATTTGAATTTGTGGTTAAAGGGAAAGGTCTCCTGGTTAGGTTGCATTACGGCGGTTAAAATTAATGTTCTGCCTCGCTTACTTTATTTGTTCCACACAATACTCATTCAGGTGCAGTCACATCACCTATAATTTTGCCAGAAGCAGATATTTAAATTTATATGAGGTAACAAATGCCCCAGAATCGCTAGGCGAGATATATTGTGTAAGCATCGACTAAAAAGGGGTTTCTTATGCCCAAATCTGAAACTATACTTCAAAGCGGCTACACTAGCTTGGTTACCAATGGTCCATTCACCACAACACCAACCATTATGGATGTTTGTAGAGAACAATGCAATGCATCCATACACATGGGAGAACGTGATCTGGTTACCCAAGTCTCACTTACTTCTCATTGACTGCGCGGTCTCCCCATCCAGGCCTGTCCCGCCACTGTCCTTGACTTCCCTCTTCTGGTGGAAAACACAGGGCTTTCTCAGAATAGGTGCTTGGTAACCTTTTAAGTGTTGCAGAATTACTGGATAAACTTCAGTTGCCCCTCAAAGAACAATTTAACTTTCACAGACTGTTCCATCATGTACAGTACCTTGCAGAAGTATTCACCCCCCTTGACTTTTTATCTATTTTGTTACATTACAGTCTTAAATTGAATGTTTTGTTAATCTGGTTTTTATGTGATGGATCAGAACACAATAGTCTAAGTTGTTGAAGTGAAATGAGAAAAATATACTGTATACATAAAACTATTTTTTAGAAATGGAAAACAGAAAAATGGCATGTGCTTTTGTATTCACCCCCTTTGTTAGGAAGCCCGTAAAAAGCTCTGGTGCAACCAACTACCTTCAGAAGTCTCATAATTAGTGAAATGATGTTCACCTGTATGTAATCTAAGTGTCACATGATCTGTCATTACATATACACACCTTTTTTGAAAGGCCCCAGAGGCTGCAACACCTAAGCAAGAGGCACCACTAACCAAACACTGCCATGAAGACCAAGGTACTCTCCAAACAAGTAAGGGACAATGTTGTTGAGAAGTACAAGTCAGGGTTAGGTTATAAAAAAATATCCAAATCTTTGATGATCCCCAGGAGCACCATCAAATCTATTCTAACCAAATGGAAAAAACATAGAACAACAGCAAACCTGCCAAGAGACAACCGTACACCAAAACTCACAGACCGGGCAAGGAGGGCATTAATCAGAGAGGCAGCACAGAGACCTAAGGTAACCCTGGAGCTTCAGCATTCTACAGCAAAGACTGGAGTATCCGTATATAGTACGACAATAAGCTGTACGCTCAGTAGAGTTAGGCTTTATGGCAGAGTGGCCAGAAGAAAGCCATTACTTTTAGCAAAAAACAAAATAGCACATTTTGAGTTTGCGAAAAGGCATGTGGGAGACTCCCAAAATGTATGGAGGAAGGTGCTCTGGTCTGATGAGACTTTCAGCCATCAAAGAAAATGTTATTGTCTGGTGCAAACCCAACACATCACCCAAAGAACACCATCCCCACAGTGAAACATGGTGGGGGCAGCATCATGCTGTGGGGATGTGTTTCAGGAGCCGGGACTGGGAAACTAGTCGCAGTTGAGCGAAAGATGGATGGTGCTAAATACAGGGATATCACCACACTGTGCGTGATTTGAGGCTAGGACGGAGGTTCACCCTCCAGCAGAACTATGACCCCAAACACACTGCTAAAGCAACACTTTAGTGGTTTACGGGGAAACATGTAAATGTGTTGGAATGGCCTATTCAAAGCCCAGACCTCAATCCAATAGAAAATCTGTGGTCAGACTTAAAGATTGCTGTTGACAAGCACAAACCATCCAATTTGAAGGTGCTGGAGCAGTTTTGCAAGAAGGATAAGGCAAAAATCCCAGTGGTAAGATGTGGCAAGCTCATAGATACTTATCCAAAAACAACTTCAAAGTTGTGGGCATGTTCTGTAAATTAAATGATGCAAATCCTCAAAAAAGCCATGTTAATTACAGGTTGTGAGGCAACAAAACACGAAAAATGCCAAGGGGGGTAAATACTTTTGCAAGGCACTGTAAATACATTAAGGAGGAGATTTGGCGCCCCTAGGACAAATTGGTTTGTCGCATACTGTGAGTAGTTCCCTCTGATAAAGAAAAAGGTGAGTTTGATACACAATACCTTTAACACGGAAGCCCCAGATAGGAGGCCAAAATATATGTTAGCGTGTGAGCAGGATCTTGGGAAAACCAGAGAGAGAGATAGTTAGTCTTCCTCATGGAGGAACCTATCAAAAGGCTCCTATAATTATAGCATTTTAGAGACATGTCTCAAGGTGCTACACAGGACTTATATTAATCCAGAGGGACTACAGAAATGGAAGGCTAGGGCCAACCCGATGTGTTTCAGGGGCTGTCGGGCGGTAGGTTCATTTTACCACATCTGGTGGATATGCCCTCATGTACAGAAATTATGGGAAGAGGTATTTTCAATGGCCTCTTCAGTTTTGCACCTTAACATTCAGCCAAACACTGAAACTGCATTATTGGGCGGAGAGCTCAAATAAATAATAAATAATTGTTGCTCTGTCTAATTCACAAAATATGCTTCTGCAGTACCAAATGCTTGCGGCTAAAAGCCATATAGCTAGACACCAAAGCGGTAATTAATAAGTTCAATAACGTTGCAATTAGTGAGAGACTCGCGCACATCCTTGCGGACAGTATGCCCCAATTTCTAGACACATGGAGACTGTGGCAGCTTTCACCTCTTAGTGTGAGAGGTATGACAAACGGACTTCCAACAAGATTGGCATATCGTTGGAGAGGCAGGATCCTGGACATTTCTTGTGGGAATCCGGCTGCACAATAATGGCTCAGGTACTTGAGGTACCCCATGAGGGTTATACGGTTGTCACTTATCCACCACCGCCCCCCTTTTTTTTTTTTGTTGTTTTTCATCCCCTCCAATCACAAGTTATTTTAACGTTTACTCCTTGCTCTTGCTTATAAAAGTATAATCCCCATAAAACTTCCAGAAAAATGTTCCCTTTGGACACCGGACTAAGCATGGTAAAAACTCTTTGTATCATTGATATATGTGTCGGCATTTGTGGTATGACTGCTAACTATGCTCTTTTTCCTAAAAAATTAATTGGCGAAACCAACTGATTTTACTCTATGTTATGCTTTTACCATGTTCACCTGGTATTTTATATATTACATGATTGTCTAATAAAAATTATTGAGGAAAAAAAAATACATTGATAAGAAATTCTCTGTTCACCCATTACATTAATAGTTGCAACAGTTATAAGGGTGGGGACACCTGGTAAGCTGGAAACACTTAACAATCACTCTTCTGAGCAACAAAACTGAACACTGCCATAGTGAATCTACTGCATGGGTACTTGACAAAGTATTAGCATCTGGACTACCCCCCACTGGTTTAATGGACAATCTACCCTGCTGTTGCAAGCTGAGTTGCTACTAATTATAGTGACTTCTGATCCTATCCAAACAATCTTTGAAAGGGTTGAATATGAAAGAGGGCTTAATAATAAAGGTAATTCTCCAAGGTTTACTGGGCCACACACCCACACAGAACCCCCAAGTACTCATCCAAGACTTGTAAATAATTTGGTACCCCCCAAATCCCAGTCAAACAACCCAGCAATACCTGCTAAAAGTATACCAAGTTCAACTTTTTCAAGCAAGTTCTCTATTGTTCACAATTTATTCTAACAAATATCTACAACAACACTTTAAAAGTCTACAATACTTCTCAGAGATAATTCAGTTTGAGATCCTTGCTGGAACATTAGTTTATTATATCTATAGTCCAGCCCCCTTCCTAATGCCAGCTGGACTATAATGGAAGCTTAAAGAAGTACAGTGAAATGTTCAGGAAGCTTCCATTCCAACCTTACAGTACTAGTGGTGATTTTATTCCTAACGTTGATAACAGGCAAAATTATTTTAGAAATAAAAGAAAATAAACACAATTTAACATTTTTAACTTGTATATTAAATTATATTTTTACTGTGTGGCTCTATTTTTTGTTCTCAGCTGATCCTATCTTTTACTTTTTATGAAAGGTGAGTTCTTGTAAACTATTGAATTTTAAATTACTACTATTGTATTCAGTTTTTGATGCAACCTTTCCAAAGAATTGGCAGACACTTCTTTCTCATTTAAAGTCTCCTCCCATCTGAGGAAGTTGATCAGAGAAAACCAAAGGGGTAGATTCAAATAGCAACATTTGTATGTAAAAGGTAGAAGAAATTAGAGGCTGTATTCTATTTCACATTCTAAAAACATTTTGTATAAAGTGTACTTCTTCAAAATAGTAACATTTCAGTATTGGAGTACAGTGGCCCTTAAGTGAATACTAATGACACTTATAGAAAATAGCCATTGTGTATCATAGTCATTTCACTACAAGTGAATGCTTATAGTGTCCAAACAACAGAACAAGTTTCTTGAAGAGTGTGAGGATCCCTTTAATGATGGTGGTGGATCCCTCGGATTACTGGGAACGCTGGGTGATAAACAGCAGAGTAATAGTTTACTATTGTTAAGATTATCAATGCAAGTTTTTATTATGACATTTTAAAATGACATCACAACTTCTTGTGAATTATATGTAACAATAATGACTTGCACACAACCCCAAATATGAAATAGCACGACCCATCATGTATAAAAGTTATCAAATACAGTAATTCCACATGTTCGTCTAATCATAGGAAAATGTTCCATTTATAGCAATAGGCTCTATTCATGTACCCATTTTCCTGCATAATAATCTTATTTCTGAAAAATAAAAATTCAAGTAAATAATTAGGAACACATTGTGAGACCGGTTACACTTATTTGAGAAAGCCATCTTGGAAATATTAGATTTATTGTGAATAAGGATACACTGAGATCTTTGTTAAATATATAATCTGTGTATTCAAAACCAGTTTTATTGCAATGTCATCTTTGTGTAATATATATATATATTTGTTTAGCCATTGGAATAAAGTTTTCTGTTGGATTGACAGACAATACAATCAGCAGCAGGCCGCCAAGACGCCAGACAAGATTAAAAGTCTGTCCTAAGCATCTCCTGCTGATACAGAAGTGCGACAGAAAAAGTGCAAAGGATTCTGGGACTATATACAAGATGAGATTATGTGCTCACAGGTTAACAGTGGAAGTGCTACTGATGTTTCACTTATACATGGTTTATTTATTCTCTCAATATTAATCCTGCCATGTCTCCACAATGAGCTGCAGGCTTTTCTGGCACACAGAAGAATAATCTAACCAATTTCACATGCATGCAAATCACATTTCCTTTATTGATCCCTTAATTGCTGAGATGCCAATCATGATTTTTCATACCTACATGTTCATGTGCCTTAGTAATAGTATTTGGTTGTGAAATGCCCTTGCAGAGGTATTGGCGGTAATCATTGTTTAATCACATTAAATCTACTTCTGGAAAAATATCACCATAATGTATTATCGACCCCAGGATAAAACAATCCATAGTCTAAAATACGGTTTAAAAAGTGAGTTGTAAAATGCTGGTGCAATAACAGGAGCTTAAGGAGCCTGGAGCATGGAAGGTTTCCATTGTCCATCCTGGCCTCCAGTGGCAGCACACCTCCCTACCACAGAGCTAGTATTAGTTACTACTGAGTGTAAGCAGGGGACATTCAACATCACACATCGGCAAAAGTATAATCACAGAAACTTTGGATGCTGTTGAAATGTGCAGGTAAGTGTCAAAGGGAATTATTTTACTATAAATGGATATTCAAGGTATTGCATGAGCTTCCTCATCTGACAAAGCTGTGTCTCTGAGCAACAACAATCTTCCACACTTCTCAGTACTGTAAGCAGGAAGAAAATGGCACTGCCTGTATATTTAAGCACACGTCATACCCTACCAGTGTTTACACTCTACCTCTGCCTATTGGGACCACCACACAGTGTATATAATGGGTTTATTTGATCCAAAAGATGAAAAGTACCCAGACTTATGGGATAGTCCTACCATCTGGTTTGTTCAGTGACTCTCTACTTGGAAGCAGAAAGACGTTAAAATGTCAGTGGGCTTTACTTATCTTGAAAAGATTTGTAAGCCTCAGAATAAACACGGACTGAGCTGCCAACGATAAAAAAGGGACACTGCCAGCAGCTTTTACCTTCATCTACAATGGTGACTAATATGCTTTAATAACGTGCTTTATTAAACTCTATTAAAACTATTTAATAATAAAAATAGTGGCTAATTTGTGCCTTTATGTCTGCATTTGGGGTAGGGATTCTCTTTATATAGTGTTTAAAAGACACATATAATAAGGATAAATTAAACATACAAATTAAATACAGTTTATGCCAATTAAACTGAATAAAAAAAATTTGTCAGTGTCTTTTTAAACCTTCCAGGCCTTAAATATCTGCATAACATTCAAAATGCCGTGGTACATGCTGCCGTGTCCCGGTACTGATGACGTGTCTTTCACATTAACACATGTTCGTATAGAACACGGAAAAATGATTGCCGTTTCTCAATTTCTACTCCCTACTGTTGCATTTTTTTTATGGGGGAAGCTCTGTATATAAATGTAATTAGTGAATACAAGGTTGTAGGCATTTTATTTCCTCAATGAGATGATGCTTTTAGGGACTGTTTGTAAATTTATGGCATTTATTCCCACCTGAAATCTTTTGAAAGCAAAGGTGAGAAAACACAGAGGTGAAAAGGTTCATGAAATAAAACATCCATTATTACTAAAGCTTTATAGTGTGTAGGATTCAAAATAAAAGCAGAAGAAAACATAAAATACATTGTGTTCATTCTATATCTGTTAACAGTTTTTAAAAATAATTTTTACAAAAAGTAGTCAAGCTTTTTTTTGTTGTTATTGGCAGTAAACATTTTGTTCTTTTATATATATATATTTATATACTCCAGGGGGAAAATAATCATTTGGATAGTGAATTACATTATTCTAAGCGACAAAAAAAGATAAATTCATTTGTGAAATTGAAATTTTTCATAAAGAAATACAAAATTCAGTCTCCTCCTCTTTCTCTGTCAGCCTTTCCACATCACAGAACATTGACATATACACCATCTTAAAAAGGTGTGGATGGCTGTTGTCCCTAGTCCTTTCCAGGTCAAAAGGTCATCAGGAGGTCTGACCTTTGGCTTTTTTAGAGCTCCTTTCAAGTAAATATCCTTTACAAGTTCTAAAGTGACTGTTCTCCAATAAAATACAACTCTTTTTGAATCTATGTAAGTACTAAGCAGCTTTTTCCGCAAAAATGGGAAGGCACCGAGCACGTTGCAGTTGAGACACAGCAAGACAGCAGTGGGGTGTAGATTTAAAGGGTTGGGTGGATTAAGGCTTATGTTAAACTGCTGTGTCCACTTCTTGTTGAAATCTGGATCTGGAGAAAAAAAATTGTAAAACCAGGTTTAGATTTTAAAGGGTGAAGTAATTCTTGACATCTCTTTAGCATATTCATAGGCCCAATATAGCTCTTGATTACATGGATTTGGCTTTACAACTGCCTCTATAATTCAGCTAAAAGTGATATGTTTACATTCTAACACAAAATATGTGTGTCTTTACTGTCTCTCATTCTTATACCGATTGGGTAATTCACCACGAGTACAGTGCCCATATGTTAAAGTCAACATAATTTGGAAACCCTCTTGCTACATAATGGACAATGCACTAATGGGTATTATGGTATTGTATTGAGCAATCCCAGACTGCTAAGCATTTTGTCATCTAGAGCTTGTTTACAATATTCCTTACTTTGTGTGTCTTTCGAAGGCCAAGTATAATTAAAAGGATATTTTCAGAATAAGGCTCTGCTTCGCTATTCTCGATGATATATTTTTTTTTTTGTTCACAGTGCAGTAGAGTCTGAACACTTATTGTTATAATACAAAGCAATACACATTGACACAATCACTACTAGAATACCAATTAGGGCTTTTACTGCACACATAAATAAAAAGTCATCTAATCTCTCTAATGAGTAATGCAAAGTAGATTTAAAACAGCAAAATTAATTCATTGTTGGTAAAACAACTGTTATTCATTGTACTGTCTTGTATTCATTCCCTTAACACTTAACTTCAAGGTACTCATGATCATTATTGATTCATAATAAAATTGACTGATCCTTCTGCCTGTATAACAAACATTCATTATGACCAACCCTGCCGCTTCCAAAAATATAACAAACTGGTTTTTCACCTGTTATGAGGGGTTTTCGTACTGGCTCTGTCTCTTCTTTGATTTGAGCTCCTTTAACCACTGTGGGGAGGATTCTGCGCCTCTGGAATAGACAAAATAGAAGAAGTTACCTTACCTGGGATTCACACATTCTTATCAATGTTAAAAACAGCGTACCCTGCTGGCATTTTGTAGTTCTTCACAAAGCCTTTGGTAAATTAACATTAAATAGTAATCAAACATGGGGAGCATCAGGATCTGGAGAGAAGTACATTTTTACTTTGTTAAACATAAATTCAAAACAAAAATTACTTTAAATAAGAAAATGCAAGGCTGTTCTCTGATGGCTTGGCCATATTGGCTTGTGCCTGAATCCTGATAAAGTCATTACAACTTTTGCAACATATAGATATAGATTTAGAATATCAATATTAAATTCCTTTTAGAGTATCAGCCTCCAGCTGCGTGTTTATGTCTACCATGACAAGGTCATTAAGGGGAGGGTGAGGTGTTTGCTGAGAGATGGGATTTAGGAACAAATCGGATGTGTTGTGAATAAATAATATTGATACAAATTTCTAGCCAATACAGAATATAGTGTTGGTGGTTCACCTTGTGTTTGAAAATGTAGTAGCAGTGTGCTAGACAAAGCCACCTCCCCCACCAATGACCATATAGTGGGTGCATACCAGAAGCAGCTGAGTCTGAATTACATTGACAGTAATTTTTACATTGAATAGGAATTCTATTAATAATTAATGCTTGATTAAAACATCCAACTTATGTTGTTACCGCACTACAGGCATCCATTTATATGAGCTAATAATTATAGCAGTGCAACACAGGGGTGTTGCATTTTGGACACTCCCTGAGAGCTTGCCTGCAGACCCCTGAACATCACTATCTGGCATCAGTGCCAGGACACTCATCAGTAGTTTGCTAGATATCCACAATTTACACCAGGGGTGTCCAAACTCGGTCCTGGAGGGCCGCACCCAGGCCTGAATTTGAAAATATCCTTTGTGTGCACAGGGGAGTCAATCCGGACGACTGAAGAAGTGACTGACTCACCTTTGCACAGCAGGGTTATCATCAAATTTAGGCATATGTGTGGCCCTCCAGGACCGAGTTTGGACACCCCTGATTTACACCATCACAAGCTGATGGATTGACGGCCACTGGGTTTTTGCAACCCTTTCAGCAGTTGTTTATTTATTTGAACACATCACCTAACCAACAACTCCATTATCTCTAAGCTTGTAAATAGCATTAATTGAGTGAAAATCCTATTACATGGGGTAGATGGATTGTAGCACATTTCATTGCTTTTTGTAAACAGCATTTTCTATTTCGATAGAACTTGGCCTAGAACAATATTAGAGAATATGACATCTATTATACTCTCATGAACCAATCCAGCTCTACAAAATGAGACCATTCCCCCAAATAACCTTTCTTGCTTGTCTCCAGGGGTTGGCAGGAGTTTGACACCTATCGTTCCTTGTGGGAGGGGGGATTTTGGCGACCTTGACAGCTGAGCTGGTGGATCACTACTGCTTTCTTGCTCCTGCCTTTTCCGGAGCTGGCCCTGTTGAAAAAGATAATAGTCAAGTTACTCTAAAATTTCCAATTATGTCCTTCACACCCACATCTCCATCAATGGATCTGGATATCAGTACTCTGCAGTGCATTGAGGGTAATTTTAGCATTGGCCATACATTAAATCTACTCAACAGTCCTATAGAACAAACCTACTTGTTGTTAGGTGTTGTTGGTTCTCAGATTGAGAGCCTCTGACTTTGTTGTTGCGTATGCAAATAACCCTTATGGGTTTTGTCACTAAGGGCGATGGGGGAACCAGACCCCGTGCTCACGGTTTCTTAGAGACTATAGCTGCACCTCACTGACTGGGTCGAAGAGAGGCTGAAACAGACTTGTGGGGGTTGCGGTTTCTCCTGTTCAGGGTAGAATTGCCTGGTATTTCTGCGCTGGATCACTCTTGAGTGAGACCAGTCGGATATACTATACTAAATTGAAGGGCACAAGTGAGCTAAAAGAGGTTGCTCTCTGTAGTAGGTGATCAGGCCTATAGAACAAACCTACTTAGGTGTAGTTTGCTCTCAGATTGATCGCCTCTGACGTTGTTGGGTTTACATTAAATTTAGCCACAGAAAACACCTCAGATTAGTATAGATACTTTGTTTTATTATACAGTGCCACACATTAGTTCCCCTTTGTATCAGCTTATCCTTTTATGTTTAGACTTCATAAATAATGCACCAATGTGCAACAGACACACAGCTATTATGAAAACAAAAAACTTGTTTGGAAATAGAAAAAGTTCTTATTTGCCTTAAAGATCTGTTTCAATAAAAAAAAATGTATTCAAACTGGTGCAATGCGGTTTTGTAGAAAATTAACATACATTCATTGTGATTACGGAAGGGCAATTTCTGTACTAGCAAGGGAGTCATATTTTTTATTATGCTGGAATTGCAGCTAAGAAATGCTTAACTTGTTCATAATATGTTTAGTTCAGAGTAAAATGGTAATAACAGAATCAATTCCTATTGAAGGAGATCAACTGCCGAATACATGCATATTTCAAAGGGGAGAAAGAAAACAGATACATTAAGTGGCAAAACCCTGGAGATTTATAAAAAGCGTAATTCATCAATGAAACACATACAGCCTTTTTTGTTTTTTTTATTTTAGATAAATAAACAGATGCTTCATTTTATGAATGTAAACTTGTTAAATTACCATCAAGGCAGAGGGGTCCATGCCTGGGAACATTGGTATCCTTGCTGGCTGGACTGAAGACCTTTGGGGTTTTTCATCGTCATCACTATCCTCCTTCATCTCAAGCTTCTCTTCTACATAAAAAAATAAAATAATTGAAGAGCAATGCAACAGAATTAAGTAATTATGATCTCCAGCTCCTAAATTTACACTCCCTTTTCAATAATAAACAATGAAAGATGAAAGATAAAGACCCTAAATATCTGCTGGCTGGGACCTCGTGGGTACCTCCTACCTGGAAGGCTACCCTATCTGTGTGCCCCAGTTCTAACTACAAAAAGCCATAGCCAACAACTAAACTATTACACCAGAATAAGTGAATAGTAACAAATAATCAAAGTAAAATTACCAAAATGAATAACCACTTTTTAAAATTAAACCCATAGTAATGAGAAAAAATACACGAAAATAATTGTAAAACACAATCATAAAATTATGTTAAATACTATATATCAAACTATAACACCCAAAAAAGTGTATAATGACTCCAAAGTAAGCAGACAGACCCACAATTATATAATATTTAATATTTTGTGATATCTAGAACTAATAAAAGCTCCCAATAATCCACAAATATATTCAGTAAATATAAGAAGGAATGAAAAGGATTTACCAAAAAGCTAAAGTAAGTGATTGTCAGATCCAAAGTCACATATGGTAATAATATAATGCAAGATATCATGCAATAATTATACATAATTTCAAGTTATCTGATCTATAATGCCCATATTTATTATTTGGATATTTTACCAAAAATGTCCAAACTTCCAATACGAGAAAGTATTTACATAGTCGTAAAAGGGAGCATAATCAAACTCCAAATCATTAGACACTCTCAAAACACTGTTTCTATACTTGCAGAATATTCGGACAAGTGTCCGATTCCACCAACTGAAGACTTGTGTTTGACGTCATCAACACGTGACGCTGCATGCACACGTCAGCCTGACACGCGTTTCCCTACTGCTTCAACTTTTGGGGGTGGAAGAAGGGGGTAGAGAGTTCTTTTTTTCTTTCCTTTTATTATGATTTTTATTTTAAAACCATACAACAATGATAGTAATAAGTCTTAGACTTGAACTGTTATATTTTCAAGTACACATATTAAGGATTTCTGAAAAATACATTTCCATTAAATCAATCCATAAAAGACATAAAAGGACAAAACAGCTTAACTGTGCCCTGGGCCAAACCCAAACAGAGTTGAAATGTAAGAGGAACGAGTTTAGGCTAAAGAGCGTTAAATTGTATTGATGTAGTATTTATAATTAAATCCCAAAAATGTTTTCACTTTAATGCCGGAACTTTTATTACACTCCATTCTTGGAAATCATATTCTAAAGCTCGATTTTTGTTGATTATTGGCTTCAATTTGTTCTTATTGGGAGTACATGGTTGGTTCCATTTAGAAGCTATCATCCATTTTATAGACATCAATATTTTTATAAGACATGCCTTATTGTCCAAGGTTAAATTGTCCGGGAAAAAATGAAATAGAACAAGTTCAGGGGTGACCTGCAATTTAATACCTAGTAATAAAGATATGTATTCAATACACTTATCCCAAAATTGATGAAGAACTGGACACTCATACCAGTCATGGTAATGTGAACCAAATTGGCCACAATTTATCCAGCAGTATTTAAATTTTTAATTTCCAGAAATTTGCGCAATTCTTGTTGGTACATAATACCATTTGTTTAATATCTAAAAAAAAACTTCTTGAAGAGAAGCATCTTTAATATATTTTTCTGTAATATTAATTGCTTTATTCCAGCTCTCTTCTGAACAGTCTTTTTGTATGTCTCTCTGCCAGCTAATCATTTTGATAGTTTTATTACTATGTATATCATTGGAAATGCAATGTGGATATCAGAACCAAAATAATGAATCCAGGAAATTTTAGGAAGGTTACATTTTGCTTCAAGTTGATTTAAATAGGCCAGAGAATCCTTAATAAAAAGATCTTTGAGAGTCTTAATCCCTCTATCTAAACAATCTGAAAGGAAAAGTAATTTTAATTTGCATTTAACCAGGTCTATTAGGATTATAACACTGGGAAGTAGAAGTAGATACACTTTTTTTCCAGAAGTTTAGTTTCACTTTGATTGTCTCTAGATTGATTAAAGCCTCTATCCTCCTGGGATTATTTCTGAACAGGATGGAGGCAAAGCTTCCCTCTTGAATACATGCTCTTTCAACTACTATCCATTGACTCATATTATTATGGTCTAGCCATCCTATTAAAAAGGAAAGCATAGTAGCATCATGATATCATTTTAAAATAGGATAAGCCAGACCACCCTTGTTAAACCTTCTGGCTATCACCCTAGACTTAACTCCAGGGGGTTTGCCTCTATAAATAAATATATCCAATAATCTTTGATATTGGGCAAGTAAGTATCTGGGTATTTGAAATGGAATGCACCTAAACAAGTAGTTAACACTTGGAAAAATCGTCATTTTTAGTGCTGCTATTCTTCTTGACAAGGACAGATTTGTAGACTTCCATGAAAAAATTATATCTGGTCATTTCAAATATAGCTTCCCATAACTGATTTTGATCATCTACTGAATGTTGTTGACAAACATAACACCAAGGTGTTTAAAGTTTTCACTGTGCCATTTATATTTAAATCTGTATTCTAACTCCTCTCGGGTTATGGCTGGTAAGTTTAAAGCTAAGACTTCAGTCTTTATGATTTGGAGTCTATAATTTGATGCAAGTTTGAAAGAGACTTACTCGGGTCTGTTAAAGGGAGTACAATATTGTCTGCATTTTTATACCTTTAACTACAGATGATTTACAAACTTGTTTCTGCCAATGGTTCGATCATCAAGGCAAAGACTAAGGGAGAGAGTGGACACCCTTGTCTGGTGCCGTTTGTTATATTAAATTTAGTTGACTTGAATCCACTAAATATGAACCAATCCAGCATCATTCTGGGCGCATCTCCAGCATTTATTGCAGTAAAATGTATGCATCATACTAGGTGTACAATATCATTATGTCATCAGTTTGTATGAGATTTCCACCAGGTTAGCAGAAAGGGACAATCGAAAGAGTGTTTTCCAAGCCACTATCCATTTGTTATCTGTAAAGGTTTGGATTAACTCTTTACCATTTTAGTGGTTGAGGAATTGTTTTTAATATTTCACAAATTACTGAGCCTGTGTTATTTGTAAAAAGATATTCAAATGGAGAAAGAGATCTGGAAAAGGACTCCACATGCATGGATGATGGCAAAATTTACTTAATTTTGAGAAATGTCAAAAAGGACTGATCTCTTAGGTTTTTTTTTTGTTTGTTGTTTTAACTAGAAATGCAAAAAAAAAAAAATGTCAGTATAAAATTCAGCTCCTACTGGGATTTGTATCAGCGCTCATCGCGAGGCCCACAAGTTAGAGGGGGGAGAGCCTTGCATTGTGTGGCAAACAGCATTGCCAGGCTTCAAATTTTATTGCTGTCATTTTTGACAGGCAAGTCGCTAGTTTACCATAACACTAAGAACGGCACTATCCCATATATGCTTAACATAATTACTCACCAATATACTCTAGAATACGCTCATTGATTTCCCATTTACACCAGTAAGTGCTTTTAGATATGGACTCCTTCCCCTTCTCTATGCCTATTGCTAATTTGAAGCTCTATGGACATGCAAAGCATTCTAATAAAGACAAGACACATTATGTAGGAAGGCGAGTGTGTTTAGTGTGGTGCTTACCTGTAGTGTCTGTGTACATCCACGGGCTGTCGGTGTCCTCTATGACTTCAAGCTGGCTGCTGGACAGGAGTAGACGGCTCTTGCGCTGGGACTGGCTTGGTGCACGACGCTGGCTCCTCCTGCTTAGTTGCACTCTGGTCTTCAGTGCTGTGGAGTCTAAGACTGAGGTTTGCTACAGGGAATAGAATCATTAATTACTTCTCAGCACTTTGTAAATAAATAAAAGAAAATGCAGACTTCATTCAATTTTCAAAACAAACTTCACTAGGTTGTTTATGTCTGTATCAACTTCTGGATTATCAGTTGATGTTCCGAGTTTTTTAATTCAAAGCTATTGAATTAGCATCAATGGTTTTGTTTTTTACACTAGAGAAGTCATGGTGTTAGCAGATTATGAGAGTAGCTTTTTAGGTTGCCTTTAAATAAGTATATACACAAAATCTGTTCATGACATAAATATCTAAATGAAGTAGACATAAAACATATTTAATTAAAACAATGTGGCTAAAAAAAAATGCATTTAAATACTAATATAGTTTCCCCTACTACAGTACAGTTCCCTACTTAAACTTTTATTGGTTCTGAAGGTATCCGTACGAGATGAAAAACAATTTACTCTGCATAATGTTTAAAGTCAATGTATTCATTGACATATGCATACACATAACATATAACATAATTCTAACTAAACCTACTGTATTTACAGTACTTTACCTGTGGCTCAAATGTTATGCTGATGCACTGCATCTTTTCGGTCTTGTTTATAAAGTACTTGTCCAGTATTCTGTATTTGGAATGAATCAGTCCATGTTGGACGTATTGTATTACATAATTACGAAATACTTTGTTGATATATAACTTACATCCATAAAAGAGAAGTCTTGTGCTTTGGCATCATGAAAGGAAATGGTACTCTCTGTGCCATCTGTGGAATCCAAGTCCATGCTGGATCGGTCCATGCTGGTGTCCTTTGGGTCAGTAATGGAGTCATGCTGGTCTGTTTCAGTCTGGGAAATTGAGGACAGGCGACTGTGTGGTAGCTGTTTCCTGCTGGAGATGTTATCGTACGAAGGGGAATCCTGCACAAAGCTACAAGACCAGACACAAAAGAAAAGGGATGTCAAACTGCAAGCGAATATGAGAACATCTCCTGCTGCTTCCTGTTGGCCACTTTATCATACAAAAGGTGAATCTTTTACTCCGTTTCAGCACTGTGAGTGTTTAATACGGAAGATAAAATTCAGACTAATTATAATTAAGAAATAGTTCCACCAATCATACTTTGGTGTGTCCAAAATCCTGTCTGCGTAAGAAATACTAAGTGTTCAAAGATATACTGCACATGAGGATATTAGGGACCAATATAAATAGGTAGATGAATTAGGGGCATTTATTTATAATAAAAAAATACAAATAAAAAAAGAACTGCCCTTCCATAATAATCTGAATGGATAATAAGGTTCATGCACGCTGATTCTGTTTGACCTTTATACTCACTGCTTAACATGCATAGGTATGGTAGAGTTGGGCAAGCACCTTATTTTTTACATTAATATTTATTATTTAGGTTAGATTATTATTTTAAAAGCAATCCTGACCTCTTTGTTCCATATATATTTTTTATTTCATTTAATAAAGAATAACTATTTATATAAAAAAGAACCATAACCAAATTTCTAAAACATAGTGCGTCAGTCCATTAGGTTCAATAAAAAAAACAAAAATTCTTAACACAAGCAATTGGTGTTATTTAGAAGTGCATCCTGTTCAAAATGCTTTTAAAAGGGAACTACTAAAAACAAAAACATTTCATAGACAAAACAAAGACACACGAGCTGTATGGTATACTTTAAAAGAAAAGAAAAATACTGTTTATATTTATTTTAAAAAAAAAAGTCAGCAAAGGAATTAACCTCAGTCATTGACTTATATAAGTTTTATTCTGCCGGAGACCATTCAGATTTGTTCACCCCCACTCCCAGCTCCTCCTTTTCTCAGGGCTGCAACTTTCTACCTACTTGCACTTATCACTAGACTAAACATCCACATGCTTTCTTGTAAGGGAAAAACAACATATATATATATATATATATATATATATATATATATATATATATATATATATGTATATTTAAAAAAATCTAAATTTTACCGTTTTTTTTTTTTTTACAAGATTGCACACCACATTCTAATTAATGCCATTAGCTGGTGCAGCGTATTATGTATTGCAGCAGAATCAATTATGAGAAAAGCTCATTAATTCAATGATTTTAATAGGGAAAGCACTTTTCCAGATGCTTTGCCACCTCCTCTATGATGGTACACACATACAGTTGTTCTCAAAAGTTTGCATACCTTTGGCGAATTGATAATATATGTACCATTTTTAAAGAAAACATGAGTGAGCAGGCAAAACACATTTCTTTTATTTCTTATGCGATTCATATTCAACTGTAGGTTATAACAGAATGGCACAATCATAAAACAAAACATGGCAACAGAGAAAAAAATGAAATGACCCTTTTCAAAAGTTTGCATACCCTTAGTTCTTAATACTGTGTGTGCCCCCTTTAGCATCAATGACAGCGTGAAGTATTTTGTAATAGCGGTCTATGAGGCCCCTAATTCTTGCAGGTGGTATAGCTGCCCATTCGTCTTGGAAAAATGCCTCCATGCGCAGCCTTCGTGCAGAAGAATGCAAATTGCATGCCAGTATTTTCTCATAACATGCTGCATTCATACTGCCATCAATATTCACAAGATTCCCCGTGTCTTTAGAGCTCACCCCCCCCCCCCCCCCCCCCTCGACAACATTAGTGAGTGAGCCACCACCATGCTTGTCAGTGGGCATGGTATTCTTTTCACTATAGGCCTTGTTGACCCCTCTCCAAACATAGCGCTTATGGTTGTGACCATAAAGCTCTATTTTGGTCTCGTCACTCCAAATAACAGTGTGCCAGAAGCTGTGAGGCGTGTCAAGGTGTTGTCGGGTGTTGTAACCAGGCTTTTTTGTGGCATGGCGCAGTAAAGGCTTCTTTCTGACAACTCGACCATGCAGCTCATTTTTGTTCAAGTATCGTCGCATTGTGCTCCTTGAAACAACCACACTGTCTTTTTCCAGAGCAGCCTGTATTTCTCCTGAGATTTTTTCTTTATATTCCAAACAATTCTTCTGACAGTTGTGGCCGAAATCTTTCCTAGTCTACCTAACCTTGGCTTGGTATCAAGAGATCCCCAAATTTTCCATTTCTTAATAAGTGATCGAACAGTACTGACTGGCAAACTTTACATTGTGTGGCAAACAGCATTGCCATGGCTTCAAATTTTATTGACCGTGATTTTTTGATGGGCAAAATGCTAGTATATATTATATTATAACTCTCTGTGGCATAGTGATGCCTTGTATATGTAAGATTTTATGAGACCACTGGTCCATTTGCATGACAATTTGAGAGCAGTCGCCCATATCCGAGTTATGCTTATCCTTTAGACAGCAGCCCTTGTCCAAGTATATCCTGCATATAGAATAAAAGTGGGCCAAATTCACATTGACCCCAACCAGATGTTTAGGTAGAAATTGTAAAATTATGAGCATCTTAGCTCTGCTCCGTATTATACATAAGAGACTGAATGACTGGGTCACGGCTCAAAGCTGGTGTGGTTTCCCTGTCAGACTATATTACTGCAACAGATCACCCAGCTGTGTTAATGGGTCCTACTACACATTAAGTGATAAAACATTTACAGAATTACTAAAGTCGCTACCAATACACCAAGAGCTGCTCACAAGATCGTCCACTGCTAACTCCTGTACCCACTCTTCTGTGGAGTATAGCTTGCCATGTCCCTTTGTAATTTATGAAGAATGTGTTCATGCCTGTCATCGTATGCTTGCATTAGTCTTTATGAATTTGTGAAAAGAGCCTAATAGTTGATTTAGGTAGCAAGTGATGGATTAATTAAAAATATAAATTATGAAAAACAGTACTTTTTAAGTTATACTTATACAAGGCACCACTAACAACAAAAGAAAAGATTAATGCATCTCACGCTGTGCTTCAAAAAAATATATGGACATATATTTTGTAGTTACAAGAAGCAAATAATAGATTTGTGAGTAAGACTGGGTTGAAAATCTGCTTCCAGCTTGAGTAATATGTAGAAAGGTAAGCATAACGTTAAATGTTACACTATGCAGTAAACAGTAGATGGCGCTAACGCTCCAGAAACAAACGGATTAGTAGCCAGAATTGCTGCTTGGATGTACCTAAACAGGAAGACCATAACCTAGAATTAGCACTGAAAATTTAATCTTAAATAAACAAGGGAATTTACATAGTTCTAGGAGTTAATATTTTATTTAGTATATACACTAAAGGTTTCCATTGAGCACTCCAGGGACACCATTATTTTAACAATAAAGATTGGTGGATTTGGGGTCTTGCTGCACAGCAGATTAATACAGCAATTCATAAATACTTGGAGCATCGTTCAATTGAGAAAATGTAGCTTATGGGGGCCCGTAAACTAATTTGCTATTCAATTGGCGTCTTTTTGCGAGCGGCAAATGATCTACAGGTTACAGGCTGAAAATCCCTGCGGTTATTACAACTGTAACTTATGCCCCATCAAAGCCTTTGATCTTTCAAGTCCGCAAGAGTTACGATCGCTAAAATCGCAAATCACTATTCAACTGCTCCAGTTCCCCAAGGCCGCAAATGTTCTCCCACCCATAAACAGCAAATGTAGGAGAAAATTCTACGAGTGCTAGAGAGGACCCGCAAGGGGGTTAAACACCTTTTCGTAGCACTGTGAAAGCAAATAAAAAAGCAATACTGCACTGTAAATGACGGTGAAAACGATGATAGACATTAGAATTAATTGCTGAACAGTCTGAAGCTCGCAAATTGCCAATAAAAAAATCATTTATTTTTAGGTTTCATTTCGGGTTTATATCGATCTCAGGAATCAATGAGTTAATACATATCACCCATATGGACTAGAACAGTATTGGCATTAATTTGTATAATTTTGTATTTTGCGGGTTTGCAAGTCTGATTGCATAAAAGACCTCTAAACGCCAATTCATTGACATGTAACCTCCATCTTATACTGCCGTAATGGAGGTCTCATTTTCTATTGGCTGTTTCTAAATGGGTAGTTATGGCCTTGCTTATTTTATCATGTTCACGCTCCGATTTTATGATTTACAGTTTTGGCTCGTAACTTGCAGGCTTGTTCAATTGAATCGATCCGTGATTGTAGCAGAGTTCAAGCCCGCAGCCATACGGCCTGTATACCGTGAGATTACAAGGTGTGCAAGATTAACAACTGTGCATAGCCTATTTAAAAGAAAACGTTGGGACCATATTTCAAAGCCTGCCGAGGGGTCCATACAATCATCTAACTATCGCCCCATCTCTTTACTTCCCCTGGCTTCCAAACTGCTGGAGCGGGTCTTCTATAACCGCCTTACCAGTTTCATCTCCTTTTAACTCTCTTCTGGATACCTTCCAATACGGCTTTCGACCCCAACACTCAGTTACAAATAAACAATAATAATAATATGTTGATAAATGCCAATAATTTTAAAATTGTTTAAAATATTCTTAACTCCGTTTCTTAAATTGTTTTTTACACATAACATGGAGCTTTTAATATATTGTTCCGTCCCACTCGCTCACCTAAACTGCCTCTCTTCCCTGAAATCCCTCATACTCTCCTCCTCATGTCTTTTTATTTACTCCATTACTGTTATACACCCCCTCAATCCCTCACTGCCACTCGATTTCCTTATCTTTATAAAGCACTTTACTCTAAAAGAAATACGATTCATTCTGTCAACATTATCAGCTTATATTTTTAGAGAAAATCAGGGTAGCAGCCACATGAGGAGCACGATTAGTGACAGTATGGAGGAGTTTGTGACATTAGACATTAAACCATAAAATGTAATAAGAATTAAACAGCCAATGAAAGCTTGGGGATTCTTGGCTCGGTAGCTTGACAGTTTGCTTCCCTATTGCTGCTTCCATAGCATGCACAATAGTGTTATGAAATATTAAAATGAAAAAGAGTCACTTAAAGAACCACTATAATATAATTTACAGCATTCTCTCATAACGAGCATAACCTCATATGAGGCAGAACATAAAAATAAAAAAAAGTAAAAAATAAATAAGAATCCTTCATTTTCTTACCTATTTATACTATTATGGTTGTCATTGTTGTTATTCTGCCTTGTGAAATAGTAGGGACCTTGGATATTGGTAAAGAATCATTTATTTTAATTGAAAGCTGGTAATAACGAATGACTGCTTTCAATAGAATCTATGGAGTGCTTCTCTGTATCCAATGCTCCTATCTCACAGGACAGGTTAACAAAGACAACAGTGGTGACCCATGTCAGTCTACAACATTTTGTTACTTTCTATTGTAATTTCTCAAGCCAGTAAAACAAATACCAGTAATTGTCCCGGCTAATTCTGAGTTCCTACTACTAACTATTTGCAGTTATTCCAAAAGTGAAAAAGGGCAAGTAACGATGGTGCATACAAAGTTCACAAATGAAAATTAAAAAAAGTTAATGTTATGCAATTTTCAGTAACAGCAATTTTGTGTCTATATATGTTTTATCATTCTAAAAAAAAATAGATATTACAATAAATGCAAAAGTCACTATCCTAAGTAACTTTACTGGGTAACGTGATACCGGGAGAAGGCAATGCAGTAGATGGCAGTGCTAGCCTGTAATGGGGAGCATCCTGAATGTGGCCTTCTGTTTATGCCAACATTTCCACTGCTATGAGATTCTTGTAAAGTCATCCACGGTCGTCCATTATTTAATTATAAGAATAAGTTAAATTGGGATCAGCATGGAGGATGTTCTGAATAGTACTGAATACATACACAAGAGAACGTCTGGTCTATGTAAAATAGTGGAGTGCAATGTATGCACAAGTAAACATGGCGAGAAAAAGGCATGAGCAGAGCATATATACAGCCTTATTAAATTGCAATTTGGACTATTGAATAGGCCTCTACATAAGCACACAGCATATATTTATTATAGAAGTTTTTAGTTCGTGAACTTCTATCCAAAAGTAAGGTATTCACTAACTAAAAACTTCTGAAAAAAATGTGCTAGGTGCTTATATAGAGCCTTTTTCAACTGGCCAAATCGCAATTTAATAAGTCTGATAATGTGTATACTATAAAAAAATTGTGATATTTTTGTGTTTGTCCATTAAGAAAAAATTTTTTGCCATCTCTGCACTTTGCAAAATTATTTTTTGTCTTTTAAAGAAAAACAAGCCAGAAATGTAGGATTGTAATCTTGGTCACTATTACTAGAGGATATTTGGTATTTTTAAAATGACCAAAATGGTCCAAGTTTTTATATTTTTAAGTGAACAAACTTTCAAGGACAACATGTATTAAACAGAACAGAAAAGAAGCACATTTTACATTTTGTAGATTTGACATCCAATTATTCTTGTGGAGCTCAATTTTCTTTTCTGACCTGATATTATCTACTACTTTCTCATAAGGGTGTCCTTTAAACTGAGATTTACACCAGCCCTGTTGTAAGCACTGGTAGTGGTGGCTGCCACATTGAATGTAGTGGAAGAGACTGTCTGCACAATGGCAGCACCTTCTCTCATCTTAGGAATCGGATCAGCAGAAACCAAGATGGTACATGCCATTGCAGTATAATTACATAGAAGCAGTCTTTTGTTACATACTAAAAACATTTTACCTATGTTCAATTGTAATGCTTCAACACAGTATATTTTAAAATATATGACTACAGTGGTCCTATAGTTTGATAAATAAGTTTTATTCCTTTGTAAATCCTTCTTGTATGGACTATAATAATGTATGTATACATGATAATAATAATAATATTATTATTAACTTTTATTGTAATGCGCCAACATATTCTGTAGCGCTATACAGGGGTAACAGCATAAATGGCAACCCCTTATATCCTTTGTATATATGTCATATGTTCCACATATTGATATTGCATGGCAATATTCATCTTATCTACAAACACACCCCTGCGACAGGCCTGATGCCCTCACATAGTGATCACACTAGTATTATTCCCAGTCTGGGTGCCTGATGACTGATTCTGTAAACAAGGAGGATGAGATAAACTGGTCTCTTGTGAAAGTGACTCCTCTTTTATCTCGGACCTACTAAGGAAGCAGATCGTATGCGCAGAGAGGCCAGCTTTCTGTATGTGTAAATATTTGGATTGAGGCGAGAGTTAAGAGTATAGAGCTGCACGTCAGCCGCTGTTTATTCCCTGCTGTAATGGTGTCACAGGCCTATTCATACACTCCTATTTATAGGAACACTGTCACTCCAGCTTCACAATAACATGACATTAACCTATGCAGGCTGAGACAAAACAACTTATAATGTTCTTTATGCTAAAACATATATGTGGCACAGATTTTTTTTTTACCTGTTACCCCACCAAAACAGGTAAATGGAACATCAGATTTATTTGGTACCACTTGATGAATCTGACCCTTGCCAGTAGTACAACAGTCAAATAAATCTGTAACTTTGTATTCTAGCATTGTATTGCTATGGTAAAAACAGTCTATTACATGGCTTGATTCCCCCAAACAGACAAACAAGCTATTTACCAGGTCTATTCAGCAGACATGTTGTTATTTTGGATTAATCAGCCTTATCAGGCACCTTATCCTGTTTTCCCCATAGAGTGACACGCAAATGAGGCCCAGGATATCACACGTGTGCCCTGACACGAGATTCACTTGGGTGCATGGGAGCGGCTCTCACGTAGCCTTCATAACATAGCCTTGGACTGGGGCAATGCTAGAAACCCACTCAGACATCTGTTTAACCCTTATATGGGTTTTAGCAAATGAGGCTTAAGAGGGTACTCCGACCAGGCACAAAAGAATGTTCTGCTGGATAGAAAGGTGAGTAGAGGTTCTACGTTTCAGAAACTGTTACCAAAATTATAGTCCTGAATTGGCCTGAATATAAGCCACACTTTTTTTCCGATTTCCGAGCTTGGAAATTACGGGTGCGGCTTATATACGCGACTGTAAAAAATGATTGCAGATTTGCGGCCTTGGAACTGTTGCGCAATTAATTCTAATGTCATTAATCAATTTTCCTGTATTTTACAGTACAGTATTGATTTTCTATTTTCATTTTCGTTGCTACATTTAACCCATTTGTGGGTCCTATTTGGAACCTGTAGGATTTTCTTTTACATTTGCCGTTTACGGGTGTGAGTGTCTGAGGAATTGTAGCATTTGAATAGTGATTTGCGATTTTAGCGATTGTAACGTTTTGCTAGCTACGATTTTCGGCCTGTAACCCGCAAAAGAAGTTACCATAGATACGGATTTGAAATTTACATAAAAAGATTTTAGAAAATAGCATTTTTTTTTATTATGTGAATAGCAAAGCTGCATCTTGCAACAGACTACAGCATACTGCAGTGTGCAGCAACATTACAAGAAGGCTTTAAAGTTTGTGAGATAATTCATAGAAGATATAGTTGGGTTCCACAGATGCAGTTGTATTTATAATGGTTTGGTAACTTTGGACCATTAATCTGACACTCTGCCATGCTCACAATAGAGTGAATGTCCTGTCGGAGATACAATATTACTAGGGTATCGAAGTAAAAGGGAATATGGCCATTCCTGACATTAATGAAGATATATTAGTCAACATGAATTTAACACGGGTTTCTAATCCACTTATTTTGCATCTTAGAAACGGGTGAAATTTGAATCAGACCAAAAGTCTCAATTCTCAGTAGTCTCCCACATGGTCTGGCACCTATGAATATCCCTTATTATGGCCTTCGTGCATCTGAAAATAGACGTGTCACATCAGAACAGCACAGCTAAATCCTGCATTCCCATGGGGCAGTTTTGTGGTTGGATTTTCCAGTGATCTGTAATTACGAGCCTGGGCTTTGATACACGTTTGAAGTTTCAAAGTTTCAGCTGACTTTCTCATCAATACCCCCCCTGCCGGAAACAGATTAGCATCCAGCAACATGTCAAACAGGCTCTCAGATGTAAGAAGATATCCAGCCATCCTGGCCGGTGCCTGGCAGAGCACACGTCATTAAGTATCTTGGTATATACAGCCACCAAGTTTGTTAAATGTGTTGTATCAAAAATATTCTGTATTTACTGTAGTTACTTTTACTGTAAATGTGCTTACAATTAAAAGCGAACAAGTGTTAAAAAAAAAATATGAAGAAATAAGTATATAAAAAACACTTTTAAAACTTTGTACTGTATTAGATTTAGCTTGTGAAATCTTTTTAATTACCCAATAAAGAAATACTTATAAATCTTCAATTATCCTGTTCTTCAAAAAAAAAAAAATGAAGAAAATCAGATGAGGTAGAAAGACCCAAAAAGTGTTTTCTTGGTCAACTAAAAGGTATCTGCAAATCTGAGGAATATTGCCTTTTCACCACGATGAATATGTGTGTCCAAATATATATACACTGTAAAAACAACATTCATGTCAATGTTAACATAAGTAGAGAGTCAGATAGTCACACAATAGATGTCAAAATCTCATTATTTAGGTGCAGGTGTAAAAACCAACACAGAGAATCGGAATCCTGTCAATCCTGTCTAAAATTATGACAGAATGTGTAAATTGATAAGAATTTGCACAATAAATATATGTAGATGTGTAGATGAGTGTGTGTGTTACGGTTCTGGGGTGTATAGATGGAAAACCCATCTCTGCCACTAAGGTGTAAATATACTGAAACATTGTAATGTTTACACAAGCAGAGTATGCGATTCCCAGCAGGTCAAGCAGTTTATGCATTTATGGTAAAGCTTGATCCTGGACACCAATCTCTAAATATAGATCTTTAGTAGAGATAAATCAATTCTCCCTGGCTCCTTATCACACAGAGGTAAAAACTGCTTGTCTAGATTATAGAAACAACGTTTTTATGCTACATTCTTCCTTTTTAAACCCAAATTACATAGTGATTATACACCGTTTTCTAACTAAAGACCACTAACAAAATTGTAAGAATCTACAGAATACCAGTATAAATTTTGACATGTTAAAATTTTGCTTCCAGTATATCAACAATCCCCAGATATAAAGTGACCTAAGCTTTCAATAGTAGTATGTTAAAAATGTAAATATGACTCTTGATAGGAGTTCTAAAACCCTAGACAAAATAATTAAGATATTTAATTAAAGGCATATCTAAGTGAGCTGGGTTATTACATTTTTGCACGCTTTATGCAAAAATCATCATTTATGAATGCTGCACATTTCATAAAACATTTTATTTTTATAAAATCCCTCTAATGATCGCGTTGACACCCTCAGGGGTGGCTAACAAAGCCCCTGATCCCCAACCAGTCAACATGCAGCATTAGGGGAGCAGTTTTTAACTCATTACATACCATGTGTGCCTTCCTCAGCCAATAGGAGAGCACTGATGTCAGCCCTGATGTCACTGCTTGCAGTTTGCTCTCTGTTCTGCCCATACCTTTCACCACAGACAAACTGCATATCCCAGGCTGCTTTTCACCACAAACAGGAACCCAGCATTAATTCAAAAGCTTCAGCTAACCTGAGTTCCCTAAGTGGTTAAATGTTTATTTGGGGATTTTTTCATGAAAAAAAATGTTTGCATATACTACTGATTCTCCTCTATCTGATGCATTCCTAATCCAGCCCACTTAGATATGCCTTTAAGATAGATTTGTAGCATGTCCAGGGTGCTAAAAATGCTCACATTAGAAGTCTTTGCAATCCCTGTTGTGAGGAGTTGATTTTTCTAAACATACTTGCTACTGTTGGGTATGCAATGATGGTGATATAGGTTTGCCAAGGGAGACAGACTGGAGGTGAAGGTTGGACAGTGAATATGAGTGAGAAACCAAGAGGGTTGTATGTAGACCCACATGATGTCTAATATCCATGAGAAAATATGTAATTGTTATGAAAGGTTTATAATTTATAGTGTGGAGCCTCTAAACAGATTTTCACTTCAGGATTTTGTATTATGTCAGTAGTGCCAGGAACACTTTGTTCAGTCCTTTATAAGTATCTCTTTGCTCTTGTGTCACATTTTGGAGTAATCATGTCTCAAGAAATCCCCCATTTTTAAAATGTCATAATACCAATATTTCAATATCTGTCCCAACTTTTCTGAAAAGTCTATGGTTGCTAAATTCATGTAGGAGTTATCTTGAGCGATGATATTCTCTGCAAAACCCTGACACAGTCGATGGAAAGAAAAAAGTATTTGTAACAGTGATTACAAATTCACAAAAGCTTTCTGTTTATTTGATCAAAGACTGGTTGCAGATATTTTGTGTGCACCTCCTATATTTGCACAGAATGAGTTTGACTATGTTCCTTTTCTGCAGTAGAGTCAGCATTGGAGAACAATAGCTTATTTGTGCAAGCAGCGCACTTTCAGAAAGGAAATGTTATACCCAGGTTTACTGGTTTTTCTGCATTGCAGGTAGAAGAGGAAAATGTATTTGTCTTTTCTTTTTCATTTTCAAAAGTCTGGTATAACTCAGCGATTTGAATAAACCGGTTTCAATTAACACTCTTGCAACCAGTAGTTCACTTAAGGCACTTTAGGGGAAGAACAAGTCATGCCCGTTTGAAAGGAGTTATGTCTAGGATAGCGAAAATAATGAATTTGCATTGTTTTCATTTCCCTCTGTACTCCTTTTTCCCAACCCCAAATCTTTGCTGTGTGAAGTAAAGTGAAAGCAAGCTTTGAATCTCCATATTACATCTTCTAATGCAAACACAGCATAGCTAGCAGCTTCTCATTGGTCCACATAGTCATGTAGCACTGGCTCCGAAGCAAGAAGCAATACCACGTGGCTGTGTAAACTAAGGAAGCTGCTAGCAGTGGACAAAAAATGCCTTCTCTACTATAATGCCTATACAGCAGAGTCCGTTTTGAATGTAAAAGGGCATACACCCCTTCAGATTCAAAGTACACAGCACTTATACATGGCAGCAGTGTCAAAATATAAGCCTCAGGCGAAAGAACAAAGCATGCACACACAGTAAGTGATATGTCACATACAGTCAGGTCCATAAATATTGGGACATCGACACAATTCTAATCTTTTTGGCTCTATACACCACCACAATGGATTTGAAATGAAACAAACAAGATGTGCTTTAACTGCAGACTTTCAGCTTTAATTGGAGGTGAACGGTGTAGGAATTACAACAGTTTGTATATGTGCCACCCACTTTTTAAGGGACCAAAAGTAATGGGACAGATTAACAGTCATAAAACAAACTTTCACTTTTTA
The DNA here is from genome assembly GCA_027410445.1 of Discoglossus pictus. NCBI lineage: Eukaryota > Metazoa > Chordata > Amphibia > Anura > Alytidae > Discoglossus > Discoglossus pictus. The sequence continues at coordinate 404,092,258 of CM050163.1, read as the reverse complement.
ATATTTGGTTGCAAATCCTTTGCAGTCAATTACAGCCTGAAGTCTGGAACGCATAGACCTCACCAGACGCTGGGTTTCATCCCTGGTGATGCTCTGCCAGACCTCTATTGCAACTGTCTTCAGTTCTTGCTTGTTCTTGCGGCATTTTCCCTTCAGTTTTGTCTTCAGCAAGTGAAATGCATGCTCAATCGGATTCAGGTCAGGTGATTGACTTGGCCATTGCATAACATTCCACTTCTCTCCCTTAAAAAACTCTTTGGTTGCTTTTGCAGTATGCTTCAGGTCATTATCCATCTGCACTGTGAAGCACCGTCCAATGAGTTCTGAAGCATTTGGCTGAATATGAGCAGATAATATTGCCCGAAACACTTCAGAATTTATCCTACTGCTTTTGTCAGCAGTCACATCATCAATAAATACAGGAGAACCAGTTCCATTGTCAGCCATATATGCCCACGCCATAACACTACCACCACCATGCTTCACTGATGAGGTGGTATGCTTTGGATCATGAGCAGTTCCTTTGCGTCTCCATACTCTTCTCTTCCCATCACTCTGGTACAAGTTGATCTTCGTCTCATCTGTCCACAGGATGTTGTTCCAGAACTGTGAAGGCTTTTTTAGGTGTTGTTTGGACAATTCTAATCTGGCCTTCCTGTTTTTGAGGCTCACCAATGGTTTACATCTTGTGGTGAACCCTCTGCATTTACTCTGGTGAAGCCTTCTCTTGATTGTTGACTTTGACACACATACACCTACCTCCTGGAGAGTGTTCTTGATCTGGCCAACTGTTGTGAAGGGTGTTTTCTTCACCAGGGAAATAATTCTTCGGTCATCCATCACAGTTGTTTTCCATGGTCTTCCGGGCCTTTTGGTGTTGCTGAGCTCACCAGTGCATTCTTTCTTTTTAAGGATGTTCCAAACAGTTGATTTGGCCACACCTAATGTTTTTGCTATATCTCTGATGGGTTTGTTTTGTTTTTTCAGCCTAATGATGGCTTACTTCACTGTTCGTGACAGCTCTTTGGATCTCATATTGAGAGTTAACAGCAACAAATGCAAATAGCACACTTGAAATGACCACTGGAGCTTGTATCTGCTCTTTGTAAATGGGATAATGAGGGAATAACACACACCTGGCCATGGAACAGCTGAGCAGCCAATTGTCCCATTACTTTTGGTCCCTTAAAAAGTGGGAGGCACATATACAAACTTTTGTAATTCCTACACCGTTCACCTGATTTGGATGTAAATACCCTCAAATTAAAGCTGAAAGTCTGCAGTTAAAGCACATCTTGTTAGTTTCATTTCAAATCCATTGTGGTGGTGTATAGAGCCAAAAAGTTTAGAATTGTGGCCATGTCCCAATATTTATGGACCTGACTGTATATAACTAAAGCTCTGAGCATACAAACATGGTTCAGTTATAGGTCCCAGTGCAATCAAAATCCTCTGTTAGGAACATGCAGTGTTCTAGGTGAGGGCATGTAGACAAGTCTATTAAATGTTTTGGAGACAGAATGAATAAGTTGTACCTGTCTTCACGTTGCTGCTCCACAGTCCATGTCCCATATTGCCTATCTTGCTCCTGGACAAGACTGTCTGTGTCCTTGTTGCTTTGGGAGTTTCTAGTGAAACACTGTTTCAGCTGATCCTGAAAATATAAGAAGAAACCATGTTAGTGATCAACAGCAGATTAAATACATGCTTATCATTAGGGTATATTAGTGCTGAGAGCTTCAGTGTTTATATTTCAACGGCATGGTCAGCCCCTGTCAACAAAAATTACCAAACATTTTAGCCTTTAAAAAAAACACAGGAGGCATTTTCAATGAAGAACATAATGTGTGCACAAGAGTTTAAATGGTCATATATGTGATTATAAACATGTTATAACTTAAACATTACATTTTTTACTTAAAAATGATATATTTTACTCTACAGTAGCTTCTAAGTAACTCTGCTTATGGTGTATCAGAGTACAATACCAGTTAACATGTAGAGAAAACATTTACTCACAAGATGGACCAACTGCACCTGACAGTCTAATCATAGCTATTTTCTGATGTAGGGCCTGACACCACAAAACCAGTTTGGATATGGATAAACCAAGCAAATCTTTATCAAGTACATGTACCTGATTTGAACCTTGTAAGATTCCCTATGGCAATGGTCAAGTCTCCCTGTACTTTACAGTCAAATCTGCTCATATTTCAGTTAATGTTAAAACCTCAAACCTTATTTGTTCTTGGTCCTGCTCTGTATTCAAGGAATATGCTTATCCAAAGCATACCTGAATTAAACAACTGTAGATATGTTAGCACTTCTTTTTGGAGGTTATTCCACCAATTATGTTTTCTACAGAATGGTACTTTGTAACACTAAATTGGAGCTTTCCACTCATATCTTCAGTATTAGCTGCTCTTCCGACATTTCTCTCCATTTAAAATTATACTCACCTTTGTACTTAGGTGTTAAAGAGCTTTTATCTTATGTCCTCTCTCTACTACACTATATTATAGATACTAATCTGGTGAAGGATTACAGCACGTTTATTAGAGTAATCATTAAATATTAGGCTAGTTTGACATGGCCTTTTTAACGCATATTTATTTGGAGCTAAAATTTATCTTGGGCTGCAATGCCAAGATGTGGCTGGGAGGGGTTAAATACATTAGTATAAAACATAGACATGTTCATTCTCGTGTAGTTAATCTGTATCTGCTTCAACACTGACCTACATTTCAGTTTTCGGTCTGAAAATCTCCTGATAACTACATAACTCAACCTCTACAATATTTGCTCTTTAAATAAACAACTAAATTGGCATCAATGTTTACATGTTTTTGTTCTACTGCGAATGAAGGCCACAGGCTTTCTATGGCCTCTATACAGTGGTATAGTTGAGATGACTAACTGGGGTGGAAATCCCCTAGAGGGCTTGATCTATTCATCACCATGACATACCCCAAGAGCCTACAGGTATTCAGTGTAGCATATCAGATACACCCCTTGCTGGGCTTGTAGGTAGGACGGCAAAACTTCTACTGTCTCATGTAAGGAGCAACAATGGACAGAGCGTGGGCTGGGACTGTAACTAACCTGTCTACATGGTTTGATCTTTTAAGCCAATAAAATCAAACAGCTCAAAAGCAGTGGTGGAGCTTGAGAATAAAGGGCCCTGGTGCAAAAAATTAAATACAAAATATGCCCCCCCCCCCCCTCTGTGAGGTTGTAAAACAATATTTTGCTTTGGCCCCACCAGAACCAAGTCACTATACCCTGACCCCTTCCCATAACTACTCCCCTCCCTAAGACCCCTTCTCATAACAGCAACCTTCCCATTGCTGCTCCGCACCAACAAGGATTGGATATATATATATATATATATATATATATATATATATATATATATATATATATATATATATATATATATATATATATATATATATATATATAAATATATAATCACCCACACACAGCACCCATGTCTCTTAGTATCCATTCCCACCCAGTACTTGTCAGCAGCCATCCCCGCACAGAACCCAACCCCTATCAGCACCTACCTCACACAGCACCCATTCCATCTCCTCATCTTCCTCTCTCAGAACACTCCCCCCCCCATACTTTGCTGTGACTATGCAGTCCTTGCTCCCTTACCTTCTTCCCTGTTACACATACCCAGCGTACTGAACAGCTACACACTGCAAACAATTACACAGCACTGCCCCACCTACCCATCCACCCCTCAGAGGAGGGCCCTGATGCACCACCTGCACCACGAGTAAATCTGCCCCTGCTCAGAAGTGTCAGTGACACAACTGAAACAAAACTTTTCTTCTAGTGGTTTCAAATATGGAGCAGCAACTGCCAAACTAGGCAAATTATACAGCTGTCTATCATATAAAAGAAACGCAAGTTTAGGTGAAACTTGCCTTTTAAGTATTTCCGGTTGAAAAATATACTTGCAGTGACCCTTCAAGCCCTTTCTGCATATCCAAAAATGTTGGTTGCTAAGACACCCAAAAGAAAAGTGCACAACAGCCCCAGGGTAGTGTGTTAAGTTGATAGGTATTTCAGATATGTCTCTCACGTCCATGTAATACACTGGTATTTTTCCATTTCAGCAGGAAAGGGCATATATAAAAACACAAACTAACAAAAACTTCTAAAGAAAGTATCAGTCAGCGACAAGGTAAAATCATAAAAAGACTAATAACACAAACATTATAACATTATACATGCATTTTGTGCTAGGCAATATTTATTCTTGTCTCATAGGTATGGAAAAGAGATAACGTGATATTGCTTCATTTGAAACTTCTAAGCATCATTTAGCATGCATGTACAAGGAGTATGTTTCAAAAAATTACAAAAGTTTTCTTTTAAATGACAGACAGTGATGTGAAAATACTCCTAATGAAATGCCTATAAAAGGGCAGTCAAGCATATGCTGCAGAAGAAAAGTTACTGACTTCTAAAACAATAAGCAGGCGTAAATGATTTCTGCAATGAACCAATATTGCTGGCTCCTAAGGTTTTAGTTATTATACATATAGTTTATATTCTTCGCTTCCTGGCTACTGAAAACATTTGACAGCATAGATAACTCCTAATTTTTATGTATATTTATCAAACTTTGCCATAATGTATTAAAAAATAAAAATGAAATTCTTGAACTGTTGCAAATAAAAAAGTAAATTGTCCAATGTAGTCCCCCCAAACTAGTTTGGGAAACCTTTCTGATCTCAAAAAGTACTAATGAAACCCCATAGCTTCAAAATAGCTGCCCTGAAACCAGAATCCCTTGCAAGGATCAATAAATGTCCCTTCAAGAAAAAAACAACAACATTGGAACTCCTACCTAGTTTCATAAAATTCCTCTCCAAAATCCTAAATTCCTTCCCAAGAGCCTACAAGTTTATGCCTCCCTGTGCCCGTGGTTCCTAGTTTTCTTGTGGGAATCCTTGTAATCAAAGTACAGTGGTCCACAGAGTGGCTTAAATATAATATAGTGGCTTAAATGATTTTGTAACTTATTTTATAACTTAAACAATATTATTAGGCTGAATAAATTCATCTATAGCTTTTTAGAACCTTTTATGTTTAGCTTGATCTACTCCAGGCATTAAGTGCCTGTATTATGCTGTATTTTCAGGATACCTTCCTTGATTTCACATGGTTAACTGTCTCGACCTTTTTGAGCTACTGACCCATGCCTACAAAGGTATACCTTGAAAATCTGCCCTGGCTCTGACCCTTAAGAATAGGGACTGGACAATTCTGTTTCAAATGGCTGAACAATCTATTTAAACCTATTTGGGAAAGGTTACAAGATGAATAACTAACTACAGAATGTATTATAATTACTGGTATTGTTCTGTAAGAGTATTCCTGTAATCCTGTGTGGGACTGCACCTTTAAAGCTCCAAGATTAAATTATATATTCCTCCCCCACTATTCTATTGTAATACAGCGATTTCACTGTACATTAATTATGGAGTAATGTCACCAATGCTCTTGCCACAGAAGTGTTCAGTAAATGCAGTATTAAGAAGCAATCTTAATGGAAATAATTATATTCCTTCTCTATTTTGTCTGTTCAAATCCATAAACAATAAAAAGTATGTACAATGTGAGTCACATTCAGAATACAAGGCATTGAACATGGGAAGTATAGATGTGGGTAACACAATTAAAGCGCTCCTGCGGTGTCACATCGGATAAGGTGCAGGGAAATTAAAGTGAAGGGTTGTGTCACGCTTGGGACCTGCAGTGTTTGACATTATACAGATTCAGCATCCTGCAATGGGTATATTTTAGTTCCTAGTTGCCATATCAAATATTGCTATTTTTTGCTCCTAGTGGGTACTAAATTCAAAAGATCAAGGTTGCAGGCATCATTTTCAAGGTGCTTCAATTGTTCTGCAATCCAAAGTAGTTCCGGTTTGGCTAGTGTATCTAAAGATAACAAACAACCACTGCGTTTTAGAAAATGTTTGTTACCTGTGACGTATCTGTGTATGTATAAAACTAACAACATTGGCAATTTGCAGTCTTAGCTTTTGAAGACCTTAATTACAGTAAATATAATTTTACATCTTGTCTGGTTTGAGCACTTCCTGCTTTAAGCCTGAGTGCAAGTCTACATAACAGCGGTGAGAGGGGTACTGAATTTATAAATGATTGTTGGAAGTGTTGGAAATTGGCACTTACCCCTTCAACATATGCTCAGGAGCAGGCAGCGTGCAATAATAAGTGAAAGCCCTGTTCTGCATACATGTAAACACACCCCTGTTAGTCAGACTAATTAAAAAAAACAAAACATATATGCACTTTAAATATATAATGGTCCTATAACCCTGATGGGTTGCTGGCAAGATTGATTGACTTTTATCATGTTTCTCTACACTAAAAGTAGTGAATTAATAGAATATCCTCCAAGTAGAGATATGTATAACATGACAAGGCAGTGAACCAGTGTTTCCCAATCTAAATCCATTATAGAGACAAATGTATTTGTAATCTTATTTGAGAGGACCACAGGATGGCTCCCATGGAATGCACATTTTTCAAAGGGCCTCAAAAACCCTCACTGGCCCATCACAAAATTCCTCCAAATGAGCCTACAAGTCATTACTTTCCTGGGAAATGATTGATGAAAACGGAACATTGGGTAGTTTACTAATTTAACACATTTGTTAAACAAAATGGAACCTTTGTGAAACACAGTTTAGGGAACACTGCAGTAAATTATAAAATGTTTTATTGTTCTAGACCGATATGAGGCCAAACAGAATAGAAAACAAAGATCAAATGCCTAACATGGTCTAAAGTGTTTTATTGCAGGGATAAAAAAAAAAAAAAAAAACTTGATTACAATGTTAATTTTTGGTCACAAGTGCTACACTAGGGCCATCAGGTTTCAAGCTGAACATACATGGTCTAGCCCAACAGATTTAGAAAATGTAATGTAATTATTCCATTATTACTCTTTATTTAGAAAACATCAGCATTTTCTGTATCACATTTTCAAAAGCACAGGTTTTGCTCGGTCTTCTCCTTTTGTGGCCCTCTAGCTGTGAGATTCAGTCACCTCCTATTTACACAGAGTAATTTATCCATGTATCTGTTCCCAGGTATTGTCGTATTTGCGAGTTTGTTGGTAACTCTATGTTAAATAATGCGGCGGGAGAGGCTCGCAATGAGCGACGAAGGTGCTCATTGTAGGGCACCAAAGTTGCAGGTTTGCTTGAGGCGAAGGCGCTCATTGCGAGACCCGTAAAGTAGAGGGGGGAAGAAGCCTGCGACGTGAGGCCCACAAGTTAGAGGGGGGGGAGAGCGTTGCATTGTGTGGCAAACAGCATTGCCAGGCTTAATGTTTGTGTGCTATGAGCAGCGTTGGTGTTTTTTTTGTTTGTTATGGCAATGAATAATTAATAAAATAAGAAATTAATATACTTTACCTATTGTGAAGTAATATATGTAGGAAGCATTGTGTTGAAGAGCTGGCAATCTGTTTTGATGTTGCTGCATCATCAGTGCTGTAAAGCTGCTGTGTAAGCGTCATGAATATGTGCAGTGTAATAGTGTGCGTGCACGGGCCAAATCCGTTAGGGTAGCTGTGTACTTCTGGATTGTATAAGTTATTGTTTTAAAATGGCGCCTAATGTGTGGTATGTAGCTGTGGCTGATTTAGCGTCCTTGTTTTCGGATGTCTTCCGACTATTCCGGGAAATCCGTAGGTTTTTTTGCGTGTTTAGGGGCCTTTAGCCTCGTTTTCGTTTGGTACGGCGGCCATTTTTTCTCTCGCTTAGGTGATTTTTGGGTGTCTAAACTCTGGAATTTGGAGTTAAATCGAGGTGTAACTTCACTTGCAGAGGTCCTGGGTGAGCCCCCTTGCTGTGGGTAAGTTTTTTGATGTGTTTGATGTGTGTATTTATTGTGTTTGTAATGTTGTTGGGGTCGCGCGGGTTGCGTCATTGTTTTCGGATCTCGTATGTCTTTTTCGGGGAAATCCGTAGGTGTTTGGTGGTGTTTTGCGTCTTTAGACTGCTGTAGCCTCGTTTTCTTCAACGGACATTTTTTCTCTTGCTTAGGGGATTTTTGAGTGTCTAAACTCTTTTATTTGGAGTTAAATTGAGGTGTAACTTCAGTTTCCGAGGTCCTGAGTGCCCCCCCCCCCCCTGCTGTAGGTAAGCTTTTTTATGTATTTGTTGTGTGTATTTATTGTGTTTTTCATGTGCACGAGTTTTGGATGTTTGCGAGGTGGTAACGTGTCTCGTATTTTGCTTTCGTAACGCCGTAAATTTTGCAAGGCCCACAGTTGCTGGCAATGAGCACCTTTGGCGCTCCATGACAGCAACTGCGGCCCTCGCGTTGCTGGCAACGAGTGCCTTCGGCTTTGCGAGGGCCGCAGACTCGCTGTGTGAGCCTGCAAGCGTTAGCAACAGCCCGCATGCTCACAACTATATATATAATATATATATATATATATATATATATATATATATATATATATATATATATATATATATATATATATATATATATATATATATCACTCTTTTGCCCACCATAAGCTAAATGATTGTTGTGGTAAATAGCCTTCACAGAAAATGCAAGACACAAGCCCCACACTGATGAGATCCGTTTTAAGATTGAAACAGTACTTTCTGTGGGTAGGTCTCCTGGTTTATGCATAATCCATCCTATGTTATGCTTAAAATGGTGTAATACATACAGCAAGCATATTCCTAAACGTATACAATGTTTTTTTGGATTTAAAAGAGTGAAAATGCATTGTGGACTTATTTGCATGTCCACATCCAGTTTCTCAGAATTCAGTGCAATAACTGTATTTCTGTACATACATACATTTTCATGCTCTGAAAGGAATCTGATGAATATCTTTTTGATCCCAGGAGATCATCAGTCGTGCCCGAGGCACGTCAGCGGTGCACACAAAATGCATCATCCATTCCATGTCCTGACATTACCTTGGTAAAGGTATTGGCAACAATCTATACTTTCTAAATTAATTAAAAAACATATTGATTAGTGTACTAATTCTCGTCACAAAAATCAATATAGTGGAATAGACTTAATTTCTTAAACTTTTAAATGTTGATAATGGCACATTTCCCATCAACCCCCTCACTCAACTATTCAGTCATTTTCATGACATCAGCATTACTGGTACTAGCACTAAAGCAAACCATAACATGTAATACCAAGAATTATAATAGCAGTGGATAAAACTGCATAAAATAGATAAGAAATGTAAAATTGTAGGTGCTTAGATGACTAGGAAGTTTTCCAACCATATTACCATATTTAAGTGCAATGGCATAACAAAATAAAGACTTTCTATTGAGGAAGTTCATTACATATTAACATAGTAATTGAGGTTTAGAAAATACTTTTAGTCCATCAAGTTCAACCTTTTAAGATCTCCTCTGATCTGCAGTATTCAGATTAATTATGAATTGTTAGTTCATTAGAACCCACATAGCAGTATAGTTACAAAGCACCACTATAATATTATACACTACTATTATTAGTGAGAATGAAGGTTATCATTGATCGGATTATATTCATAAGATTTGAAGCTTGTATCATCCCTGGAAAAAGTTCGAACAGCACTAAGGAATATAGAATATTGTTCATCCCTTATACATTTTAATTAAAAACAATTACAGAACAAAAACTTTACAGGTGGCCCCTGAGTCACAGGCGACCTGACTTGCAGACAACCCGTACTTAAGAACAGGCTCCCAAGGATTTTTGAATTAAAAGTAAGAGCAAAATTGTTTATGTAACTTATTATTACAGTACATAGGTATTATAACTATTAGATTATTATACGGTCTTATAATTAATACTTATAGGCCATTAAAGTGTTATTTTATTATTATTATTCATCAGTGATCTGAGTTGCATACAAATCCAGTTTAAAGACGTTCTCAGGAATATATCTCATCCTTAACAGTCTGTATTTTAAATCTAGTTAGAATTTTTTTTAAAAGGGCCCTCTTAAAGCACCCCCTACACGGTGACCCCCTATTACCGGCCTGCATTAACAGTCAGACAGTCAGTCCCTTGTAATATTGAGGAGATCTTGTATACACCTAAGAGGGTGATGAGAAAGAATAATATTGTGACCCCTGTCCAATGTGAAGTTATTCAAACAATCCTCAGACACCACACAAGACACTAGACCTTTTTCTGTGAGCATCATCATACACTTTGCAATATCCTGACAAGGGGGTACATTCCCATATAATTAGTAATAAAGTGCTGCCAATAATGGTCCTTGTCCAATCCTCAATTTTATATGCCCCTTTTGTTTTTATCGTGTGTCTCTCCTTGGAAGGGGATCTAAAAACTGGACCTCCAGGTAAGACAACAGATTGCCCCACGAGAGGGAAATCAGAATAGTTGCATAGAAATATTCGCAAACATCCAATTTTTTTACATGCAATGATGCCCCAGTTTGCGGATTACAAATTATAAATATTGGAGTTGAGTCTGCTGTAGACATTATAAATATATAAAATGATTAAAACATTTGCTCCCAAACAAGCAAACGTCATTTATAACCTAGTTTCTTACAGCAGGTTTTAAATTGAATTCAGCAATTAGTTGAAGAAAGTTACACTACAGCTGGTCATATGTGCTTCCTACACATAACCGTAATGTAGGAACAGTGTTTGCAAAGCAAAGAGCCACGCGCTTCAAATAAAACAGTGGTTGAGTCATTACGTAGAACAAAATCTGTTCAAATCTGTATTGATATATTGCATTCCACTACATTACATTGTAAGTCCATGTTAGTACTGACTGTCTGCATTTATGTTTTACTGAAAGGTGAAGAGACACCTGGACTTGGGTTTATGACTTACCACCACCACCATATGGTTAGTGTACCAGCCTCCTAGAGTTTGCATAATATTACAGCAAGATGTATATATGTATTCCTTGTGTAGGTAGGTAGATACAAGCTTATTTCCAGTTAGGGAGAGCATCCTGATACACATATCATTCTAGCAAGTCACAGTTGCTGAGCAACCAAGTGTTTCTGAGACACAGATAACATTACTGTTTACTCCTATGGGAGATGAAAATACATAAATACACATCCTCTCATTGCAGCGGAGTTGTTGGAGAAATAGTCGTCATGTATGGACAAAAAGTTACTTTTTTGTTTTTATGGGGTATATTTTATGTATGTGAGAGCACATAAATAAAGAGAGGACAATAGCATGTCTTAAAGATACGTAGGAGCCTGTATGATGATTGTCAGGGGACCAAGTGTACAGGATTTCTCATGCTCTAAATGAAAACATGACTTAAATACAATTAAAACAATATGGTAATTCCAATAAATTTCACATGAAATAGGATCCAGTAGTTTTTTTGTACAGCAAACCTGAAGTCTCTATTCCATTGTTTACTGCACTTGTAAATAGCACTACAGAAAATACGGACAGTCTCTTGGTGTTTCTAGAGTTTCCAATTATATTTCCCAACTTGGGGACATATAGACATTTTAGCCATGTGTTTTATATAGTAGGTTGTTACAGAAAGAAGTCTTTAAGGTCTTACAGAGTCTTTTCTCTACACTAAGCCTAATGGTTTTTGATTCCCCAATGAGAACACCCTTTGTCAACATAAGTGATGTCAAAGAGACCTAAAGCATTTTGCAACATATATTGTACTAGTATTAATGGTAATAACTACCCTACGGATTATGTTTGCTTAAATGCACCATTTAATGTTTGGTCAGAGAGCCAAAATATTCTGTATTTCTTCTTCCATTGTGTGCTCGTTTCCTATACTATGAAACCTACGTGTAACAAGCAGCAGTTTAAAACACTGGCTGATGGGTTTTGTAGACCCCAGGGTGCATTTTTACGCTTGTGTATCCGTAAGGTCTTGACAGCTGAGAACATAATTTAATATTCTATTATGTGTTGGGCACAGCTGACATTGAGATGTTTATGGTTTCCAATAAAACACAAACTTCATACTTACTGCTGTAAATTACAGCTCTGTAAAGTATCATATATACCGTGGTATGTATATATAAAATGGCATACATGTTATGGTTGACAAAACTAAAACAAACATTGACAGTGTTTATATTCTACTTATTAAAATATATATTAATTATTGTTTGACTTATATTTAACAAGACAAATAACAAAAACAGAGCCAAATAGCAGGGTTTTAGATATCCATTTTCTTGTAAAATTTGTATACATATAGTCTCAATTTAATTTAAAGCTTTTCTTAAAGAGCCAGGGAATCAGATATGTTCTAGTAGCCATTTTTCTAAAGTATGTCTAACGTAAACCATTGCTGTCATCATTGTTTGAGCTGCAATATTATGCAAATATGTGGCTCGAAACAAATAAATAAATAGCAGCTACGACATGCTACGTAGTGTTACATTGTTATTATAAACATAAACAAGCATGACCTCCCATTGTGTTATTATGCTATTATAGTCCCTCCCCTGTCCATATCAAGGACAATGAGCTATAAACCAGCATACTGAGCCGCACAGCATAATCATGTAGCATTAACAAAGCTAAATAATTGAAGAGTAATTCACTTTAGAGAAATAAACACTAGTACAATATATACCCAGTTCTTAATGCTCTTTAAGACGGAACCAACTTGTTAGGGTGAGTCGGTAAATTATACATCAGTTCTATGCCAGAAATTATACAGTCAGAACCATGACACAAAAAACTCATTACAGAGGAACATTTATTGCAGAAGTGTATTGGTTTTAGAGAAAAGCTATTAACTGAGACAGAGGAGGTGGGGCAGTGGTACAGCATCCATCCTTGGACACCTTTCATTACAGATGTCAATATCAGCCATGTCACAATTTATCCTTAGAATTGGGATGCTGTGAGAAGGGGGGACATAAGAAGCACATTTCCATATGAATGTGATACTGCAAGGCCCACATGGGTAACAATACAGAATTTGTCCGCTATTACATCCATATATTCAGATGTAAAGGTTAAGGGACATATTCTGTAAGGTTTAATGCTGTCAATTTACATTGTTCTGTATTCTACAATATGAATGCTGTGGGGAGTGAAAGAAAATGGAAACTGATCTCTGCTGTGCTAAAATTGTACTTCTTTTAAGAAGCCTTGAAAAGCAAATTCAAAAGATTTGAAGAGGTGTGAATTGTACTAAAAATCACAAGCACTTAAAGTGAAGCGATCTGTATGCTTAAAGGAACACCAGCACTCAAATCATACACAAAATAACGAATGTGAAAGAGAAATATATATGCAAATAGATTAAAATCTACAGTGCCTTGCAAAAGTATTCATCCCCTTTGGCATTTTTCGTGTTTTGTTGCCTCACAACCTGGAATTAACATGGATTGTTTGAGGATTTCCATAATTTAATTTACAGAACATGCCCACACTTTGAAGATAGGACAAAATAACAGAAAAAGTAAATGTGCATAACATATTCACCCCTAAAGTCAATACTTTGTAGAGCCACCTTTTGCGACAATCACAGCTTCAAGTCGCTTTGGATAAGTCTCTATGATCTTGCCACATCTTACCACTGGGATTTTTGCCCATTCCTCCTTGCAAAACTGCTCCAGCTCCTTCAAATTGGATGGTTTGTGCTTGTGAACAGCAATCTTTAAGTCTGACCACAGATTTTCTATTGGATTGAGGTCTGGGCTTTGACTAGGCCATTCCAACACATTTACATGTTTCCCCTTAAACCACTCAAGTGTTGCTTTAGCAGTGTGTTTGGAGTCATTGTCCTGCTGGAAGGTGAACCTCCGTCCTAGCCTCAAATCACGCACAGAGTGGTACAGGTTTTGCTCAAGAATATCCCTGTATTTAGCACCACCATGCTGCCACCACCATGTTTCACTGTGGGGATGGTGTTCTTTTGGTGATGTGATGTGTTGGGTTTGCGCCAGACATAGCGTTTTCTTGATGGCCGAAAAGTTCAATTTTAGTCTCATCAGACCAGACCACCTTCCTCCGTACATTTTGGCAGTCTTGTGCCATTTTGTTTTTTGCTGAAATCAAAAGGTTTTCTTCTGGCCACTCTGCTATAAAGCCCAACTCTATGTAGCGTATGGCTTATTGTCGTCCTATGTACAGATACTCCAGTGCTGTGGAACTCTGCACCTCCTCCGGGATTACTTTAGGTCTCTGTGCTGCCTCTCCGATTAATGCTCTCTTCGCCCCGGTCCGTGAGTTTTGGTGGGCGGCCGTCTCTTGGCAGGTTTGCTGTTGTGCCATGTTTCTTTCCAGTTGGTTATGATAGATTTGATGGTGCTCCTGGGGATCATCAAAGATTTGGATATTTTTTTTATAACCTAACGCTGACTTGTACTTTTCAACAACATTGTCCCTTACTTGTTTGGAGAGTTCCTTGGTCTTCGTGGCAGTGTTTGGTTAGTGGTGCCTCTTGCTTAGGTGTTGCAGCCTCTGGGGCCTTTCAAAAAAAAAGTTGTGTATATGTAATAACACTTAGATTGCACACAGGTGGACAAGAGCTTTTTATGGGCTTCATAACAAAGGGGGTGAATACATATGTACATGCCAATGCTCTGTTTTCTATTTCTAAAAAATAGTTTTATGTATATATTTTTCTAATTTCACTTCACCAACTTAGACTATTGTGTCCATCGCATAAAATTCAGATTAACAAAACATTGAACTAAAGTAATGTAATGTAACCAAATGGGTTAAAAGTCAAGGGGGGTGAATACTATTGCAAGGCACTGAAAGCTTTAATATATTTATTGCTCTCTTTCTCAGCAGCAGACATCTTGCCAGCCATATCTCCTCTGACTGAACTGCAAACCATTCCCTATATATCTTACAGCTGATCAATTAGCAAAACCTGCTAACTATTCCTAACTAATCCCATACCCAATGTTTCCTTGTGCCTTCCCCTTCCTATTAACCTCCTGCATTTCCATCAGGCTTGTCCACATCATGTTTCCAACATACCCATCTCACCTCTCATACTCTCCTCTAATTTTATGCTCCCATGAGCTACTCTACTTCCTTCAGTCACTATCTCCTCCCTCTTCTAAAGCTCACACGCAGGATCACTTCTGCAAGTCCCATTCCCATCTCCTCTCTATCTCCTAACCCAGGCCCTCAACTGACATCTCTACTTGCATGTTATATTATCTGACCACTAGGGGCATACAAAATATGACACACTATAGCAACTCACCTCTTATACCTTCTATCTGATCCCATCCCTCTCCTACTAAATGAAATTACCTTTCTAATTTGTATACTTTCCTTCCTAACCCTTGATATTCCTTATCTGGTTCCCTGGTTTCTTTCATACTCTTTAGATTGTAAGTAGCGAGTTTCCAATCTTGTAGGGCGCTTTGGGAAAAAAGCACTTCCTGCAAAGATTCTAAGCTCAAAACAGGGTCCTTAATTTTCTAAAGTTTGTTAACATTGTATTTTTCCTTGTTCTCATCCCCTGTACAGCTCTACTGTATATGATTGTGCATTACAAATAGCACTGCAGCTCTTTTTGAATCCTTGTATTACACTAGTGTGTTTTGTCATTGCAGATTCAATATCTTACACATTACTTCTTTGCTCACTACCATCACAGGAAATACTTTTTCAACGTCTCATAACTAAACCGGCAGTGTGGGAAGCGGGTCACAATACTTGGATGCAAGAATATAATTTGTAGCAAAAAAACATGGATATCATCTGATCAGCACCTTTTTTTAGCAATAATTAGATAAAGCAGCTCGGTGCCATAAGCAAGAACCCTGAAAGCGGTGTCCCTTTAAGTAATCATTGAAATGTCATTCTAAAAGAGGTATATTCTGTGTGAAAATTATGCTGCTCAACATTAGGCGCAACAGATACTGCAAAAATTATTTGAACTGGAGGCCAATTTGGATTTGTGACTGGAGTCATAAAACAGATTGAATGGACCACTTCATACATAATGTGAATGAATGGAAAGTATATGGGTTAATCTGTACAGATGTGGATATTATACATCTATGCGTCTAGAATATATATTAAAAATTAAACACATTAGAAGGACATTTAGCATATCCCAGAGATTGAATCAGAAGACTGTACGGCTTTTGAATAAAAGTTTACATTATCCATTAAAAATATGAGCAGAAAACTGAACAATTAGCCTTTTCACACTGGGTAATGCACCCACTTTCTGCCCTTATGTATAAAAGGCACACATATACACACATGGTTATTTGTCTCATCAGATCCACCTCTGTAGCTCTTCCTTTTTTTTTTATAAGTTATTCACTTCTAAATCCACTGCATTAACTATTTGTTCTTACAGTTATTCAATGTTGTACTAGCATCCCTTTCTATGCAAAGATCCTAGTTATTGCTGATAGAGAACACATACACTGCCAGATACACTTGATATACGAACTTAAGACAGCCTAAAAGGATACCATCACTTATTAAAGAATATTAAAAACTGTCTATACATGTTACTAGTCTTTTTTCTTATAGCAATGCTTATTAGGCTAATGTGAATTTCAACACGCTACTTTGAGGCTCATTGTGCTTGTTTATTTATGTATTAGCAGCACTTGTTAACAAATCAAGGAAGCTAATTGGAACTTGCAAGTTGCACAATTTTAAATTAATGCAGCACAAACAGTGGTGAATATCGCAGAAATGATTTACTTAAACTAATGGCTAGTACAATGTATACCAAGTTTTGCAGGGTCTTCAAGAAGTACTCCTTGATAGTCTGGTGAGAAAGTCCCTATGATCTCCTTGTAGGTGCTCTTCCTCACTAAACTGCCATCCCTCTCCCACATGCTGTTTAGACACGACTCCTATCATACAAAGAATAGGACAACTAAGCCTATCTCATTTTATGATTACACCCAAAAATTTCTCTAACACGGTTTAAAACCCACAAAGAACATGCTCTCATTTTACAGCTCCTGCCACCATTATACATATCATATGATAATCTATTTAATAATCTAGCAGGTAAAAAGGTATGTTGGGGGTTCCTCCCCCTATTTGTAGCTAAATATACCCTACAAAACAACGTCAGACTGTAGTTAATTACTAACACAAAAAAATATTGTCTGCGTAACTGAATGTTTCACTGGTTACACGATCCGTAATGACTCTAATTTCAGAGAACATTGCCTGAGCTTTGCTTAACGAGAAATATGCTTATTAAGGTGAAAGCACAATTATGATTCTGGAGACCGCACAATTAAATGTTCCTTCAGAAAGAGAACAGCCGTACTGTCTTGTACACTATAGTAACCTCTACACTGCAAGGGATGGGGGATTCCATCAATCTTTCTACAGAACAGTATGGACACTTACCACCTTACTTAAAGGACATCACTGCAACTTACCTCATACTATTACACGATTGTTTATGTTTTTTATTAATTTTATTTTTATTATTAACTTGGGAGTTCACAAAGATACAAATTTGTGAACAGTACTGTACCTCTTTTTTTAGAGGCGGAGGTTTATAATAAAAAGTGCCCCTGAAAAACACGAACATCAATGCAGTGCAGCATAACTTTGTTTTCAGAAAAATATATATTTAGGAAATACCAGCTTTATCATGTGAATACATTTTACTGAATATATATTATATAATGTAAGTATACATTATTATTATTAGTATTTATTTCGCATTGTTCAGTTCTTTCCGGCTCTCCATGACCTCATGGTCCGTAACACATCAGACACCTCTTTATGTTTATGTTCATGGTCATGGTCATGCTGATCCAATTGGTATTCATGGCAGAGATACCTGCGTGGTTTGCCAGCTCCTTCTCTACAGTGGGTCACAGCATACAGACCCTGGTATTCCTAGGTGGTCTCCCATCCAAGTACCGACCAGGCCAAACCCTGCATGGCTTCAGTGTGGTGTAACCTCTTGGTCTGGAATCAAACCCAGGTCGCAGTGGTGAAAGCACCGAATCCTAACCACTGGACCACCAGAGAACCCTATTATTATTATTACTCTTTATTAATATACTAGGAAATTGCTGGCAAAAATGACAGGAATAAAATCCCCCCTCCCACCTGTGCCTCCTTCCCCCTCCCCTGTGTCTCCTCCCCCTCTCCCTCCCCTGTGTCTCCTTCCCAACCCTCTCCCTCCCCTGTGTCTCCTTCCCAACCCTCTCCCTCCCCTGTGTCTCCTTCCCAACCCTCTCCCTCCCCTGTGTCTCCTTCCCAACCCTCTCCCTCCCCTGTGTCTCCTTCCCAACCCTCTCCCTCCCCTGTGTCTCCTTCCCAACCCTCTCCCTCCCCTGTGTCTCCTTCCCAACCCTCTCCCTCCCCTGTGTCTCCTTCCCAACCCTCTCCCTCCCCTGTGTCTCCTTCCCAACCCTCTCCCTCCCCTGTGTCTCCTTCCCAACCCTCTCCCTCCCCTGTGTCTCCTTCCCAACCCTCTCCCTCCCCTGTGTCTCTCCCCCCCTTTCCCTCCCCTGTGTCTCTCCCCCCCCCTTTCCCTCCCTTGTGTCTCCGTTCCCCCTCCTCTCCCTCCCCTGTGTCTCGTACTTGGATGGGACCCTGCCAGCAGCGCTGCACTCACCTCCTCTGGTTAGGATTTGGTGCTTTCACCTCTGCAACCTGGGTTCGATTCCAGTCAGGGAACCAAGAGGTCACACCACCCTGGCAACCCACTCCAGTATGTCTGCCATGAAACCCAAGTGGATCAGCATGAACATGGACATAAAGTTGTGCCTGGTGCGTTACAGTCCATAAGGTCACTGAGAGTCAGACATGACTTAAGTGAAGCAAACACACAATGTAGTTGGTCTAAGTGTCCACAGAATTTGACCTTTATAACAGAGATAGCTGTAAAACAGGAAGGAGTTCTATATTTTAAAGGTGGTCTTGATGGCAGAGACCAGGAAGGCGTATAGCTAATTCTAAATTGTTAATAAATACATGTTTAAACTTTAATGAGCATACTTTTGTAATACCATGGTGCATACCCTACTGAATGATAAACAACATGACATATTTAAGGATTTAGGTACTCCTTTTTAAAAATGGGAATTCTTATGAAAAATACATAAAAAATAATTGTTTTATAAAATATCCCATCTAAAACAGAATGTATCAATTTAAAGTGACATTTAGCGGTCTTTAGATGTGGACTGTTTCCATAGATTTAAATGTTTAATGGAAAAAGCAATCTGTATAGATGGGTTTAAGTTTTCATTAAAAAAAAAAAGAACTTTTGAAAAAAACTATTCTATACCTAAACTCACAAGAGTTGGGTTTCCCCTACGAGAGCATATCTGGTTTCTACTTGCAAATTATTTGCTTCAATGCCCAATGTCAAAACTCTCTAATAGGATATTTATCACACACTTACCATATAGGACCAATGGTGGCAATGGCAAGTAGACTGGACATGTATATGATTATTGGTTCTTTTAAAGAGGATGAATACTAGCTACATGTAACAAAAAATCTCAAACATGACACTAAGAAGAATGTTTTGTTAGAGGCTTCTTCTGCACATCCTTCTGAACTAATGATCAGTTTAAATACAGAGAAAACATCTAAACACAATTATGGTTTCCATAGCTCTTTCCAACAAAGGACTTTACATTCAGATACCAAGGTTCATGATTTGGTAATTAGAGAAAGATAATAAAATAGTTTTCATCTAAAGGGCCCTAGAACAGCCTTCCAGTTTAAGGGACATCTATTTAAAGGAATTTAAGTATGCCTGGCTATTGTGAGAATATATTAAGCTTTTTAGGTAGACAGAATGTGCAGACTAGATAAGCCTATTTGTTCTTACATGCTGTGTTACACAATGTACCCTTCATTAGCATAACTTATTTTACCAACAACAATATGCTACATAACAAGACATAAACTTCAATGCAAATATTAATTACCGATATACAGGTGTTCATCTTCATTAACTGCTCAAAAAAGTGAATATTTATAAACCTTTCTTAAGTTATTAACAAAAAATAATTTTACTACCAATATTTATTATTCACCATACCTATTTGTAAAAGGTAATATCATTTAGATTATTTTAATTACAAATTTACTGTTTTTTTAATGAAGGATAACATGTATTTGTATTTTGTTGCTGACAATGTTATAAGTTTCTGTATACACAGCTTTCTCACTAGCACTTAAGGGGAATTATTGGATTTTTTGTCTGGATTTTACTGGGTATATAATATACCTGTGTATCTATTTACGTTTATGTACTTTATTTTATTAAAAAGTGCTTATAAGCTCTGTTTTAATTGCCTAAAATCAAATAAATAGTCCCTGTATTGATCTGCCCAGTTCAGTGTATGCAGACACAGACTGCGTAGAACTGGGTGTGCAGTGTAATGTCTTAGCCAATCAGGGACCACATCTCAGCAGCATGTTGCTGATAGGTGGCCACTGATTGGTTAGAATGAGACACTGCACACCCAGTACTAAAGCGTCTGTGTTTTCATAACCGGCAGTGGACAGGCAGTAAAAATGGAGCTTATAAATACTCCTTAATAAATATAAAGTACATAAGATTAAATAGATAAATAAGGATATCATATACCTAGGAGTTTGGATTTTGAAAATGTATGGTTGCAATAGGTGATCATCCAAACCGGAGAATTATTATATCTTTATCGGAAGTTTGAGAGTTTTCAATCTTGCATGATGCTTTGGGGAAAACACTATGGATCTCTGCACTGTGCTTGAAGGCTAGTATAGGGTTAAAATCCATACCCAAATGCAGTGTTTCTATTGGGAGGTTCATTGTGCCTATGTAGGCAGCTCTGGGGTGTGGGAAAACACATTTTATTTTTAAATAAAATACATTTGTATGTGTATAGAATTACTCCATGTAATATGTGTTTCTGATATAAGCAGCATGGGTTAGATTAGAAAAAGGGAAACACAGGAACTTGCATATACATTTAAATGTCCCTTATTAAATCTAATGACCTAAATTAAATAAAGCTGTAGTGCAGCTCCACCTTGTTTATATCGAAATACCATGTTTATTTACTTAATTTACTTACACACTCTCATTTTGATGCCTAAACAAATAGTTTGTAATCTATATAAAAAATATTATTTTAAAGGAAGCTATGTAGATTGCGATTTGCAAAATATCACTTTAAATACAGCAATATAAATTTAGCTTTTCTCCCAAAATTACAGCAATATAATTAAAATGTTGTGGACCAGATTACAGCTGTGAATAAAAGCTCTGTTTTCACTTACTCAAACCTTCTAAACAGTCCCTGCTAAGGTCTGCCCCTATAGCTGATGAACACAATATTGTAGATAAAAGACAAAAATACTGTTAAGAAACAGTAAATGGCTAGTACCTATCCTATGTTAAATTGCTATCAATTTGTCTCCAGCAGTTCATATGTCCGTACATTTTTCTATGCACTTTATTGATAAGGAATATTCATTTATAGTTGTTTTGCCTTATTAGCACACAGATGTATCTGTTTATTCCCCATGCTGAAGCTCTGAGGTCTCACTTGAGTTTCCAATGTCAAATTTCACGGGCTGCAGAATCGCTGACAAATACAATCACTTCCAACCTCCATCAGCCAGGCCATGTCTCCTAGAGCTAGCTA
The DNA here is from genome assembly GCA_027410445.1 of Discoglossus pictus. Classification (NCBI taxonomy): domain Eukaryota; kingdom Metazoa; phylum Chordata; class Amphibia; order Anura; family Alytidae; genus Discoglossus; species Discoglossus pictus. The sequence continues at coordinate 404,070,606 of CM050163.1, read as the reverse complement.
TGGTTGCAGAAAAGAAGTCATTTATTTTGCCCAGCTTTCAAGATGTGATGACCCAAATCGCTTAGAATAGTGGCAAAAAGTAAACATTATGACAAGGAAAACTATACAAGCAAACTGATTATACGGAGGTCTGCAAGATCAAATCATGCCAAACTGGGTATACTGATCATTACATTATATAGGCATTAAGTACAATGCAGTATAAAAGCAAGAAGTGATGCAAAAACTGCACCCTATAGAGGGGCAAACTGTAATAAGATAACCAGTACACAGTGATGGATTGTAAAATTAAAAAGGTGGTATTACTGAAAAACATAACTTAACAGTTACAAAATTGTTCAAAATAAAAATATGTATTGCATATAACCCATTACACTGTTTATATTAATGGGGCTGATATCAATGAAAAAAACAGTCAATGCAAAAATATGATAACGTGATTTATTCCTGTTTTTCTAGATTACCACTTTTTATAACATTTGCATATTTTTTTATTTATTTTTTGCAATACATCTTAGTGTATTGATTATTTATCTACTTAAGTGTATTTTTTTCCTCCAAATCACACATTAAAAAAGGGGCATGTGTAAACGTTTCCAAAACACTAGATATCTGCAGGTAATTCTACTGTGGTTGACTTCCTCTAACAAATATAATCACAAAGTGAACATGTGGCTTTTCTTTTGAACTTAAATGAAAATATCCAAACAATGGATGTAGATGATGTTTTCCCACAATGTGCTTATCAGAGACTTAATGGAGATAAGGAATAAAGGGGGATGGGCACTTTAACAAGCAATACATAATAGAAGTTAAAGGCAGTTAAAGGAAATCAATCCACAACTAAGTACACCCTATGCACTCTGTATAATGGAATAACCATAAAAATGGAGGCATAATCAGATATTAAATAAATCTTTAATCAATAATGCCTTATACTAAAAACATGTCACTATTGTCCTAAACGGATTAAATACAACTATAATAATTATAAATTATTTTAGGAAAATATATCATCATAGAAGCTCTATAGTAAAGTATTCACTCTATAGCCAAGTATTCATTTGCATACCATTACCCAAATGCCTGACTCTAGCGGTTGTACTTTATATTATGAAAAAAGTCAGGTTTTTAGTTTTCTGAAAACACACAATTATGCTTTAAAGAGCCAAACTGATATCATGAATATTTTTAGTCTAAAAAAAATTGACAAAGGAAAGACTGCAAGTGGAAGGGTTTGCTTTGAATTGGTTTCTGTTCTTGATCTAGCCACAGGTACTCAAACAAGACATCTTGAATGTGTCCCTGGCGCACTTAATCAAAAAAAGGTGATACCGAATAACCTTGTGAATGCACATGGACTTCCTGCCACTATCACATATATAGTTGTCAGTGTCCGGAACGCTTACAATGTTGGTCACGCTTTGCGAGCCTTGCGAAGCAAAGCGAGATGTTTGCGGCCCGTAGGGCTGCAACTGCGAGCCGTCGACCATGCGGGATTTAGGCTGCAATGAGAGCCTAAGCCGCTCATTGCACTTCTCGCCTCGCAAAGGGGAACTTAGGCGGCAAGCAGTTTCACGCGACTGCGAGCCTCGCAACTGCGACCCAAGCGCATAACTCTAAAAACACGAAAAACAAACAAAATAATTTAACAAAAATAATAACACACAACACAGGGGAAGAGCCAGGAAGTCTGGGAGTGAGGTTGCAAGCAAATTTGAGCTATATTTGGAGGTTTTCGACAATACAAAATCGGCTAAGCGAGAGAAAAAATGGCGGACGAAAAATGTAAAAATTCTGAAACTGGATGAAAACCAGGCTGAGCAAAGCCACGCACGCGGGACTTAGGAAATACATGCCGGCTAAGACAGTAACACTTACACCAACAACGCCAGGCACGCATGACTTTGAAAATAAAACCAACGGCAGTCAGCACGGCACGCACACAGGGAAGGGAAAGGGGGGAGATGGTGGAGAGATTCACATGGCATTCCCAAGCACAAAACTTGCAGGCTAAGGAAACCTGCAATGAGCAGCCTGTACAGTAGGCAAGAGGGAAGGAGCGCAATGAGCACCGCGAGCTGGAGATGCTTGAAATGAGCGACAAAGGTGCTCATTGAGAGCCCCGAATGCGCTCAGCTTGGGGCTCGCGATGAGCACCGAAGGTGATCAGTGCAAAGCAGGAAGTTGAAGTACACGGGGGGAGAGGCTGGTGATGAGCACCGAAGGGGCTAAGAGGAGCAAAAGCCTCACATTCTGTGGCAAAGAGACCTAGATTACCTGCACATAGGATGCTCTGCTAAGTATATTTGTCAGTGAGGGTTGTACTAGCAGCAGCAGCTTTCACTCCTCACACACAGGTATGTTCGGCTGGAGAGTGCAGTGCTGATCTCAGGGAATGTAAGGCCAACACTGCCCTGGCTCAGTCTGTCTGCTTCCAGGTAACATTGAATCACAGAGACATACAGTGGATGACATCTAGGTGCCTGTAAACACTTTGTGGTATGACAATCTGGCTCCTGGCATTTGTTGAGCCCTGTACAATTACATTTTTATTTAAAGTACAACACTCTTTTTTTTCTGGTTGCTTGAGTTCTGGTTAAATAAGAGTCTACTGTACTCCGGTACCTACTTCACTTTATTCAGCCTAATAACAGGGCCACTATTTTACACTGTTCCTCAACCTTTAAAACAAAATAAAATATAATCAGATATATCCATTCCCCTTCTACGGATGCGTCTAAATCAAAATCTTTGTTCTCATTCTTTGCTATGCTGTATATAAAATAAAGTAGCACATTTTACATAGCTATTCTCCATGAATAAATCAGTGAGTTATTAATCAGATTTAATGATAGCAGAGCATGGAAGCACATATATGAGGACAAACAAAAGAGGATGAGCCTACAATATCAGAGCATTTTCACAACATGAAAATACATCCCAGCAAATTATAGGCATTAATCCAAATACAATGTGGGAGAGAACAGATTCCTATAAACACAGCTGAAATAAAGCAGCAACAATAAAGACAGTAATTGTATCAATATGGTGCATCCCCAAATAGGGATAACTCTTGTGCAGCCAGAAGAAAATCTCCCTACAACCCACTGGCGAGAATATGTTAAAGAGGGCTGAAGCAAAGCCTCTTAATCAGAGGACATACTCTTTCCTAATATGCATATTACATAGTAATTGAGGTTGAAAAAATACTTTTAGTCCATCAAGTTCAGCCTTTTAAGATCTCCTCTGATCTGCATCTGCAATATGTGGATTAGTTGTTAATTGACCCATAGGGAGGCAAACAGAAAAAAACCCAAGTGAAACTTTGCCAATCGTCTCAACAGGGGGTGGGGGGGGAATCCTTCCTGACTCCAGATACTGGCGATCGGATTCCTCCCTGGATCAATACTCCCTCTCTAATTTACCAGGATAACTCTGAATAACCTTTTTAATTAAAAATATATCCAGTCCCCTTTTAAAAGTTAAATCAATGGAATCCGCTGTCACCACCTCCTTTGTTAGAGAATTCCACAGATTAACCACCCTTACTGTGAAGAACCCTTTTGTTTAAGGTGAAATCTTTTTACTTCTAACCTCAAGGGATGTCCTTTTGTCAGTTGAAAACATCTTGGCACAAAAAGCACACTTGACATATCTTTATACTGACCCTGAATATATTTATATAAATGTAATCATATCCCCTCTTAGATGCCTTTTTTCAAGAGAAAATACATTTTATTTGGTTAGTCTGCCTTCATAACTTGGCAGCTCCATTCCCCTTATTAGTTTTGTTGTCCTTCTCTGTACTTTTTCGAGCTCTAAAATGTCCTTTTTAGGAAGCGGTGCCCAAAATTGTACTCCATATTCCAAATGAGGGTGTACTAGAGATTTGTATAGTGGCAGAATTATATTTGCTTCTATACTCTTCTTAATAATACATGCTAATATTTTATTTGCCTTTGCAGCTGCTGCTTGGCATTGAGCACTGTTACCTAGGTGGTTGTCAAATCCCTTTCAATATCTGATACCCCAAGATTTGCTCCATTTAGATTATAAATTGCATGGCTATTTTAACTTCCCAGATGCATAGCTTTACATTTATTCATATTAAATCTCATCTGCCATTTAGATGCACATTCCTCTATTTTATGCAAATCCCTTTGGAGGGAAAGTACATTATTATCTGATTTAATTACCTTGCACAACTTTGTGTCATCGCAAAAATGGAGACAATACTTTCCAGTCCTACTTCTAAGTCGTTAATAAATATGTTAAAAAAGAGAGCACCTATTATTGAACCGTGAGTAACCCCACTTACCACATTAGTCCTATCTGAGTATGTTTCATTTATCACAACCCTTTGCTTTCTGTCTTTTATAAATATATATGGCTCTATATAAAAGAAGGACAAGGATCAGAGTAGATCCTCAGGGTTTATAGCTAGTAATAAAACTTTGACTAGGCCAAGAGGTTCTTACCTGTTGCTAAAGTCTATCTTTCTATTAATCATAAACTTTCACACTATGTCCAATACCAAGTGGTTGTTTATACTGCAAATAAAGTATTTGAAAGGTTACCACTAACATGCCAGCTGGGTGGAGAAATACATTTATTGATTTAGCACTTGCTGGCACATATCACAGCAGAGCAGATAGCTTTGAAACCAAGGCTGCAATGTACGGACAAAACAAACAAATTATTCTGTACAAATGCTATCTACTAGGAATCTCATCCATAGGAAAACAGGATGTTCTGAAGAAACAAGTTTTGTCTGACAATTTTTCATATAATTAAAGTGATTCTGTGGGTTTATATATTCAATAGCTATACATAATTTGATTAAGATCTTTAATAATGTGTAGTATTGCTATTTTAATACTGATAACTCCTTCTTAAATGAATGTCTCCTTAGGTTTGCCGGCGTTTGGGCAAGTTCCACCTACATGTAAGCTACTTTTATATCAAAGAGAATATTAACTATCTAAAAATTATGAAGCTTTTCTAGTTTACCAGTTACTTGTCAATGTTTATGCAGAGAGGAGCCTGCCATTTTTAAGTTTTCATTTGGTTATTGTTATACAGTATGCTAAGCTAATTTGGTAAAAAGTTCAAGAGTCAGCTCAAAAGCCAACCAGACTGCAGCGGTCATTGGTACATTCATTTTCTGTGTTCTTCAGCAGCTTATGTCACCTAACATACAGAGGTCTTGTAGGTATACAAGACTACGTAAAATATATAAATATATATATATATATATATATATATATATTTGAACTTCTATAAGTGTACTCTTTCATTTAAGAGTAACATGTGAAACTTTCCCTTTAATGCACCATCCCCTAACTTTCTCTATTGAAGGTACCACCCTCTGACTTTCACTACTGGCTGGTAGTCAATCATATTTCTGTACATCTGTGATATGACATATGTAAAGAACTTGGATTGGCATACTTACTCAAAGTATGTTTAAATTGGAGTATAAATATAGATTGTAAGTATGCGAGTTTTCAATTGTGAAATGTGCTTTGGGGAAAGCTCTATGGACACTGGATTCTAAGCTCAAAGACAGGGCCCTCTTTCTTTTGTAATCACATATATAGTTGTCAGCATGCAGGTTGCTGGAAAGGAGCGCCAAAGGCACTCCTTGCGCTGGTAGAGATGAGCGCCATAGGCGCTCATTCCTACGACCCCCTTCGACTTTTGGGCCACATTTGCAGAGGTGGAGGCAGATTACCAGCTCTTCAGAACAATGCTTCCTGCATGTATTACTTACAAATAGGTAAAGTATATTAATTTAATACTTCTTTAATTAGCATCACAAAATACATATACAAAAAAAAAAAAACACTATAAAAATAAACGCAAAAAGACTGTGCGCCTCACAACGAGCGCCAACGGTGCTCATAGCACACAAACTACACCAGGGGACAACCTTGCAATAAGCAGATCAGCGCCAACCTTACAATGACAGCAAAATCGCCTCAAATAAAAAAAAAAATACAACAACCAAGAGACTCGCAATGAGCGCCACCGAAGGCGCTCAGCGCGAGCCTCGAAATCAGCGCAGAGATCTCAGACCACCACAAAATATAATGTCTGTGACAAACACCATTCCTTGACTTACAATTCTATTGCCGTCATTTTTTGACGGGCAATTTGCTAGTGTGTTAATATTGTTTTGCCTAGATCACAACGTATGTATAGCGCTATGGAATATGCGTTACAGATAAACAATAATAATATTAGAATAAGTCTACAAATGATGAAAGAACAGATTTAGAATGAATTTAATCTGTACTGCAATATATATTTTAATGGACCAATAGTGTATATTAACAGGTAAGCTTTCCCTGACTTCAACAGATCCTTAGCAATACTACAGCTAAATTGACCTTTCAAGTTTAAATTCAAGCAATGCCAAAATACGCGAGTACTACATGATCTTGAACCGCATTTAACCTATATAGAGTGCTGCTCCTGGGCCCAAATCCTAAGGGGATAGGTCATACTACTGTGAGTTGGACTTCCATTGATTTATTTATTAAGTGCCTCAACAATGTTGCAGCGTTTAATATTACCAAACCGAGACCTTATTTGCATCGAAAGCCCATCCCAGGTGGCTGGAAAGGTTGTATGTGTCTCAAAAAATGTAGTCTGTTATTATTTTAGTGAACCTTTTGGGTAAGTCAGTTTCCTTGTTGTATGATTTTTTGTACTATCTTGCTCGCTATACCTGCTCTTTATCAACCGTATCTGAAACTCAAATGAACTGCCGCCTGATAATACCCTTCATTTTAGTATTATTATGAAATGACATGAATATTACAGTATTAAAAATATACAACCTTGATCACCTATGAGAAGTCGAAACTATATGAAATATTAGTACATTGAAGCAGATATACACAACATTAAGTGCAGCCATTCCTTTCAATGATCTCATAATGTATTGTTTTTGGCAGCAATCTGGGGATATATACCCATTTTGGTTTTGCGGCTAGAAGAACAATAAGAACCTCTGAGCAAATTGTGTTCAGCTTGAATGACAAGTTAGTCCATATATTCTACCTTAGGGGGCCCAGTCTAAGGTCCAGATTGGAGTAGCACTACTGCCAGGACAGATCAAGTCTCCCACAGAAAAAACATGAGGTATATGTGAAAAAAGCTGTTTACACTACAGCGACCCAGAGTTTTTCTGTGTGAACTTTGCTTGAACTGTGAAGCAATTAACTGAACTTTCATCTACAAAATATCAGGTTAATGAGCTAGGTTTGGACAATTTGAGATACCTGCTTGACCGGTAATACAAGACACTTTAAAAAGACCTATTATGGCAATGTAGTTCACACTCCCACACTTTGTTTACCTTCTGTTGGAGAAAACATCAATGTACAGAAAAAAAAAATAACTTCATTTTAAATAATCTCAAATGCATTTTTAATGAAAACTTCATGTTAAAAAAGTTTAATGGCGATTTAAAGGATACTATGATTTTATTCATTGTTCATCTGATTGTTTCTATAGCTTCCATGTGTCTGCAATCAAGATTGCTTTGGGTCCACAGAATTAGTCAGACATATCCATACAGATGCAACAGGAGCAAATTAAGTCATCACTCTCATACATCACAAGTTAAACCAGTCAAAAATACAAGTTGAAAAGCAGATTGGACCACAATGATAGATAAACCTCATAGCAGGCAGCTGGAACCTGTAGAAAGCCACCAGAATAATGTAAACATTTCAATAAAACAGACTGTAGGATTAAGTCTCCTCCACAAATGCTTATATATACACATAACATAGACTTGAGATTTGAAGGTAATGACATTGTCCACCTTGTAGACATTTCTAGGGACAAATGATGTAAACACTTTACAGGTTTTGTTGAACAAGGACTTAATAATAAAGCGCACTTTCCCAATACAATTACAGAGCAGCAGTATGGCCAGATTCGGATAATAACTACTGGCATTCTTTCACTTGGTTTAAAATAAGCAGTACCCTATACTTATTGCTTTGGATACCATTATACATTTTTTTCAGAGGGAGGCCCTTTAACTGCCTGAAGCATTGTGGACTCTGGCAAGCAAAGGCTTACGTGGTGTACTCCTTTGGCGCAACAAACCATTCTACTCATTGAGTACCAGCGATTTGTTTTAGTAATAACCCTATAAATACAGATATATGCCACAGACACTTTAAGAAGCAATATGGGATTATGACAAAGTATTGATAACTTCTGCAGCAAAACCTTCACATACAGTAAAATGATAGTAGCGAGCACATCATGAGCATGAAAGCAATCCAATAAGAAGCTCTCATGTCATGAGGTAGTAATACTGTGGATACCTATTGGTCTGTGGTAATGAGGCTTGGCAGGCAGCCATATTGATTTGCAACAGGGAACACAATCACCAGCACATGAAGAGTCACAGGTCAGATCAATATAATTTAGACATAGCAATGGTCCATTCCAGACCTTTGTTCAGATACTTTAGGGAATAGGTAGATATTTAATGTAATAACACAGCTGTAAAGGGAGTCCCTGTCCTATAGGGCGAGCCACGGTGTGGCTTGAGGCACAGGGATATATTAAGGTTAGAATAGCAGACACTAATTCTAGCCATCCTTTCTCCAGGTTTAAGCCCCAGACCCGTTTTACCACGATAATAAATAATTACTAAATTATGCGAAGGGAGGGCTTTAGTGGCATGGCCGTAAGGTTTACATTCTGCAGCATCTCTTTCATGACGCATTAATGTATTTTGCCTCCAGCACTTGATCTGTGTAATACTTGGATTTAACCCATTCAGTCCTGACTATGACGTCACACATTCCAGTAAATGAGCAACTCTCCTCAGGGAGCCCCTTATTTTAAAAACAAGCTATTGTATTAGCAAGCACAGGGAAATCATGTATGTTCTCTGAGTGATATCTTATTCCTAGGAGCCAGCCCTGAGGGTTGGATTTTTAAGAACTCCTAATAACCTTTATATTTGTAAGTCTTTGTGCCACATGCAGCTAAATAACTGGAACTCAAGTACAGTACTACTTTACTGAAGCAATAAAATAAAAGAATAAAACAAATTCCACACTGTAACAATCAATAGACATTTCTAGGTCCATGGTGCTCACAGCTCAATTCATTATGACCAAACCATTGTGGGAGGGGGATATAAAAAAAAGACCAACACAAGGCCTCTTATGTAGGATTAATTAATGTGATTTCAGAGTACAATTACTCAGACTGGTATAGATGTGGCTAAATATTAAGAGTATAGTCAATATTTAAGACTGGTATCTAAAGTTATGAAACTATTTTAAACCTAAAGTTAAATCCAGAACACAGATTCTCACATAAGATAGAACTAAACGATAATCCCCTAAAATCATATTATATCATATAAATAAGTGTACTCAGTTGTGAAAAAGAAAAGATTCAAGGAAATTAACGACATAGCCTCAAATGTATCAGAAAAATAAAATATAACAAGCATTCTGAAATGTAGGCTCACAAATATTTAAATGAAATCTTCCCATAACCCTTTTATATAAAGAGGAAAATGGAACAAATTAAGTGACCGGGCCCTCGCCATTTAACAATAATTCTAATCTCACAAATGTATAAAAGGCATAATAGAGACGTACGGTTACTAGTAAAGTACAGCTTACAGGGTCAGTCTGCTCAGACGTTGTGTGTCTTTTCCTCAGTGACGAAAACCTCTGCTGGCTTCTGACAGAAAATCTCCGAAAGGATTCACGACTCCGGGAAGCAAAGTGTCGGAAGGATGAGGTGCGCTTGAAGGGGTTCCTTGTCCCCCCTTCCACACTAGTCCTCTCGTGGGTTACTGCGGTTGTGACCAAATTGAGTGCCTCTTGTAGAGACCTCCTCATTGTGCCCATCCACTGGTTCATGTGGGTATGTGCCACTGTCAGCTTATCTCCAAGGTATTCCATAATCCTGGTGCGCCCTAATTTCTTCAAAACCTCTGGCTTAGTCCGAGTAACACTTAAAAGTTCCTTTGTTTTCTCATTAGTACTAGTAATTAGGTATAAAACGTACCAATACAAGGTAGCAAAAAGGAAAACAAAACAGCCTCCTAAAAAATCAAAAAGGAATTAAACTCTATGACTTCCAGCATCCCCCACCTAAGCGCCTGTGGCTGCCAATAACCTGTGCAAATAGCAGGGTTACTTTGCCCTTTGCTACTGATCAGTCCTCATCTCCCAAACATTAAACATTTACATTTAGGGCTGCGGTTCTTTTTCCACTTCCCTATAGTGTATGAAGCAGCTTGTTCTTTGTTATTGAGGGAGATTTTATTTCAGCTTTGCCAAAAAACCCTTGCTGAATGCATAAACATTAAATATTTTAGAAGAAAAAAACGCAAATATCTGAACAAATCAAAATAAAACTCTGAACGAGTATTGACAATGCTTGCTTGAATCAGTGTGTAAATCCAATGCTGGGTTAGTCAGTTCACAGACTGAAGTACACTGC